>CM059186.1:22702932-23193922 GCA_030323885.1 Branchipolynoe longqiensis
TTAGGGCTAACATGGACAATTGGAAGAGCCATCCGCTAACACCAAGCTTGTATGGGTGTGGGGGGGGGGGGGGGTGCGGTACGGGAAGAGCCACTACACACTTCCCAATTATTACCCTGATATGGGTGGCTTATGACTATCCATATGAGTATATGTTTAGTTTATTTAAAGTTGCATTGTCCGAGATGAAACAGGAAAAGTTCAAAACCAAACCGATTGCATAGATTTCATTCTACATATTTAACTTAGAAACTAATGCACTTATTAAGCATGTTTTGCCATATAGAAGGGAATGCAGAGGCAATTGAATAGAACCTTTTCTGCAGAAGCCTATGGTGTCAGACTTTTGGCAAGCCTGCCAAAATTAATTTGTACATGTTTGCACTTCAAATATCTCAAAAGTTAGCCATTTAAAATTAAAGTAATTTCAAAATAAGGTAAAGTAGATAATAATGATCAATCTAATATATATATTTTTTTGTGATGGGTGTATTTATGCTGCCCATAACGGTTAAAGTTGCATAGTCCGATGAAAGCATCAAATTTTCAAAAGCTAAGCCATTATGTCAATTTGAACCTACTTATGCAACTTTAATACTGGTGCAGTTATTAAGCATTTGATGCTAATAGAAGAGACTACTGAGGCCATTTAGCAGAACCTGTTACTACTGAAGCCTATGTGGTCAGAGTTTTGGCAAGCTTGCTAAAATTAACTTAGCATGTTTTCACTTCAAATATCTCCTAAATTAGTCATTTTCAAGCAGAGTTACTTCAAGCTAAAGTAAGATAGATTATAATGATCAATCTAATATATTTATCTCAGAGAATGACAGAAAATCAAAACCATCGGACTATGCAACTTTAAGTCTAATGACTTTTTTTCGCTGCTAGACAGTAATAGTCTTGTGACTCCCTTTCTTTTGATCACTTTCAGTTATTGTGCAGCTAACTACAGCATGCATTCTTTCTGTGTTTGTAAGCATTCTCCCACATCCCCCAAACCTCTCTGCGTTTGTTCATTCTACAACCGGATAATTGTTTGGTTACCAGTAGTTAATGTATCATACCTAGCATCTATACGTTCTAAAACTTTGCTAGAATTATCAGTGTATTTTCTATTTATTTATTTATCTATGTTTCTTTTTCATTTTTAATTAATTTTATTTGTTGTTGTCATTAGTCTATCAGCGCATTTAGCTCGCTTTTGATTAATGGTTTATATGTTTCTATTGTCCCTGTACTTCATTCTTTTACTCCCAGTGTATTCCATTCCCTTTCTTTCATGTACTCGGTACTCCTCACATATGATCTGTTTTTGGCTCTGTTTATTATCAGTCTGGAGCCATCACTACCTCTTGTTGCCTTTTTTGTTACCTGCACCCTCCCAGGCTTCCTTGTCTCCCTGAATGCTTCTATTTTGAGATGTGCTTTTCTCCTGTCGCTTAGTGTGTTGACTCTTGCTTTCCTATGGAGATCATCAGTTGGGTGTCTATGTTCCACCTTCAGACATATCTTAAGTGCTCTATTTTGTAGTCTTTGTAGTCTATCCAACATATTTTTGTTACCCTCCATATATATTACATCACCATAGTCGAAGTATGGTAGTATCATGCCTTTATAGATTTTAATAGCCATATTTGTAGTTAGGTATTTTCTGGTATTTGCTAATATCCAGATTTTGTGGTTTGCCTTCTTGATAACTTCTTTTATGTTATCATTGTGGTTTAGTTTCCTATCAAGATTCATCCTAGATATCTGTAGTTGGTCTGATAATCAAGAACTTTTCATCCCAATATTATTGGCTCCTCATTGCCATAGTTGATTTTCCCACTGCCAAACACTAGGATATCCCTAGATATCTGTAGTTGGTCTGATAATCAAGAATTTTCCTCCCAAAATTATTGGCTCCTCGGTGCCATAGTTGATTTTCCCACTGCCATCCCAAGTCGGCCATCATGGTTGGATAAAGGGTGTAGGTGTGTCTGTGTGTTGGTGGTGTATGTGTGTGGTGGGGGTGATGGTGTGTGTTAGGGGTTTAGGGATGTGGTGTGGGTGTAGATATGTGTGATGGGGGTTAGGTGTGTGGTGAGGGTTTAGGGATGTGGTGGGGGTGTAGGTGTGTGTGTGGTGGTGTAGGTGGGTGGTGGTGGTGTGTGGTGAGGGTATAGGTGTGTGTGTTGAGGGTTTAGATGTGTGTGGTGGTGTAGGTGTGTGGTTGGGTTGTTAGGGTGTGGTGGGGGTTTAGGTGTGTGGTGGGGGTGTAAGGGGTACTGGGGGTATAGGTGTGTGTCGTGGGGTCTAAGGGGTATTGGGAGTATAGGTGTGTGTCGTGGGGGTTTAGGGCTGTGTAGGGGTGTGGTGGGGGTTTAGGGATGCTAAACATTGTGAGTTGCCATTCTGCAAGACACCCCTACACCTCCGCCACAAACCACCTACACCCCACCACACACACCGTCAACCCCCACCACACACACGGTCAACCCCCACCACACCCAAACACCACACCATATCCACTCACTACACACCCCTAAACCCCCACCACAGACCCCTAAATCGACATACACCCCACCACACACACCAAAATCCTCACCACAACCCTACACCTCCACACCACACCCACCACACCACACACCCCTAAATCCACCCCACCCCACCACACAAACAGACACCTCCACCACACACACATACACCCCCACTACACACACCAAAACCCTCAGCACACCCCTACACCTCCACAACACACCCACCACACAAACATACACCCCCACCACACACACCTGCACCCCAACCACACACACCCACACCCCATAATTCCCCCACACCCCACCACACACACCGAAATCCTCCACCACACCCCCACACACCCCTACACACCCTCTTATTTACACACACTTGATAGTAGAAGGAACTGATTCTATCCAATCAAAGCATTACAGAGACGGGCATGGTGCGCCATCTGACGAGAGAGTTATGCAAACTGAAAGGTACTCATTATCTAAAGCTACTAGTTTCTCATTTAGCTTATCTCTGTTCTCTTTTCTGCTATTGCTTGTTGTGTATATCACGGTGTCATCAGCATATAGTTGGAATTTGATTCCCTCCAAGGACTTCTCCAGATCATTGATGTAAATGATGGAAGAGGAGTGGGCCTAATACTGAACCTTGAGGGACTCCACAGGTTACCTGTATACTATCTGATGTTTTTGCCATTTACTTTTGTTCTCTGACTTCTCTCACTGATGTAATTCTTTATCCAGTCTAGTGTTCTCCCTCTTATTCCTACACTTTCTAGCTTTTTTATCAGTATGTCATGATTCACTGTATCGAATGCCTTGCTAAAATCTATGAATGTGGCAGTTGTCCATTCACCTTCATTCATACCTCTCAGTATGTCATTTGTTAGATTGGATATAGTTTTTGTTGTGGAGAATCCCTTTCTGAACCCTCCCTGTTTGTCATTTAGTATTTTCTCACTATCTAGATGTTTCATGATGTGCTTGTACATCAATTTCTCTATCAGCTTGCCTGGCAGAGGTAGGAGTGATATGGGGCAGTAGTTGTCCATGTCACCATTGTGTATTGGTACCACTGTAGCCTGCTTCCAGGGTGTGGGAAAAATACCCATCTCCAATGAATTATTGATTAAGTCACATATAACATTTGATATGGCTAGCATAGCATCTTTAATTATTCTGGCTTGTAGGTTCTGTATTCCTGATGACTTTCCTAGATCTATTCTCTTAAATAGTCTAATCACTTCATTCTCTCTTACTCTTGCTGTCTCTGTACTATTTTCAACTGCATCACCTTTATCACATGTATCTAAGAAACATGAGAGAAATTCAAAACCATTGGACTATGCAACTTAACTTCACAGTAATGCAATATCCATTGATGAAATGAATTTATGGAATTCATAAGAATAAAAGAGTTTTAAAAAGGCACAGGATATGAATAGGTGAGAGTTTAAATTGCTGCAACCCCAAACTGACTATATATATATATATATAGTCAGTTTGGGGTAATATATATGAATATATATGGCAACCCCAAACTGACTATATATATATATATATATAGTCAGTTTGGGGTAATATATATATATATATATATATATTTATATGGCAACCCCAAACTGACTATATATATGTAGTCAGTTTGGGGTAATATATATGAATATATATATATATGCCAACCCCAAACTGACTATATACATATATATATAGTCATCAATATATATATATGTAGGAAAGAGGGAAGTGGGGGGCAAATGAGGTTTTCTTGGCAAGGTTGTTATTTCACTGCTATAGTGATCAAATCACTCTTACCTCTCGACCCTGATACGTTGAGCGAATAGGCAATCCACACTATCGACAAGCGGTCAGTCGCCGGACGTGGTGGTGGTGTGTGTGTGTGGGGGGGGGGGGGGGGTTATGGTGGTGGAAAGGGCGGGGGGGGGGGGTAGGGAACAAACAGCAAAATCAACTTACCCTTGGCAATGTTGAAAGAAAGCTACGGGTGTCTCATGAGAATAAGATGGTGGAGTGAATGAGGAAGGATCGACGGAGCACGAGGAGCTTGTGGTGTGATGGGATTGGAGTTGTGGGGGGAGTGGGGAGATGCGAGGTGAGGGTGTAAGGCTGGAAGGAGTTGAAAGTGTAGAGGTAGAAGGAGTTCATGGTGTAGGGGTTGAAGGAGTTGATGGTTTAAGGGTTGAAGGAGTTGATGTTGTTTGTTGTTGTTTTACGTCCTAGCAACATCTAAGGTCATATCAGGGCGGGACGAGTTGATGTTGTAGGAGTTGAAGGAGTTGATGGTGTAGGTGTTGAAGGAGTTGATGGTGCAGGGGTTGAAGGAGGTGATGGTGTAGGGGTTGAAGGAGTTGGTGGTGTAGGGGTTGAAGGAGTTGATGGTGTAGGTGTTGAAGGAGTTGATGGTGTATGGGTTGAAGGAGTTGATGCTGTAGGGGTTGAAGGAGTTGATGCTGTAGGGGTTGAAAGAGTTGATGCTGTATGGGTTGAAGGAGTTGATGCTGTAGGGGTTGAAGGAGTTGATGGTGTAGGGGTTGAAGGAGTTGATGGCGTAGGGGTTGAAGGAGCTGATGGTGTCGGGGTTGAAGGAGTTGATGGTGTAGGGGTTGAAGGAGTTGATGGTGTCGGGGTTGAAGGAGTTGATGGCGTAGGTGTTGAAGGAGTTGAAAGTGTAGAGGTAGAAGGAGTTGATGGTGTATGGGTTGAAGGAGTTGATGGTGAAGGGGTTGAAGGAGTTGATGTTGTAGGAGTTGAAGGAGTTGATGTTGTAGGAGTTGAAGGAGTTGATGGTGTAGGGGTTGAAGGAGTTGAAGGTGTAGAGGATAGAGGTTGCAGTAGTTGATGGCATAGGGTTTGAAGGAGTTGGGGGGTATAGGGGTTGAAGGAGTTGATGGTTTAAGGGTTGAAGGAGTTGATGTTGTTTGTTTGTTGTTGTTTTACGTCCTAGCAACATCTAAGGTCATATCAGGACGGGACGAGTTGATGTTGTAGGAGTTGAAGGAGTTGATGGTGTAGGGGTTGAAGGAGTTGATGGTGTAGGGGTTGATGGAGTTGATGGTGTAGGGGTTGAAGGAGTTGATGGTGTAGGGGTTGAAGGAGTTGATGGTGAATGGGTTTAAGGAGTTGATGGTGTAGGGGTTGAAAGAGTTGAAGGTGTAGAGGATAGAGGTTGCAGTGGTTGACGGTATAGGGTTTGAAGGAATTGGAGGTATAGGGATTGAAGGAAATGATGACATAGGGATAGGGGTTAAAGGAGGTGACAGCAGAAGGTTGAAGGATTTGACGGTATATGGGTTGATGAATTTGAGGACATAGGGGCTGGAAGAGTTCATGGCACAGGTGTTGAAGGAGTTGACAGCATAGGGGTTGAAGGAGTTGACAGTGTATATAGGTTGAAGGAGTTGACAGCATATTGGTTGAAGGAGTTGTCAGTATACAGGTGGAAGGATTTGACAGTGTGGGGGTTGAAGAAATTGATGGCATAATGTTTGAAAAAGCTGATGGCACAGGGGTTGAAGGAGTTGACAGCATAGACGTTGAAGGAGTTGACAGTGTAGAGGTTGAAGGAGTTGACAGTGTAGAGTTGGAAGAAGTTGACAGTGTAGAGGTTGAGGGAATTGATGTGTAGAGGTAGAATGAGTTGACAGTGTATGGGTTGATGGCGTTGAAGGTGTAGAGGTGGAAGGAGCTGACAGCATTGGGGTTGAATGGGTTGACAGCACTGGGGTTGAAGGAGTTGACAGCATTGGGCTTGAAGGAGTTGACAGTGTAGAGGTTGAATGAATTGATGTGTAGAGGTTGAAAGAGTTGACAGTGTAAAGATTGAAGGAGTTGACGGTGTAGAGTTGGAAGAAGTTGACAGTGTAGGGGTTGAGGGAATTGAAGTGTAGAGGTTGAAGGAATTGACAGTCAGGGGTTGATGGAGTTGAAGGTGCATAGGTTGAAGGAGTTGAGAGTGTAGGGGTTGAAGGAGTTGCCAATTTCCCCTATGAACAATGGCAATCACGTCCGATTCAAAGAATATGCCTACTTTAAAAATAAACAAATACAATGGCTTCTTTTTGTGGTTGCCAATGATATTGAAATGTCATGTTCCGATTAATCAAAGATACAAACAATATGAAACTTGAAGACGTTTAACAAAATGGCCTATTGCCCAAATATCGAGTTAAGTGGTCTTGAGCTCTCCAATACATGAGCATAATTAAAGCCTCAAGCATCAGGAAAATAATTGCTTAATATTACAACAACACAAACTTTACTTTGTAGCCTGTCTGGAATCTAGGTCATCACTATTTGCGTGTTTTCCCCCGGTGATACACTGATTAGATCTGCGCTTTCGCATGCATAATAGATGACACAATTGGTGACGTTTTCATATCGTTATTGCGATCTACACGTGAACACATCAGTCTCATGACAGCGTGAGCTGTGAGAGATTCCAGAGGAATGCATTGCAACATCAGTTTTCGCACAATCTCTTCATATTAAGCAGCTGTCACACCTCACCGGATTGGGGGAAACGGACAGAAACTGAACAATGTCCATTTTGTGTCCATACAAGTTTTGAACATGCACAAAACTAGGAACGGATGCCGCCAGACTGACGTCTATGGTTCTTGTCTGGTTTGAGTTTGTTTCGCCTGTTGGCTATCCATTCATGTTCTTTTCATGTCCGTTTCATGTCCGTTTCATGTCCGTTGCATGTCCGTTTGTCCAGAGGCCATTGACTCGATAGCGAAACATTTTGACACATTTTAATACATTTTGATACTTATCACCACCGGACTAGACAATTCTGTCGGTTGCTCAATCTGGTGATGTGTGACAGGGGCTTTACTGTGAGCTGTTGTCAGTATATTTGACAACCAGGTGCAGGGAAATGTGTGCTTAAATCTGCACAGTCCGATGAAGCATCACATTTTCAAAAAACAAAGTAATTATCTGAATTTGATTGTACATATCTAGCTTAGATACTGATGCACTTAGTAAGTATTTCTTGTCAAATAGAAGGAATAGCGAGGCAATTTAATAGAACCTGTTACTGCTGAAGCCTCTGGTGTCAGAGTTGTTGGTATGCTTGACAAAACTAACTTTACATGTTTGCACTTCAAATATCTCAAAACATAGCCATTTAAAATAAAAGTTACTTCAAACTAAAGGAAGCTAGATTATAACAATTAATTCAATATATTTATACATTTTTGTAGTTAGTGTTCTATGTTTCAAACAACAGCTGAGATGAGCTGAAACTAGCACATTTCATAGCTGCAACCAGTGTATTAGCATGTGCCATGTGCTTCTCACAGGTTTGTTTTGCTTTGATGCATCCCACAATGCACCGTGCTGCTGGAATGGCGATTTAGTCTATTATTCAGCATATACATTTTAAATGATGTTCGAGATCTGTTCAATGTGTCAGTTGCCATGGAAACAGCAGATTTGAGGTGAAAATCGCTTTTTTTCTTAATTTAAATTGTAAAGAATTCTTAGACAATAAAAATAATCAACTGATGATGGATTATGGTTAAAAAGCTAATGATGAGCTTTATAAGATTGGTTGTTGGAATGTTATGTTTTCCCGGTAGGTGTGTGATATGTTATGTGCTTGTGGTTGAGGGGGTTGGTTGTTCGAATGTTATGTCCTGGCAACATCTAAGGTTATATCAGGATGGGTACCGACTTGTGACAGTTCACACTCATGGTGACTTTATAGTGCTGTCCCCCTGGGATACCAGGTCACCGGCACCATGACCTGATATCCTGCTCAGTCACATTATCGTGACACTGAGCCAACCAGTCCTTGCCCTATCCTAATAATGTAGAGCACATGGCTATGAATAGGAAGCGACAAGTATACATTTTTAAGTCATGGTTTGAATAGACCAGGGTTCGAAGCGCACAATCTACAAAAAGGGAAGGCGGATGCTCAGCTCATTGGGCCATCCCGTCTGGTCTCCGCTAGATGGCGTGGTCAGTGTCCATATTGGCAGCTAAGGCTGTGACCAAGTTCTGGTAAATGCCAAAATATGGTGGCCATTACGCCTTTTCCATGTTGTGAATTACCCATGTTACCAGTGTTTGAAATGGTTAGTTTCAATTTGATAGGCAAACCACTTCCGGTTGTATTAAAGACGACGGGACTCTGGATACTGGTACCAAGATCTGAAAGAACATGGAGCCTACAGAAGTTTCTTATTAATATGGACAAATGACAAAAAGAGAAAAATCCCATTTATGTGGCCATTCCTATTTCATATCCATTTAGCACATTTGTTATTTAATCCAAATGTGCTGCATCTTCCAGTAATGCATTAGTACATATTAAGAATAGAGATGCATATAGAGATGTATTTATTCCCGAATAAAAGCAATTTAATCAAATATGTCCGTATAAGTAATTTTTTTTTAAATGTATCAATTAATTTGCGAATGTCTAAACAAATGATTAAATAGGGCCTCTTGGTATGCCTATGAGCGATAGACCAGCATGGACGATTGGTGTCTGTACTAAGGAGGTTATATATGATGGCTACATGGTCAGCAACAGAAGTAACAAATGCAACTTATTTCTCCAAATGAATGGATTATTGTAGTTTATTTGCATACTTTGAACAACATTCATCTATAGCTTTTGTTATTAATATGTGTTAATAATATCCTTGTGAAAACAATGGGATTTACTCGTGAATCTTGAGGACATTGAAAGTCGCCCGGTATACTTCACCCAGAGACAAAAGAATCCGATATCAAAACTCTCCAAGCACAACTTTGCTTAGTTTTTCAATCATACAACCAAACATGTGTGTGTATGTGGGGGAGGGGGGGCTGAGGTCTGTAATGTCTGAATGACATCACACCAAAAGTGGCTGGTTATGATAAATAAGCATTTCAACTATATATTTCTGACATTTTTCTCTCTAGAATTGTCTAAAAATCCTGTCAGTACTGCTGGACTAGCTACAACACAGCAGGAGCAACCAACCTCAGCACTCTCACCCCACATACTCGGTTGCATGAACTGAAAAAACAGGCAAGGGTGTGCTTGGAGAGCATTTGTTGGAGTACGGTTCAAGTCTCAGTCGGCTCTACCGAGTCCACTTAAACATGCTATGCATATTGTACACAATACACACCAGACGGGATGGCCAAATGAGTTAGAGCATTCGTCTCCCGTGCTGGTAGATCGTGGGTTCGAGTCCCGGTCGAGTCAAACCAATGACTTTAAAATTGATACTTGTCGCTTCCTAGCCAGGCGCTCAGCATTATTAGGATAGGGCAAGGACTGGTGTGCTCAGTGTCAGGATAATGTGACTGAGTGGGATACCAGTTCATGGTGCCGGCGGCCTGGTTTCCCAGTGGGACAGCACTATAAAGTCGCCATGAGTGCGCACTGTCACAAGTCGCTACCCATCCTGATATGACCTTATATGTTGCTAGGACGTAAAACAACAAACAAACAAACTGTACACAATACATGCGCTTTCGAATAATTAAATAATGGAGAAGAACTGGACTCTCCTTGTTAAAGTTGCATAGTCCGATGATTTTGAGTTTCTGCCATTTTCTGAGATAAATCTAATAGGTTGATCATTATTGTCTACCTTACTTTAGTTTGAAGTAACTTTTATTTTAAATGGCAAACTTTTAAGATATTTGAAGTGAAAACATGCTAAATTAATTGTTGCATGCTTGCCAAAAACTCGGACTCCATAGGATTCAGCAGTAACAGGTTCTATAACAATTGACTTAGTATGTCCTTCTATGTAGCAAAAAATACTTAATAAATGCATCAGTATCCTAGTTGGATAACTTAGGTTCAAATTTAGGTAAGTCTTTTGCTTTTGAAAATTTGATGTTTTTATCGGACTATGCAACTTTAAACAATGGATGAGAACTGGACTCTCCAAGTTAAGCGCTGCACTAAGCCATCTTAGCTATGATACAAAATGGAGGCACTCAGACAACTACCACTTGTACATGAATTATCCACCAGTAATCTACATTTAAAGAATTCAAGCTGTCACTTGAAAGTACACTTACTGTGAAGCATACTTTATTGAAGTGATACCATTCCAAAACCATACCTCACTTGGATTTAGCGTGTCAGTCAAATTTCAAAATATCCAATAGCCGATGTCCACTTTTTGTGTTGGGTTGTCGTTAAAGAAACAAAAGAAAAAGAAACACATGACCTGGCTCTCAGCGTAACCATGATAACCAGTAAGTTAAATGAGAACCTGCACTCCCAAGGCAGAGTTGATAATGACAATGCTTGTGTTATTTATGTATCTATGCAAATTTCTTTTGACTCAGTTACTTCATTTTAATTATCTACAAACATTTAAATATGGAATAATAAGCATACTAAATAAAGAGATAGAAAAATGTGATATATATTATATATACACATATTTATATATAAATATATAGAGACAGTGAGAGAGACAGCGAGAGCCGGAGAGAGAGGATGATATATGTGATGAATAACGCATTATACAAGTATAAATGCCAGGGGAAGATACATGTGTCACTATTATTCCTCCATAGGCGCCGTGGTGGATTGCCATCCCCCCCCCCCCCCGCCTTAGCTGGCGGGGTAATTGTACATGGGTGGGCCCCCATCGCGCCGCGCACACTGGAGGAATTAGAGAGAATGAGAGAGGGAGGGAGGGAGGGAGAGGGAGAGAGAGACGCAGAGAGAGGCAGATAGAGAAAGAGAGAGACAGAGGGGAAGAGAGAGAGGGAGAGAGAGTGAGAGAGGGAAAGAGAAAAAGAGGGAGAGGGATGGAGAGAGAGGGAGAGAGAGGGGGAGAGGGAGAAAGAGGGAGAGAGAAGGGTGGAGAGAGAGGGGTGAGAGATAGGGAGAGGGAGAGAGAGAGGGAGAGAGAGGAAGATTGGGAGAGAGAGAAAGAGGGAGAGAGAGGGAGAACGAGAGGGAGGGGAGAGGGAGAGAGAGGCAGAGATGGAGTGAGAGAGGGAGAGAGGAGGCGAGAGAGAGGGGGAGAGAGAGGGAGAGAGAGGGAGAGAGAGGGAGAGACAGAGGGGCATAGAGGGAGAGGAAGAGAGGGAGGGAGAGAGAAAGGGAAAGAGAGAGGAAGAGAGAAAGAGAGAGAGAGGGAGAGAGAGGGGGAGAGAGAGGGAGAGGGAGAGAGAGAGGTCAATTTATGGTCTGGACTGTCCAAGATGCAACTCAATTCCCAATGCCTTGATTGATTTCCACTTTTCTGCAGATCCAATCAGGTCAATATACATCTTGCTGTTACAGTCAATAGGGCCTACTGCTTTTTTTTTCATCCACAGGACAATTCAACATGTGTGTTTTCAGATGTGCTGGATTTATAATAATATAATATCGATATTTTCCATAAAAGCAAGATTGAACTTAATGTACTTTCAATTTCAAGTCGATCGTCTGTGTTACTTGTCATCCTCATACTAATATAATGCCCATTGCAATCAGTATGGTGCCATCACGCTGATTCATCAGGGACAACAATTCACATTGCTACACTAGACATCAATAGACAAGCAAGCCATTTGTAATCGTCACAATTAATGAGAATAGCATGCTAACTACTTGTGGCATGATTTTAGACAGAGGCTACAACTGATACATCAAAGTGGGTACCATCAAAGACAAATATACCATAAAATGCGCCACTCAGTGCTTTCATATAGGACATTTTGAAATAATCATGCAGTGCTGCCACCCAATGGCAAGCAAGGTGCATTGTCTTTGTTTAGGTGTAGTAGGTGTTTTATTACTCAGACATAATCACCAGTTGTATTTATGTATGGCACAGATTAAAGTGCTTAAAGTATGCTTGATCTATACTATACTATAATACTGTTTTCATTATTAATATGAGGAGATAATACACTATAATTGCCGGACATTTTCTTTGATGGTACAGCAGTCAGGATGGGCTAGGAAACCTGTCCCCTTGTTTCAATGGTGCATCAGTCAGGCTGGGCTAGGGGACCTGTCCAATTACCTTGTTTGCTGTATTTCATGGGCAAGCGCTGAGTTGCACATCTTATTGTACATCTTTAGTTCCATAAATCAATGCAGCCTTTATTGGACGAACACATCACATCAATATCTATATCATATCCATGAATATAAATATAATATTATTTATTCACAGTTTCTATCGAAATTTTCCAAATATGTTACATGGAAAAGCATTATTAAGTGGTTATATATATGTGATGTAAAGCGCATTATACGAGTATAAATGAAAGGAGAACATATACTGTATATATCTATTCCTCCTTTGTGCATTGGCGGTGCCCCCTCCCACCAGTTGCCGGGGTAATTGGTGGCGGGCCCCGCCCCCTCGCAACACATACACTGGAGGAATTCATTCTCTCCCCTTTATGTTATTTGTGTACCGTACATTTATATATGTGTATATATATATATATATATATATATATATATATATATATATATATATATGTGTGTGTGTGTGTGTGTGTGTGTGGAGTGTATGTGTGTGAAGAGTACATCTGCAAAACCCTGTAAACGCAAAATCCAAAAATGTAATTACAATAAAAGATTTTAACTGAAGATAAGCTTGATACGTGGCAAGGAAGGAGAGAGAAGGAGTTGGAATAAAGACATTTATTCAGTGAGGGCAGTAGCAATATGGATACATCAGGTCAATCAGTAAATAGGTCCGGGCCTGGAGGGTGATGAAAGGCGAGTGGCTAGGAGCAGCTAGGGCGGCCGGTTATAAGGGCCGAGAGAGGGGGGGGGTTATGTAATGGTCCAACGGTCGAGGGAGGGGAGAGGAGAGAGAGAGGGGGGGGGGGGGGGGTCCTCCTTCCCCGCCACGAATCAAACGCAATGCGAGCATTACGACCGATACGTGGCAAGGAAGGAGAGAGAAGGAGTTGGAATAAAGACATTTATTCAGTGAGGGCAGTAGCAATATGGATATGTCCAGGCCTGGAGGGTGATGAAAGGCGAGTGGCTAGGAGCAGCTAGGGCGGCCGGTTATAAGGGCCGAGAGAGGGGGGGGGGGGGGGTTATGTAATGGTCCAACGGTCGAGGGAGGGGAGAGGAGAGAGAGAGGGGGGGGGGGGGGTCCTCCTTCCCCGCCACGAATCAAACGCAATGCGAGCATTACGACCAATTGTCACTAATTCGCCTTGTCTTGTGATGAAATGATTATGGAGCAATGGACAAAGAAATAGGAATGTAAAAATATTAACTTTTTGAATGTTTCATTCCAATGTTTATCTCAACTTTTGGATTGTCGCTTACAGGGTTTTGCGCCTGAACTCTTCATCATGTAAATAAATACCTGGACACAGGTTAATGTTCTCATGGGTTGTTACGTGGTCCGTTTGAATATAGAATAGACATAATATCGTTTAATATTCGAAATGATTAATGTGAGAAATAAAGTCGATAATGGATAAGTAGTGCAAATGGAAGTAGTCTTCGTTTGCATCTGTCTTTTCCGTCCTGATATGACCTTATATGCTGGCAGGAAGTAAAACTCCACCAACCAACCAACCATCTGTCTTTAAATGCTCGTTCATGGTGAGCCAGGATTAAAAGGTAGGTAATGCACAAATGCCATGATTAATCTCTGCTTAATGAATACAGAACAGTAGAAATGAAAAAGATCACATTCAAAGCTCAGCTTTAAAGAGATAACACAGGATTAAAGGGGCACAGTCCGATAAAAGCATAACAATTTCAAAACCAAAACAGTTATCTAGATTTGATCTATCTAACTTAGATACTGATGCACTTATTAAGCATTTATCGACACATAGAAGCGAATGTTGAGTCAAGTAAATAGAATCTGTTACTGCTGAAGCCTATGGTGTGAGAGTTTTGGCATGCTTGAAAAAATTAATTTGCATGTTTCAACTTCAAATATCTCCAAAGTTAACTAGTTAAAATAAAAGTTATTTCAAACTAAAGTAAGATAGAAAATAAACATCAACCTAATATATTTATCTCAGAAAATGATACAAACTGAAACCATATTAATTTGCATGTTTCAACTTCAAATATCTCCAAAGTTAACTATTTAAAATAAAAGTTATTTCAAACTAAAGTAAGATAGATAATAAACATCAACCTAATATATTTATCTCAGAAAATGATGCAAACTCAAAACCATCGGACTATGCAACTTTAATTAATGTTGTAGACATTTAAGACATTTTGTATTCACAATTTCTATACATTATTCCACAAACAGATACTATTCTGTTAAGACTGTTCAGAGTCAACATCTGCATTCGAAATAACTTAGCATTTCTGCATTCAATATGACCAAACTTATCCCGGAGATAATTCAGACTTTACTACTATGATCCATAATAATTAGATATTGTATAACGATATGATAACAATTGCGAGTTCTGGGTGAATCGTTGAACTCTGACCAATTTACAACATGAACACAAAACATTGTTCAGTCCATTGACAAAATATTATAGTGAATGACAGATTTTTATTTTCCTGACAGGAATAATTGGAAACTAGAAACTAGATGTTCTGCTTGCCATGAACGTCGCTCCATCTACTGTTATGAGGGAGCGGCACGTAACTCAGGCAGTAGAGTGTCCACCTGTGAAGGTTTGGGTCATCCAAAAGATCCTGCTCAGTGGACCCATTTGCAGTTTGGGCTATTTTCCGTTCCAACCAGTGTTCCACAACTGATTCATCAAAGGCTGTTGCATGTGCTGTCCTATCTGTGGGAAAGTGCATATAAAAGACCCCTTGCTGCTTGTTGGGGGGAGTGGCCTATATGGCGGCAGCGGGTTTCCTCCAAAGAAATATGTCAGAATGACCATACGTTTGGAGTCCAATAGCCGATGATAAAAATCAATGTGCTCTAGAGGCATTGTTAAATAAAACAAGCTTTCCATCTACTGTTATTGGTTGGTGTCTGCCGTGTTTAAATATCTACTGGGAGTAGTCTATAGAACTGTCGGTTTGTGTCAGAGATACAACTGTTCCACCTGCTATATTGCTTGGTGTTATGCTTAATATCTACCGTAGTCTATATAAATTAATGGTTTGTGTAATAGATACAACTACTCCATCTATGTCGGTTGGTGTATGGCATGCTTAAAGCTGCATAGTCTGATGAAAACATCATATTTTCAAAACCAAACAAATTATCTAGATTTGATTTTACATATCTAACTTGAATACTGGTGCACTTATTAAACATGTGTCGCCACATAGAAGGGAGCACTGAGTCAATTTAATCGAACCTATTACCGCTGAAGCCTAGGATGTCAGAGTCATGGTGCGCTTGCCAAAATTAATGTCATCAAGTTGTACTTCAATATCTAAAAAATTAGCTATTTATAATAAAAGTTACTTCAAACTAGAGTAAGGTGAATGACAGAAACTCCAAACTATCGGACTATGCAACTTTAATATCTATCAGTTATAGCAGAGAGCGTGTATATAAACAGATGAGAGGGACAACTCCCGCGAAAAACGGTAACACAGACTACAGTGGCGTTCCTGGCGGTTAGTGTTGAACAAGCCTTGAGTTTGCCGGTACGCTCAGTGCAAAACATTTGTTTTTATTCAAAATTAATAGAAATCCAGAACCCTAACCTTATAAATTCAATATAATCTTGTTGGTAAACATGTTTTCTATATGTGTACTAAGCGGCTTGTTTCTATTTGGTGTAGTTTTAGAGATATTTCACTTTTCCTGTAGGAAGATTGCACACGACCATTGACAATGCCTTGAGTTTGCCGTACGCGTAGTGAAAAACGTCAGTTTTATTCCAAATTAATAGAAATCCAGAACCCTAACCATATCAATTTAATATAATCTTGTTGGTAAACATGTTTTCTATGTGTATTCCAATCAGTTTGTTTCTAGGTGGTGTAGTTTTAGAGATATTTCACTTTTTCTGGATGAAGATTGCACACGACCATTGACAATGCCTTGAGTTTGACAGCTGTGTCATGTACTGTTCAACAACCACCACTTGGAGCGCCACAGTCGGCAGATGTTACATGCTCTAGTATGGGAGTTGTCCCTCTCATCTGTTTATATACACGCTCTCTGGTTATAGTATACAGAACTCTCGGATTTTGTCAGAGATACAACTGTTGTATCCACTATGTTGGTTGGTATATGTCATAATTAATATTTACTGGGAGTAGTATACAGAACTTCGGTAGGTGACAGTATATATATATATTCACTCTGGATTTCACAATGTATTTGACGATGTTCCTATTAAATGCAGGGGCCTAGCTTCTTTTTTTTGGTGTGTTTTTTTGGTAAATATGTTTATTCTGCTGAATAAGTCTTTTGTCAGTGCCGAAGCACTGGTCTTCCAGCCATTTTCAATTCAGGGTTATTTACACAAAAGGTATATAGAATAAGGTGTACAATACCTGTTGAATACACGATTTGCACCATGTAACACAATGAAATTCTGAAACCCAAAAGTTCCATAACAATATGGTACAGTAGTGTCATATAACTAGATCAATATTAGTCAGATCAATGTGAGTATTTACATAGTATTTAGAATGTAAGCAGAAGTTATCTTCTGTATTCAGTTGGTAAACTTGTAGTAAGTTTTAATGTCCCGTTGCAGTTAAGCAAGTGGTATATAAATGTTGGTATGTTAGGAAAATTCTAGTGTAACTCTAATGTAGACAGTTATGTGAGTTTATGAATTATGTTGTTGGGGTAGGGTTGTTAATAATACACTGGACCAGCTATGACCAGTGAAGCAGTGGGACCAATCCCAGTGTATTTAGGTCTTAAATTTTACATTTTTACCTGGACTGTCTCTGTCATCGTATATGGTTGACTGGAGATAACAGAGGAACAGAGGAACAGCAACAAATTAAAAAAGTGGGAGGTGGGGCTTGGGATTTATTTTCAGGTAGTATCCATACTTCTTCGGTATTGGAATAAAATGCTATTGGTTATGTGCATCCGCCAGCTCCCTCTAACCCCCCCCCCCCCCACACACACACAAAACAGGGGTTGTCCGAGAATAGTTCTGAATTGTTGTCATGTTCAGACTTCATTTCAGTTGTCATGCTTGTTTTGTATTTACAAAAATAAATACATCATAGATAGATTTATTTTAATCAAACTGTGATCTCATGTGGTACGCAGCTGTGCATTTGCTTATATGCGATATATTAAATATAAGTAGGTTTGCCAACATGTTTAAGCTACAGAGGAAACAATAATTATTGTACTTACTACCCCCTCCTCCCACCCCGCGCCCCCCAAAAAAGACCAAATCTTTAACAATATAACGTGGAAACCAAACATATTGTAAAATTATGCGGATTTTAGGGTTAGAGTCGACAGTTATCAAATACGGGTGTAATGTTAAAAGTTGTGGAGCAGGAGGGATAATTCTAGTATATTGGAAATGAAAATAAAAGGTAGATTAAGTTAGGCTGGATAAATATTAAGGGGTCAAGAACCAGTAAAAGCATGGGTGTAGCAATGAGAAATAATGTAGACCACTGGTGTAGGTCCTGGTGGGAAAGGGGAAAATACTGTAAAATGGATGTACCAGGTAGTGCATCGGTTGGTGAATTGTGTGTAAGAGGGGCTGCTGGGCAGTAGAGCATGGAGACAGGCCAAGGAGAGGCTGGTCTGTAGCTGGACAGTGGTCAAGGTAGGCTGGTGCTTGGAGAGTGGTCAAGCAAGATACAAGGCTGGACTGGGGGGGGGGGGGGAGAGTACAGTTGGGAGCCTGAGACCAGAGCAGTGAAAAAGGAGCCAGACCACACGGGTGAGATAGACTTTGTATTAGTATTGGTTGAAGAGAGGGGAATTGAGTTGTCTGTATCGTATTGTATTGTACTGTATTTATGGCATTGTACATGTGAAGTATTGCTCAGTTCTTGGAAACATAATAAAACAAAATATCAATCAGAGTCATAAGCTTTGTTGGTATTTCAATATGGTATAGTTTCTTAGAAAGACCCATACGGAAGCTAGGCCCCTGAGAGGAATCGATTCAATTGGAATGTACATTTCTTGATTTCTCCAAACTCAAACTGTATAAAAATAGGTCTTTCACGATTCAACTGTCAGATTAGTTTATGGAATATAGGTACCATGGTCCATTTTTCAAACTTAGTTAACTTAAATAATTTAGGAAACATTTCGGAGAAGACAATAGTTTATGCGGATGTACACAAATAAAGAATAAATAAGCATGACTTTTAGTTTTACGTTCTAGAAGGCATAGAATATTGCAAATTCCACCCATTATCGCTCTGCTATCTGATCCAAGTAATAACAATGCACGCCGTACAGAAACCATAGAATAATCTACCTACAAATAATCAGAATAGAATAACCAACCCGCTTTAATTACAATTCTAACCATCCTTGCCAATCCCCACTGTCTTGGTTCAATGTCAAGCTACTAGTGTGTTTAAGAGAGGCGCTCAGACTTCTTGTGGATCGGCATTATTATTCTTGAACTGCTCCACTTCCAAAGTGGTAACCTGTTCTTTCACCGTGGTCTTGTTCCGGCAGCAGCACAGCCTCAGCTTTCTGGCAACTGGCCCAAGCACTTCTTCATGTCAGTGTGGAAGGTGAGCATCATGGCGAACATGGCCTGAAAAATCGGGGAGGCATACTGCTAGAACAATAATCAGAATAGAATAACCAGCCCCCATTAATTATAATTCTAACAGAGGTGCTCAGACTTCTTGTGGCTCAGCGTTATTGTTCTTGAACTGCTCCACTTCTAAACTGGTAACCTCTTCTTTCGCCGTGGTCTTGTTCCGGCAGCAGCACAGCCTCAGCTTTCTGGCAACCGGCGCCAAACACTTCTTCACGTCTCCATGGAAGGTGAGCATCAGGTAGGGCTTCATGGCGAACGTGGCCTGGAAAATCGGGGAGGCATACTGCTGGAACAGCACCCCGGACCAGGCCGTCGGCGTGAAATTATTGACGGCGTTGCGCAGCGTGTGCAGCAGCCTCAGCGTATCGCTCGGGATGCGCATGCTCAGAAAGAGGAATAAGAGGACGCAGGAGAAGGCGGTGAGTCGATAGGGGCGTATCTGGAACAGACTCTCCTGTTGGTTCGTCTCGACGACGCCGTGAGTTTGCGGATCGTCCAGTTCGTGTCGGAGCGCCACGGCGTACCGGGCTAGGGTCACCAGGATGCCGACCATCAACGAGTAGGGCACAACCACGTTGACAAGGCTGTCGACAAGCTCCAGGTGGCGCAGTTGCTGGACGAAGCGAAGCAGTGGCACACAGCGCGGTGTGCCGTAGTTAGTGACGACGCCGACCGTCAGGCTGATGTTGACAAACACAACCACGGCAACGATCACCATCGCCAACACGACGAGCTTCGCGCGGAACGGCGTGCACAGCTGGGCGGCGCGCCGCGGCGCAACGTGAACAATCAAACGGTCCACGGAGAAGGCGACAATCAGCCACAGCGACAGGAAAGAGGAGACGCGGTTTATGAATGAGATGATCTGGCACCAACCTTTGCGGTTGTACAAGTCCATGTCGACGTATTTCAACCACAGAAGCAGAAGCCCGACGAGGTAAATAGCATCGGCCAACATGGCGCCTGCCAGGTAGTGATTGGCTGAATTCTTCTGGAGGTGTGAGCCAATCAGAACGGCCGACATTAATATGTTCCCGCCCACTCCGACCGTGGTTACTGTCGGCGTGTAGTACAGCGTCAGAAGGTTCCAGATGACGTCCATGCCGTCTTCTGTTGAGGCAGGTGTCTTGTGGAAGGAGGATTCGTTCAGATTCCGGCTGATGTTGTACGATGGCATGTACAGAGTCTGTAGCCCGCCGATTGCTTTGGTTTGACTGAGATTGTTGTTGTTGTTGTATTGGCAGACGACAATCTGTCCGTTCTCCTTGCAGCCTGTGGCATGGATGTCCATGGGGAATTCCATGGCCGCTGTTTTGCTTTGTTCCTGCAATGACATAAGGTAGGAATCTATGAGAAACTAGAGACACTGTCGATGTGTGCGCGATTTTTATTTTGTTAAATGGAGAAACCACGTAAATATAACTTAATATGAATAAGCAATGGTTAAGCCCCTGTCACACCTCACCGGATTGAGCAATGGACAGAATTGTCTAGTCCGGTGGTCTTCGGGCGTGATAAGTATAAAAATATATTAAAATGTGTCAAAATGTTGCGATATCGTGTCAAAGGCCGCCGGACGAACAGACATGAAACGGACATGAAACGGACATGACACATACATGAACGGATAGCCAATGGACGAAACAAACTCAAACAGGACAAGAACCATAGACGTCAATCTGGTGGCATCCGTTCCAAGTTTTGAGCATGTTCAAAACTTGTAATGGATTGGGCAGGATTTCAACGGATATGCAATGGACGCAAACCAGACTTTGCCGGATATCAACAGACTTTGTTCGGTTTCTTTCTGTTTCCTCAATCCGGCG
Source organism: Branchipolynoe longqiensis (assembly GCA_030323885.1). Classification (NCBI taxonomy): domain Eukaryota; kingdom Metazoa; phylum Annelida; class Polychaeta; order Phyllodocida; family Polynoidae; genus Branchipolynoe; species Branchipolynoe longqiensis. Next base: position 22,723,916 of record CM059186.1, read on the forward strand.
AGGTGTGTCAGGGGCTTTAGTACCAACTCGCCCCGGCCCCTCCCCCTGGTCCCAGTGCCTTCTCCCATGCTTTCCAGTACTCAATTACTCAAAGTGGAACAGGGAACCAGCTTGATTACTATTTGTGCCAAGCTGGTCACCAGCAGACACAATTGACGACATCACGGTTCCGACTGCGCATGCGCTGAAAACGGTGTTGGGAGCAAAGCAAAGGTGTACGCCCATTGAGTTTGCCGATACGAATAGGGCAAAACTTGCATTTTATAAAAAATAACTAGAAATACATAACAATTTGGCATAAACATGGACAGAAGGATGCAATATAATAATATAATGCATATGTTTAAGACAACTCTCCATAAACCATAGAATATAAATAAAAACATGAATAAAATAAATAAAACTGATTCTGGCTATGGCTCTAACACTAGTCTGAGTGCCTAGATTTGTCTAAATCTAAATGCACATGGCAAAAGATGTGCTGGTTATATTGATGTAAATGCAATGCTGGATAAAAGATTAATATCTTAATTTATTATATTTTTTTCTTTAGTTGGTATTCTATGTTTCAAACAAGAGCTGAGATAAGCTGAAACTAGCACATTTCATAGCTGCACCCAGTGTATTAGCATGTGCCATGTGCTTCTTGTGGCTTTGTTTTGCTCTGATGCATCCCACAATGCACCGTGCCACTGGAACCGTGATGTAGTCTATCTATAACCAGTTTCAGCAGTACTGAACCTTATACCCGTCTGGTAGCTTGTTCCGGTTTCTGGTTTCTGAATAATTCCTTTATTTTCCCACTCTATAGGTATTGTCTGTGTATAGTCGTGTTACTACTATTAGTCATTAACATCGCCCCCGGCCACGAACAATCCGCACTCTGACGTCAGTGAGAACAATAATGTGGGGCATGCTCTGTGAAAAAGCCTTTATGAAGAATTTCCATCACCAACCTGTCCTCAGACATCATTGAGCACTAATATTGCATATGCTCTTTCGAAAAAAAGAATTTGTAAAAGCCATTAGAGCGATTATCTGTTTGGGACACAGTCATTGGTGGAACCAAAACGAGGCCGAACATAGCTCGGGGACTTGAAGCCAAACTACCGTCACCGTCTGATTTTGATTAAAGTTGCGTAGTCCGATGGTTTTGAGTTTCTATCATTTTCTGAGATAAATATAATAGGCTGATCGTTATAATCTACCTTACTTTAATGTATACTTTTCGTTTCATAGCCAGGCGTTTGGTGGTATTAGGATAAGGCAAGGACTGGTTTGCTCATTGTCAGGATAATGGGAATGAGTGGGATATCAGGGCATGGTGCTGGTGGCCTGGTCTCCCAGTGGGGCAGCACTATAAAGTCACCATGAGTGTGCACTGTCACAAGTCGGTACCCATCCTGATATGACCTTAGATGTTGCCAGGACGTAAAACTCCAACAACTACCCGACCAATCCCATACTCGCTGACAGTTACTGTAAATGTCCCTTCTTATACATTCACTGTAACTCTTTGGTAGCCCGCAGTAGTGTGAATTTATTATTTTGCAGCTGACTTTTCGCTTGGAAAATAAGTGTGTGAAAAACGATCCTTTAACCATCTGTGCCATGCACAGACAAAGAGAGCACTTAATGTTCCGTGTTTCATTTCGATCACAAAGGACAAATGAGCAGACTACGTCAATGGGCAGACTACGTCAAGAGCCGTGTTTACATGGGGAATTGTGAAACGATCTAGACAAATCGATTTATATGAAGCGATGTAGTGGTGCGTTTACACGAGCGAGTTTGAAAGTGTGTCGGCGACCGGGAACCAGCAGCCTGTGGTGCGCCTGTAGCCGCGAGCACTGCTATGTGTTTAGTTTACCATCGTCGATTCGACGCAGATGTAGCTGCTATGTTAATATCGCTTGGAATTTAAGGTTAATTTAATTAAATTTCATTATTTGAGTATGTAATTCTGTTAAATATGATCGCATTCACTAGATTTCAGCCTAATCGGGCCCTAACACTGCCGGGAACCAGCTGAATCGCTTCATCTATACTACCTCGCGAGGTGGTATAGATGAACCGTTTCATATGAATCGATTCAGCCCTAAAACGCCTCAGAGTCGCGTTTACACGCCAAATGTGAGTCGATCTAGGCAAGTGGTTTCATATGAAGCGTTTTAAATCGCCCGTGTAAACAGGGCTAAGGTTATCCCGTTTCTGTATCCTAAATTTATATCTTCATGGTCTTTCTTCAATAGCTTCACTCCCGCTGGAGGATTCTATGCACATGGGTAGTTTGTGCTTGTTGTAAAAGTCATTGGTTTGACTCAACCAGGGTTCGAGCCCGTGGGTTCGAATCCCACCATCTACCAAACCGAGATATTGGATGCTCAACTCATTTGGCCATCCGATCTGGTCACTAGTGCACATAATATATATATATAATATGTATATGTGTGTATAAATATATTTTAGTAGCAGAAGATGGTTAATGTGGGCACCAGATTTCTGTCACTCCTTCCTCCTTATCCTGTTCTCTCAGGGGATTAGTGCGAGGGAGGAGGGTGTGGTGGATGGGAAGCTTTTGCTTATTATGGTTTGTGGAGGCCATCAGGAAAGACTCCTCTGGTGCGACTGACACTGGTCAACATCCGGTTGAGGTGAGGTGGGCCGAGATGAGAAGGGTCCACAGCGAGGAAAGGAGGAAAAACGGGTGACCACTGTCCCATATTGAGCATACCCTTGCAGGAATAGTTTCCCATTCTTTAAGTCCTGATATTGTGTGATTTAAACAGAAGTCGATGTAGATAAATTAAAAATATACTTCAAACACTTTAATCTGTGCAAAAGATACATATATATGTGTAACTATGTCTGAACAAGAAACTACTAAAGAAATAATGGAATCTTTCCATCATTTCAGACAATCTTTTCGACTGCAAATGGCCACCCTTATGGGGGGGCCGCCATTTGCAATATAAAAGAACAGAACACATGATTATGATAATTGAAATAAATATCATTTTATAGTTATAACAAAGTTAATGTTTATTGTCAAGTATTTCTGTTCTATAATCTATCAATAACGCGGAAAACTAATCTACTTCACTGAGTTCTCGCGAAGACGAGAAGAGGAAAGTCTATTTCCGGCAAGTTCAAACCGGCTCAAACGAGTTCAAACGTGGCTGGTTGTCCCGCTCCTTCCAGCGATGAATATGCTTATGGCCGAGATGGCACCACCGGTACAGTGTGGCGTCTTACGGAGTACAACAATAATAATAAGTAAGTAATAATCCCTTCTGTATCTTTATACTCGCATAATACGTTATACATCAAATATGAGAGTCAAGTCAAGTCACCCAGCCACTCCTCCCTCTCCACTCTCCAGCCCACGATCCACAACTAAAGAAGCACATAGTTAAACTCAAAGATTAAAGCTGCATAGTACGATGAAGCATCAACTTTTCAAAACCAAGGTAATCATCTAGATTTTATTGTACATATATCTAACTTAGATACAGATGCACTTATTAAGAATTTGTTGCCACCTGGGAAGAAATACTGAGTCAATTTAATAGGACCTGTTACTGCAGAAGCCTATGGTGGCAGACTTTTGGCGTACATGCCAAAATTAATTTAGTATGGTTTCACTTCAAATATATCAAAAGTTAGCTGTTTAAAATTTTTTAAAGCTACTTCAAACTAAATTAAGGTAGACTGTAACAACCAACCTAATATATTTATCTCTGAAAATGACAGAAACTCAAAACCATCGGACTATGCAACTTTAAACTCAATGATTAAACTCTTGCTAATTGTCTTGCCTACTTTGTCAGCCCTCCTTATAGTAATTTCTTATTCATAGTTACTTTCTCATCGGCGCTCACTTCTAGGCCCGGTCTGACACTCACTCACTAGTAAAGAATGGGTGGCGGTGATGGATTGGGGAAGTAGAATAGCTGCGTTGGAATGATTAATGAGATGACCTACTTAATGGACAGTTTCTTTTCACCTGTTGTTTTATTTACCATCTTTGTTGCTGGCATTGCATTGCTTAGTTGAGGGAGTTTTACATCCTGGCAACATCTAGTGTCATATCAGGATGGGTACCAAAACGAGGCCGAACATAGCTCGGGGACATAGTGCGATGGTTTTGGGTTTCTGTCATTTTGTGAGATAAATATAATCGAGTTGGTTGTTAGAATCTACCTGACTTTAGTTTGAAGTAACTTTTACTTTAAACAGCTGCCTTTTGAGATATTTAAAGAGCAAACATGGAAAACAAATTTGCCCAAACTCCTGACACCATAGGTTTCTGCAGTAACAGGTTCTATTAAATTGCCTTAGTATTCCCTTCTATATGGTGACAATTCTTTAATAAGTGTGCCAGTATCTAAGTTCAGTATGTAGAATCAAATTTAGATGATTGCTTTGGTTTTGAAAATTTGATATTTTCATCTGACTATGCAGCTTGAATAGAGCGCACTGACTAGCAGAAGCCGTTCTGAGGCACTATACAATAAAACAATGAGATGACATATTTACAACTATCCTTGAATCCTTTACATAGTTAGGGAATATCTAACTGCACCTAACTAGGCGTGGAAGAATTGGTAAAGACATACTAAGTGAAGGACTTCCATATAGCGGTTACCAGATTGGCTGGCACCAATCAAAGTAGTTGTTCCGCATTGTGGGGTTTTAAACGGCTCGGGTCAGCAATCTACTAAATAGATGATTTCCACCACCAAACCGCCCCGCCCTCTAACTGCAGTGGAAGAACTAATATTGTGGATAGCACCTGAGAGGATTTCCATCTCCAACTTGCCCTCTAGTGGGAGTGGAAAAAACTAATGTTGTGGGTTGCCACTCAATGTACAACATGTTCAGAGATTCCAAGTGCTCCGATTTTGTTGGAAAACTTCCAGTTTTTGCTACTCTTGGTGGGTATGGTGGTCTGGAAAATTAGTACTCCTTGTACTATCTTGGAAATGTTAACAACTTTGAACAGCCCTTATGTAACTAAACAATAAATAACAATAAACAATAACAACAATAAAAACTCGAAATAACTCTTAAGAAACTTGATTAGGCTCGGCACGGCTTGGATAGGCTCGCGTAGGATTGGGTAGGCTCGGGGTATGCCCCGAGCGGCTTGGATGGAGTAGGCTCGGATAGGCTCAACGCGGTTTTGATACGCTAGGATATGCTCAGATCGGCTCGGGTGTACTCGGGTAGGACTGAGTAGTATACCGGGCGTGGTAGCCGAATCGGTAGAGCGAGGGCCTCGCGTTCGGGAGTTAGGTTCCTGGTCGAGTCAAACCAATGACTTATACAATTGATACTTGTCAGTTCCTAGCATAGCACTCTGCATTTATAGGATAGGGCAAGGACCGGTTAGTTCAGTGTCAGGATACTGTGACTGAATGGGATATCGGGTCATGGTGCCAGTGGCCTGATTTCACAGTGGGGCAGTACTATGGAGTTGCCATGAATGTGCAGTCACAAGTCGGTGCCTGTCCTGATATGACCTTAGATGTTGATGTAAAACAACAACAAACAACAAACTGAGTAGGTTCGGGGAGGCTGAGAGCGGCGTGGATATACTCAGGTAGGACTGGGTAGGCTCTGGTAGGCTCAGAGTGGCTTGAATATACTCGGATATGCTCAGAGCGACTTGCATATTGCTCGGCTATGATTGTTTAGGCTCAGATACACTCCCAGTGGCTTGGATATGCTTGGGTAAGAATTAGTAGTGTCAGGTAGGCTTGGAACGGCTTGCATATATGCTCGAGTATGGTTTGCTTGGCTCAGGCCTGGAGAGCGGGTTGGATATTCAGTAAAACCTCTCTAACCGACCACCTCCACACATGGACCAGTCCCCTATATGTATCGTGTTATTTGGGTCCCAAACGATCGCAGATACAATGCCATTGTAACAAAAGTCATTTTAAACTCCTTAAACCGACCACCTCCCTAAATGGACTACTTAAAGTCGGTCCCGTGGTTGGTCGATTTAGATAGGATTTACTGTATATGGTCGGGTAGGATTGGGTAGGTTTCGAGCAGTTAGGAGCAGCTCGGAGCAGCTAAGAGCAGCTCGGAGCCGTTAGGAGCAGCTCCGATTTAGGATCAGCATTGGTTTTCCACTGGTGGAACCAGGTGGCCAAACCTGGGCTGTGTAATTAGTGGATGGGTTCGTGTTTGCCGACGTGACAGGTGTATACGAGACAGCGTGCAGCGAATTCATTTGAATAGGTTTGGCCGCGTGCCATACCCCGTTGCACTAACATTTCAGTTCTTGTCAGTGAATAGTCGCAGTTTTCTGTTGTTTTTTCATTCGTTCGTTCGTTAAAGTTGCATAATTGAACACGACGACTACGACAGATTACATTATAATATTTTGGCATTTATTTAACCCTTCTTGAGTCTTATGAAAGTATATGATGATTTTGACTTTCTGCAATATATTTATTCTTTTTTTATGTACAAAAGTAGGCCTATATCAAGTCGTTAATTATAATTTACTTCACTTTAATATGAAATAACTTTAAATTTTAAACGGTCAACTTTGGAGAGATTTCAATTTAAAATATGACAAATTAATTTCGGTGTGCACACCAAAATGCTGGATATGCCTTTTTTTTGTACCCATTCCTAAACGTAGCAGCCTAGCACAGGGTTTATTGCACCAAACTGCAATGAATTATTAATGGATGCACCGGTATTTAAGTCGGATATGCATGATCAAATCTAGTTCCATGTTTGGTTTTTTAAAGTTGATGTTTTATTCGCATTATGCCGCTATAAACCTTGACTCAATTAGAGTTAAATTTACTTTGTATTCTCTTCCATTCTGTTCTATAGAGGGAGTGCACGTGACGTCATCACTCAGCAGTCAGAAGTCAGTGGCCAGCCATCTTGAATTACGAGCACCCTCCCTAGTGATGTTGTGAATGCATGCAGATGCAGTAAAACAGAGTTTTCTTGTGTTCTGGGAGGTTCTGGGCAGTTTACATCCAATGTGTTTACTTACAGCACCTTAGCAATAACTTCTGAGGCCAAACTGCTCAAAACAGTGACAAATAAACCAACAAATCAGTAAATAAGCACAATGTAGGCAGTTGCAAGCCTTTTGTATGTAATCCAATATGGCCACTGAAAGTTGTCTTGTGATGTCATTACACCCCCTCTATACAGCAACAAATCCTTAGTAAGTGCACCATCTAAATTGGATATGTAGGATAAAATTTACTTTGGAAATTTGAAAATGTAACGCTTTCATTAGACTGTCGCATTTTAAAGGATGGACCCAGACTTTATAAAGAGCCCATGGCAGTGTTTTAGTACACACAGCAGTGTTTTAGTACACACACACACTCCTGCCTTCAAACCTAACTGGTCCTGCCACTCATCTCAATATACATGGAAAATTACCCCAGAACTGTTGGTTGGTTGGTTGGTTGGTTGGTTAGTTGGTTGTTGGAGTTTTATGTCATGGCAACCTCTAAGGTCATATCAGGATGGGTACCGACTTGTAACAGTGCACACCCATGGTGACTTTACAGTGCTGCCCCACTGGGAGACCAGGCCACCAGCCCCATGGCCTGATATCCCACTCAGTCACATTATCCTGACACTGAGCCAACCTGTCCTTGCCCTATCCTAATAATGCAGAGCGCCTAGCTAGGAAGTGACAAGTATCAATTTTGAAGTCATTGGTTTGACTCGACTAGGGTTCGAACCCATGGTTTCACAATCCCACGATCTACCAAAACGGGAGATGAATGCTCAACTCATTCAGCCATCCTGTCTGGTACCCGAGAACTAGCCGTTAATTCATATGTTTATATTATTACAAACAATTAGCAAAGCCGACATGCATTTCTGGACTTTATTGCTTCATTAGCAGTTACAAAAGCATCGCGTCAAAAGCCTGTGGCAAAATGAGATATGTTAGGGGCCTAGCTTGCGGTTTTTAGGTGGTACGCAGACTTTTTCAGCAATACAATAAGACACTATTGGAATCAAATGTGATAGAATAAATGCTATAAAACATCATATATTTTAACCATCCTGATATGACCTTAGGTGTTGCCAGTACGTAAAACGCCAACAACCAACCAACCAAATCATATATTTTAATAAAATAAATATTACATCCATCCTATTTGGAAACAATATATTTTCCAATGGCTATAAATCATGGTTTTTAGACCAGTTGAATCTGAATAGGCTGGACGTGAGATCTTGTGACTGATTGATTTAGTTACCATAGCAACTTTGTCCTCAGTGTTGGTAAAAATATGCACCCCATGGTCAGAAACGACACCGCGTCACTCAGTAATAGTCTAATCTCAGTGCTGATTGGTGGGAACAATGGAAGGCTATAAACATCAACACTGGTGCTAGTAACCATGTGACCTGTTGAGACCAGCCGGGATGGCCAAATGAGTTGAGCGTTGAGAGTTGAGCGTTCGTCTCCTGTATTGGTAGATCATGGGATTGGTAGACCCTGGTCAAGTCAAACTGATGACTTAAGCATTGATACTTGAAACTTCCTAGCCAGGTGCTCGGCATTATTATGTTAGAGCAAGGACTGGTTGGCTCAGTGTCAGGATAATGTGACTGAGTGGGATATCAGTACATGGTGCTAGCAGCCAGTCTCCCAGTGGGACAACACTATAAAGTCCCCATGAGTGTGCACTGTCACAAGTCGGTACCCATCCTGATATTACCTTAGATGTTGCCAGGACTTAAAACTCTAATAACCGACCAACCAATGTGACATGCCAAACAAGAACACCAGCTCCAAATAAGGATGGGTACCACCTGAAAGTCTGTGTACCTCCTGAAAATCCCAAGCTAGGCCCCCTAACCTATCCCATTTTGCCACAGGCGTTTACCCTGATGCTTTTGGAACTGCTAATGAAGTATTACAGTCCAGAAAGGTATGTAAGCTTTGCTAATTGTTTGTAATAATATAAATGTTTATAAATTGTCCCATCGACCAACATATATTGGCTGTTTATGCAGCATCCATCCTGGTGACATAGGCTACACTAACAAGGTTCAGTTTTTAAACGATAAACAGTTATTGCGACTCATTTCTATTCATCTGGAGCTGCTATCTGAAGTTGTTATCTCAGCGATGGAGAAAATGAGGGCCCACATTATCAACCATGTATGTAGAAATGCGATAATAGGAATCGACGGTGATATTTGTCGATTTAATTGATTTCTTACATTCGTTGATTAAGCAGAGGAAGTTATTCCCATAATGGATAATTGGTCTTCCTCATTCCGTTATTGCCCTGTCCAAGTAATGCTGAGCGTCAGGCTGAGCTAACCAGTTCTTGTCCTATCCGAGTAATGCTGAGCATCAGGCTAGGTAGCGACAAGGATACATTTTTAAGTTATTGGTTTGGGGCGACCATAATTCAAATCTGACTTTTTGTCAAAGTACCACGTCCTGCTTGCTACACGGGACGCATGCGCTCAACTCATTCAACCATCCCATCTGGTGCCAATTCAAAGACATTCTTGCGTGATGCTAAAATTATAACAACAAATATTTTCTTTTTGCTTCGTCTTCTTCGAGTGTGTGATGTGTAGCTGTTTCACACTGCTGCAGCTGGTTGTTGTCGTTACAGCTTAAAGTTGCATAGTTCGACAGTTTTGAGTTTCTGTCATTTTTCTGAGATAAATATATTAAACTGATTATTATAATCTACCTTACTTTAGATTCAAGTGTGGTTTATTTTAAACAGCTAAGTGTTGAGATATTCTAAGTGCAAACATGTCAAATTAGTTTTGGCAAGCACGCCAAAGCTCTGACACCATAGGCCTCTGCAGTAACAGGTTCTATTAAATTGACTCAGTATGCCCTTCTATGTGGCAACAAATGCGTAATAAATGCAACAGTATCTAAGTTAGATATATTGAATCAAATCTAGGAGATTGTTTAGGTTTTGAAAATTTGGTGGCTCATCGGACTATGCAACTTTAATCCAGACACCGCACGCCAGTTTCAGCCGGTGGGGTTACAGGAATCCCTTGAGCAGAGAGGACCAACCTGTTCACGTAGGCATCCCGTGACTGGACTGGGAAAGAACGGGGTTTACGAAAGAACGTCTAAAACCTGGCAATTAGACGACGTACACAAACTACGAATGCGCTTATCTTGGTCCATTCTCAATTCCCCGTCCCGGACTGTTTGTTTCTTTAGGGTTTTGCGTCCTAGCAACATCTAAGGTCGTATCCGGACGGAGACCGATGGTTGATTGGTTGTTGGGGTATTACATCCTGGGAACATCAGAGGTCATATCAGAACCGGGCACCGACATGTGACAGTGCGCACTTATGGTGACTTTATAATGCTGCTCCATTGGGATACCAAGGTTTCCAGCACCATGACCTGATATCCCAATCAGTCACATTATCCTGAAACCTAGCCCCAAATCAGTCCTTTCCCTATCCTAATAATCCCTAGCGCCTGGCTAGGAAGTGACATGTATCAATTTTGTACGTCATTGGTTTGACTCGACCAGGAATTGAACTCCCGACCTTCCGCACTGGAGGACTGCGCTCTGCATCCATGGTGACTTTATACAGGGTTGTCTTAAAGTTGTATAGTTCGATAAAAGCATCGCATTTTCTAAAGGAAAACAAACACTTATCTCGATTTGAACCTACATATCCAACTTGGATACTGCTGTACTTATTAAGTACTTGTTGATATTTGGAATGGCACGCTAAGTAAATTTAATTGTTACTGTTTAAGCAGAGTTTTGGCAATCATGCCAAATTAATCTGGCATGTTTACACTTCAAATATCTCCAAAGTTAACAAATTTAGATTTAAATTACGTCAAGCTCATTTAAGATAAGTTCTAACGATCAACTTAATATATTTATCTCAGAAAAATTATAGAAGCTCAAAACCATCTGACTATGCTACTCTAAGAATATCTGAGGCCCCTGGGCAAAGCAATGTACTGGGGTCCCTAACCCCCCGTTCACTTGCGCAAATCACTAATGAATTTTATTGTCCAGATCCAACATTCATTTTGCATACAAGGAAGCCCTAGTTTCCACATAAATGTCACTGCTATTTAATAATATGAACCCACATTTTTATTTTTCAAATTTAATTTCGGAGCCCCTAAAGTCCCCAGACAATTTTCCAGTGTGCCCATGTGGTAAGATGACACTGACTTTATAGTGTTGCCCGACTGGGAGACCGAGCCACCAGCACCATGGCCTCATATCCCACTCAGTCACATTATCCTGACACTGATCAAACCAATCGTAGTATCCTAGTAATACCATGCGCCAAGCTAGGTAGGTATACATTTTGTAAGACATTAGTTTGGCTTGGTCGGGGTTCGAACCCTACTCCCTGAGAGGAACTAAATAATAATATGTGAACTGTTAGTAAACGTCTTGGTCGGGGTTCGAACCCTACTCCCTGAGAGGAACTAAATAATAATATGTGAACTGTTAGTAAACGGAATAGCATACATTTTAGTAAAACTGGGCTACATGTCAGTGAGGTGATGGGGCTGATGGGAAGGGAAGGTGTAGCACCAGCTGAGCACCACACTTCAGTGTTCTTCACCTCTCTCACCACCCCCATGTCCCTCTGAACAGACAATCACCCACAACTCCTAACAGTAACACACACCATGAGGCTTCCAGCAACTTATTAAGGTTCGTTATATTCACGTAGAGAAAAACAAAGATTTTAATTTAAAGAGTAAGATTTTACCTACTAATGATATTTGGGCATTTTACATGCCATCGGGTTCTTAGCAATTATTGAAGAGTTCAAGCGCAAAGCCACGTAAACGCCAATCCAAAAATGTAGTTTAAATAAATGATTTTTACCTGAAAATAATCTTGATTTCCACTAATTCCACTTTTCAAATGATCACATGGTTATGGAGCAATGAAATATATATATATATGGGTCAGGATCACGAAAAGAGGCCAATTGGTGGTCAATGTCGGCGTCAAGCTTGGATATCGGCGTCGATCGGTATAATTATAATTTAGAATTGACATAGGCGTTGCAAAGTCTTTAAATTTATCCTGAATGTAAAGGTCGAGAAAGTACAACAACCTGATTTGTTTCTAGGATAATATAATATAAAACAAAGAAATGTAGGAGACTTTAAGAATTGCGATGCCGACATCTGTTAAAGTTGTCGGCATCGATCATTGGATGTCGGCGTCGATCGGGATAATTATGATTTAGCATTGACAGAGGTGTTGGAAAGTCTTTAAATTTATCCTGAATGTAAAGGTCGAGAAAAGAAAACAACCTGATTTGTTTCTAGGATAATTTAATATGAAACAAAGAAATGCACTACACTTTTAAGAATTGCGATGCCGACATCTTCACTTGACCACCGATTGGCCCGTTTTCGTGAGGCTGACTCATATATATATATATATATATATATATATATATATATACATTTTTTGAGGATTTGATTTCAATGTTTATCTCCATATTTGGATTCGCGTTTACGTGGTTTTGCACCTGACCTATTCAATTTAGTTGGTGTTCTTTTCATATAGAAAAGGGGGTGGGGGTGGTAGCACCCAGACTCATGCCTTTAGGTTCCTATAGTGTGTTTCTTGGGGTTTTTTAAAGTGATTTATTCATTGAATAAATCATGTGTCAGTGCTGGGGTACTGGTTTTCTAGCTATATGACAATAGGCCTACAGTTATTTACAATATACGTATATGTAGTCTGATATTGCCATTAGAAGGTACTAGTAGTTGTACATGTGGGTTTACATGACAATGCGATCCATTTTAAAACTTACATATATCTGAATTCATATATCTCGGACAAAAGATTACAAATGATGGGAGATGTGAGGAAGAAATTAAGAGAAGGATAACAATAGCCCGAACAACATTCTCCAAAATGTATAGAGTGTTAACATCAAGTAAGATATTAATACATACAAGGAAGCGTATTCTTCAGTGTTATGTGTGGTCTACTCTAATGTATGGGGCTGAGACATGGACAATCTCTAATAAAATGTACAAAAGTTTAGCAGCATTTGAGATGTGGACTTATCGAAGGATGATGAAAATATCATGGACAAAGAAGATCACCAACAAAGAAGTTCTCAGAAAAATTAAAAATAAGAAACGCTTGTTTGCCACTATACAGACAAAGAAACTTACTTATTTTGGCCACATCATTCGTCACAGTTCAATATACCTACATTGTTGGAAGGGAAGGTGAATGGCAGCAGAGGGAGAGGGAGACCAAGAACATCATGGTTTACAAATATTTCACAGTGGACAGGCTTGAATTATTCACAGTCTATCAGAACAGCACACCATCGGGACAAGTGGAAAACCATTGCATCCAACCCCGACTAGAGGACGGAACTATTGATTGATTGATTGATCGTACTCTTTGATAACTGACCTATCAGATTGTAGGGTTACGTGTTCGAGTCTGTGGCTATGTAGGTAGGCTAAAGTGAAAAACAATACAGACAAAGAGAAAGAGAAAGTAAAGCAAAGTAAGAGTGTGAGAAGAGAGTGTCCAAGCCTCTCTGGTTTATTATATATGGTACATGGGGACATTGTAGAGTATCACCCCCACCCTTTTCCCCCAATGAGAAATAAGCATTATTGGCTCTGCCAATAGGGATAAAGCATTCCTGGTACCCATGGCTACCAGTGGTCTGCCCACCACCACCAAGCCGTGTGGCCCTTCTGGCCACCACCAGCCATGAACCTTGACCCTGAGTGTGGTGATACTCCCCAGTAGAGGGGGAGGGGGTAGGCCTTGTGTGCCCCTTAAGGCCCTGTCACATTACGGCGTATGGTGGGAGCGTATGGCGGCGTAGCGGCATTACGTCATATACGTCGGCATACGCCGCATACGCTACTCATACGCTACTCATACGCTACTCATGTGCCGCAACATGCCGGCGTATGTGAAGCGTATGAGGCATACGCCCGCCTACTACGCTTTCATAAATTCGTCCGTCCAATTTTTTTTGTGCATGCTCAAAAGAAACACGACCTATGAGGGCGTATGGCCCATAATGTCAAAAAATGTCACAGCACGCTCCCATATGCTCCCATACGCTCCTCATACGCTCCTCGTACGCTCCTCATAGGTCCCCCATACGCTCAAACACACCCGAAAGTGGCACCAGCACGGCGTACGTAGGTTTTCAATACGCTCCCGCCATACGCCGTAATGTGACAGCCCCTTAACACCCAACCTAGCCAGCACCACTATGTCTATTTACATTCCACTCAGGCACCAGCAGCACTTACATATATATACATACATGCACCTGGTCACGTATACCCTTTTCGTAGTAGAACATTTGCATTCCCCCTATCGTTGAAAATCGTACAACGTACTCAATAAAATTAAGATCTACTAGAACTAAGCTAAAGTTAGTATGATTGTGGTGTAAAAAGAATAATAGCATATATCATGGGTATGTGTGCAACTGCACAAGTCTATGCTCAGTCAATAGATGTTGGTTGGTTGTTGGAAGTTTACATCCAGGCAACATCTAAGGTCATAATAGGACAGGCACCAACTTTTGACAGTGTGCACTCATGGCGACTTTATAATGCTGCCCCGCTGGGAGACCAGGCTGCCAGCACCATGACATGATATCCCACTCAGTCACATTATCCAGACACTGAGCCAAACTGGTTCTTGCCCTATCCTAATAATGCCAAGCGCCTGGCTAGGAAACAACAAGTATCAATTTTATAAGTCATTGGTTTGACTCGGCTGGGATTCGAAGTCCGGACTTTCCGCATGGGAGGCCTGCGCTCTACCGATTAGGCCACCGCGTTCGGTGCCAGTCAATAGGTGATGTAATTTCAGTTAGTTATTTTCATTGGGGGGGAGGAGGTAGATTTGATTCATTTGAACACATTTACCGTGGCATTGCCATTTGTCTTCTGGTTCGTAGCTTAACAGACATGATAGAATTGCCACACTCCCATGTGGGAGGTCTTAGGCTTCCAACTCCAACAGAGTCACACTTACAAAATTGATACTTGTCGGTACCTATATAGCGAATATAGCGAATGGTAGACAGGAAGTGTGAACACTTATTTGTCTCTCTTTTTTGTTGTTGTACATTAGTTGTCCCAAGCAGGGGAAATCCCAGTCACAGACAACTGGTCTTCCCCACTCCACTGCTGGTCGATAGAAAGCCCGAGCCTACACTTTTACCGACCCAAGGGATTTTTAACCTCCCACACCACATAGACATGGTATGAGAGCAACCGGCCTTTGATGACGCTGTAAGTTATACACAGCGGTGGAAATCCAAATTGGCAGAGCTGGGGGCACGGGGAATCGAACCGCCGACCCTCAGATTAGGAGTCTGACCTAGAAAAAAGTCAGACACTCTAACCACTCCGCCACAGAGAATGCCACAAATTGAAAAGTAGGCTGGAGAACCCGGGCATCGATCCCGGTTCCTCTCACATGCTAAGCGAGCGCTCTACCATCTGAGCTAGCTCCCCATTGCTAGTCTGGAACTCGGTGTTCATAGGATATGGCAAGGACTAGGTCCCTCAATATCGGGATAATGTGACTGAGTGGGATCAAATATAGGGAAGTGATTTTTCCCTCGAAAATGTGATGCCTTTAACATGGTATTAATTTATGTAAAATCTAACATATGGCAATCGGTGAGCTTTCGAGTAGGAATTAATGTAAGTAGTGCATACGAATACGATTTTAAACCAGGTATGTGTGATGCCGCATGAAGATATATTATATATCATCATCATGCAGTCGGTCGCAATGCGACAAAGACTGCTTTCATTACTTGACTGTCGCTCTCCACATTTCATGAAAGCTGCCTGCAAAAGTGTTGAAGTGCTGCTGGCTTTTGCAAGTTACCAGCGGCACTCTCTCGGGGAGCAAATAGAGGTTTCACACTGGCAAGAACATGTCCAGACAGGCGCAAAACTATTTGTCCCTGCAGTGGCTGGTCGGGAGATGTTGGGAGTTCCATACATCAACCGCCCTTGATGCTGCCACAGTGATATGGTTTTCTGTTTAGGGTTTGCTCCCCTTAGCCTTCGGTTCTGTCAAGAACCTGTACCACAAGGCAGTGGTTTACAACTCTGCATATACATGTATATATATATTCAACCACACATGCGCATGCACTAAGGCTATTCAGAAGGCTTGTTTGACCACGTGACCCTCCCACCCCCATCCACCCAGGCCCATTCTGTCATGGGGACAGTTGTGCTCTCGGTGGCCGAATCGGTAGAGCGCAAGCTTCCCGTGCGGAAGGTCGGGAGTTCGACTCCCGGTCGAGTCAAACCAATAACTTACAAAATTGGTACTTGTCGCTTCCTAGGCAGGTGCTCGGCATTATTGGGATAGGACAAGGACTGGTTATCTCAGTGTCAGGATAATGTGGCTGACTGGGATATCAGGTCATGGTGCACGGTGCTGGTGGCCTGATCGCCATGGGTGCGCACTGTCAGAAGTCGGTACCCATCCTGATATGACCTTAGATGTTGCCAGGACGTAAGTCTTCTTAACCAACCAAAACCAACCAACCAGCGTGCCGGGAGCTGGGAGGGGCAGAGGCCGGGGCCGGGGCTGGAGTGATGCCGGGGCCGTGGACGGGGAGGGGGCCGTGACCGGGGCCGGGGGCCAGTTAAGTGCATTAGACCTCAGCACCCGCTAGGTGAAGCGAAGGCGACAGATAAATTAACCCTAATGAGTGGAGAGGCCGACTTTAAAGGGTGTTATTGCGGCAACCAGAGGGCGCCAATTCACACAGGGGGGAGGGGCGGGCCGGGGGGGGCTACAGAAATGGAAGATGCTACAGAAATGGAATATCCTACAGAAATGGAAGATGCTACAGAAATGGAAGATCCTACAGAAATGGAAGATCATAGAGAAATGGAAGATCATACAGAAATGGGAGCTCCTACAGAAATAGAAGACCCGTTAGAAATAGAAGCTCTTATAGAAATAGCATCTCCTTCAGATATAGAAGCTCTTGAAGAAATGGAAGCTCCTGCAGAAATTGAAGCTCCTACATAAATAGAAGCTGTTACAGAAATAGAAGCTCCTAAAAAAATGCAAGCTCCTACAGAAATAGAAGACCTGTTAGAAATAGAAGGTCCTACAGAAATAGAAGACCCGTTAGAAATAGAAGGTCCTACAGAAATAGAATCTCTTGCAGAAATAGAAGCTCCTATAAAAATGGAAGATCCTACAGAATGGAAGTTCCTACAGAAAGGGAAGCTGATACAGAAATGGAAGCTCCTGCAAAAAAAATGGAAGATCCTAGAGAAATGGAAGCTCCTAATGAAATGGAAGCTCCTACCGAAATAGAAGCTCTTACAGAAATGAAAGACCGCAGAAATATGTATCTATGATGGTGGCGGAGGGGGGTGGCTCGATTGAGGGGGGTGTAATATTTAGATAATCCGAGTTGCAAAGTATGTTCCTACAGAAATAGAAGGATTGTTGGACTAGACATGTTTGGATCAGAGAAATGTCTGGTAGATGTCATAGCAACTAAGTCGGTAATGCAGTTGGTGAGATCATTCAGTTTTAATCCTAATCTCAGGATCATTAGCACGGGTACCGACTTGGAGACCAGGCCGCCAGCATCATGTCCTGATATCCCACTCAGTCATACCCTGTAGGGTTGAGATTGCCGAGTGGTCAATTCGCCTGATTAAACTGTCATTCTGTCCTGTTCTGAATCAAAGCACCAGACTAGATAGCGTCGTGAATATATCTGTGAATTATCCTGACACTGAGCCAACCAGCCCTTGCAATATGCTAATAATGCTGAGCGCCTAGATAGGAAGTAACAAGTATCAATTTTTAAGTCATCGGTTTGACTCTACCAGGGTTTGAACCTGTGGGTTTTATATCTAAGATAATACCTCTATATCTAAAACATTTTTGTAGGATGTAGGATCAAATCTATCTTTTAGTTTTGAAAATAAGCTTTCATCTGATGATGATGATGCAATGTTAAAATTGCATGATATGAAGGTTTGTGTGCTTCTGCCATTTTTTTATACGATTACATTAGCTTGATCATAATTTGCTTTGAGTCAGGTTGGAGTAACTTATTTTAAAGAGTGAATTTTGGACATAGTTAAAGCTGCATAGTCCGATATAATATCAATTTTTCAAAATCAAACCGATTGTCTAGATTTGATTCTACATATCTAACTTAGATACTGATGCACTTATTAAGCATTTGTTTCTGCATAGAAGGCAATTACTGAGTCAATTTAACAGAACCTGTTACTGCAGAACTCTATGGTGTCAGAGTTTTGGCAAGCTTGCCAACACTAATTTTCCATGTTTGCACTCAATATATCTAAAACAATTACCATTTGAGATAAAAGTAACTTTGAACTAATGTAAAGTAGATATTAGTCGAGCAGCGCGGTCCTTGGTAACCTGGGTGACGACCGAGCCGGTATGGTGTTTTGTGTGGTTGTACATTTCAGGAAAGCTGCCTGCAAAAGTGTTGAAGTGCTGCTGTCTTTTGCAAGTTACCAGCGGCACTCTCTCGGGGAGCAAATAGAAGTTTCACATAAATATAATGTGCTATAAATATAATGTGCATATGGGTCAGGATCATGAAAAGAGGCCAATTGGTGGAAGTTGTCGGCGTCGAGCATGGATGTCAGCGTCGATCGGTATAATTATAATTTAGCATTGACATAGGTGTTGGAAAGTCTTTAAATTTATCCTGAATGTAAAGGTCGAGAAAATACAGCAACCTGATTTGTTTCTAGGATAATATAATATAAAACAAAGAAATGCACGAGACTTTAAGAATTGTGACGCCGATATCTGTTAAAGTTGTCGGCGTCGATCATTGGATGTCGGCGTCGATCGGTATAATTATGATTTAGCATTGACAGAGGTGTTGGAAAGTCTTTAAATTTATCCTTAATGTAAAGGTCAAGAAAATAAAACAACCTGATTTGTTTCTAGGATAATTTAATATGAAACAAAGAAATGCACTACACTTTTAAGAATTGCAACGCCGACATCTTCACTTGACCACCGATTGGCCCATTTTCGTGAGGCTGACTCATATATAGAATCAATTTGTGTCTGAGTTAACTGTAATTATTATTCAGAATGTTATATTGCACATATATCATATCAATTTGTGTGTGTGGGTTAATAATTATCTAGAATGTTCTTGTGTGCATATATGTAGTATCAATTTGTGATTAAGTTAATTATTTAGAGTACTATAATAAGCATATATATATTATCATTTTGTGTGTATAATTTTGAGAGTACTATAATGCGCATATATAGTATCAATTTGTGACTGAGTTACATATTTAGAGTACTATAATGTGCTTATATAGTATCGTGTATGTGTTAATAGTCTTTAGAGTGCTATAATGCGCATATATAGTATCATCGTGTGTGTTAATATTATTTGGAGTACTATAATACACATATATAGTATCATTGTGTGTTTTAATAGTTTTTAGAGTACTATAATGCACATATATAGTATCATTGTGTGTGTTAATAGTTTTTAGAGTGCTATAATGTGCGTATATAGTATCATTGTGTGTGTTAATAGTCTTTAGAGTGATATAATGTGCATATATAGTATCATTATGTGTGTTAATAGTCTTTAGAGTGCTATAATGCGCATATATAGTATCATTGTGTGTGTTAATAGTCTTTAGAGTGATATAATGCACATATATAGTATCATTGTGTGTGCTAATAGTCCTTAGAGTGCTATAATATGCCTACATAGTATCATTGTGTGTGTTAATAGTTTTTAGAGTGCTTCTTCTTCATCGTGTCCTTCCACCAGTTGTCTATTTCAGATGCTGCTCTCCTAGTGTTTAGAGCAGCTGATGGCAATGTTGTTGGCCAATGTCAGGTCGCAGTCACAGATTTCCGATGAGTCAGAGTACCCCCACTTCAGCATGTTCACTCTGGACCGGCCAACCTGTGTTTGCAACCGGTTCAGAGCCTTCCAGGTTACCCAGGGGTTCTCTGCGCTAGCAAGGAGGTGTTCTTCAGCATGGATGTTGAGGCGCACACTGGCGTCTAGGGTTTCGAGTCGCTCCTTCCACATCTCCAGAGGGTCGCTGTCGCTGTTGTGTTGATGGGCTTGGTGTTTCTGATGAAGCTCCTACGCGACTTCAGGTGTGGCACCACTGCAAGATGACCATGGAGTGGATGCCCTTGGTCTGTGGCTTGCCGCGTCCGTTCTGTGCAGCTCGCCACTGCTCTCCTGATGTCAGGTGAGGCAATTCCGGTGAGTATGGGCAGGCTATTGATGTTCGTTGGCTTCAGACAGCCTGTGATCAGACGGCAGGTTTCATTCAGTGTCGCGTTCAGTTTCTTTGCATGGGTAGAGCATTCCCACATGGGACATGCATACTCTGCAGCTGACTAGCATAGCGCTAGAGTGGATGACCTGAGTATGGTTGGAGTGGCTCCCCATTTTGAATTTCTTAGTTTACAGATGATGTTGTTTCTTGTTCCGACTTTCTTTTTGGTCTTTTCGATATGTGCTTTATATGACAATGTTTGGTCGAGTGTGACGCCAAGATACACTGGGTGATTGCAGTGGGCAAGGTTCACACCATTCCAGCTGATGTTGAGCTGTTTGCCACATTCGCGATTCCGCAGATGAAAGAGACTGACTTGCGTTTTTGTTGGGTTCGCGCGGAGTTGGTCGGTGGTGTAGTCCTCCGACAGTCCGACTAGAGCTGAAGTCAGTGTTTCTTCAATCGGTGCAAAGTGCAAGCTCTGTGTAGTGACGACAAGGTCGTCTGCATACACAAAGCTGTGCGTGCCTGGGTAAATCGGCTGGTCATTCGTGTACACGTTGAAGAGAAGTGGTGCGAGGACACTCCCCTGTGGTAGACCATTCCTCTGTGATCGCCATCTGCTTCTTTTCCCTCCGAGTTCCACGAAAAAGCGGCAATTCTCCAGTAGGGTGCGTATCGTGCACATCAGGCGGCAGTCCATTGTCATGTTGTAGACCTTCTCAAGCAGTCGCCGATGGTTGACTGTGTCATAGGCAGCCGAGACATCTACGAGGACTAGGCCGGTAACTTTCCCTGTCTCAAAGCCGTCTTCGATGCGCTGGGTGAGGTTCAACACCTGGGCAGTGCAAGATTTGCCGGGGCGGAATCCAGCCTGCTCTGGGATAAGGAGATGTTCGATAATAGGAGACAGACGGTTCAGTATTAAACATTTGTACAGTTTGTAGAGGTGGCACAGAAGGGAGATTGGCCTGAAGCTTTTCGGGCTCGATGAGTCCTTTCCTGGCTTCAGCAGAGCGACAACGCGTGACTGCCTCCAAAGTCTTGGTATGCGGTGTGTTCTTGCACCCGTGTTCAGCAGGTTCAATACCCACTGTGTTGTTTTGGGTCCGAACTTCTTGATCTACTCAGTCAGGATTTCATCGAGTCCAGCAGCTTTTCCGTTTTCAGGTGTTTTAGTCCGTTTTGCAGTTCGGTAGCAGTGAAGTCATCATCAAAGTCGTGGTTTTCTTGATCACGTCATACGGTCTTATTCTGTCGCTGTTTGTTTGGTGGCTTGCCATTTAGGAAGAGTTGGTGTGCAACTTGATTTGGTGTTACGTTGATATGCTGATCTGCTTTGCACGGATTGTTGCTCAGCTTCCTGATCAGCGAGCGACCAGGCTGTTTTGCTGTTGTGTGTCATGTCAGTGTTCTCAATGAGTATTTGCCACGTTTTCCGCTGTTCCATTGCCAGTGCCTGTGCAAGTTTGTCTCATGCCCTGATGGTAGCTGCGGCGAAGGGGTCTTGTTCGTACAACTGGATGTAGTCATTGTACTGTTCTGCCAGGTTGGTGGTGAGTCCTGGACTTAGTTCTTTCTGCATCCCCGTGGAATGTGCTTTTCTGGCTGTCATATGAACACCCTTCGCAAAGCGATCGTAATTTTCCGTGGATGGATCAATGTCACAGATGAGTTTGTCTAGGTCTGTTGAGAAGGCTTTCCAGTTGGCCTTTTTAAAGTTGAAGCAGCGTCGGAATGGCGTTGGTGTTTGTGTCAAAGCCGCTTTGATTAAGATGGCGATTGGTCGATGTTGGGTGTGTGGTAGGGGGTCCAGTACTGCTTTGCTGCTCAGTAACACGATGTTGTTGCTGTTGAAGGAAAGGTCTGGATTGTATCCGCACTTCCAGCGGCTGCTGTTGAACGAGCAGGGGAGCTTCGGGTCGTGTATTAAGCTCAGCTGGTGGGCATCAGACCATTCCTCCACTAGGTCACCACTCGCATCTGTGCTGCTTTAGAGTGCTATAATGCGCATATATCATATCATTGTGTGTGTTAATAGTTCTTAGAGTGCTATAATGCACATATATAGTATCATTATGTGTGTTAATAGTTTTTAGAGTGCTATAATGTGCATATATAGTATCATTGTGTGTGTTAATAGTTTTTAGAGTGCTATAATGCACATATATAGTATCATTGTGTGTGTTAATAATTCTTAGAGTGCTATAATGCGCATATATAGTATCAATGTGTGTGTTAATAGTTCTTAGAGTGCTATAATGCGCATATATAGTATCATTGTGTGTGTTATTAGTTTTTAGAGTGCTATAATGTGCATGTATAGTATCATTGTGTGTGTTAATAGTTTTTAGAGTGCTATAATGTGCATATATAGTATGATTGTGTGTGTTAATAGTTTTTAGAGTTCTATAAGGCACATATATAGTATCATTGTGTGTTAATAGTTTTTAGAGTGCTATAATGTGCATATATAGTACCAGTGTGTGTGTTAATAGTTTTTAGAGTGCTATAATGCGCATATCTAGTATTAATTTGTGTGAGATAATAATTATTTAGAGTAGAAAATAATCATGCTGTGTGTGAGTTGATAAGAATTATTTAGAATGCAAAGATACACATAAATAATACAATTCTGTGTGTGAGTTAATAAATATGTAATAATAAAATATTATATAGAGCAATGGTATATATATTATGAGTAAATATATCAACGTTCGAAATAAGAGCTTGCCGCTTGTCCGAGACAAGTGAGAATAGGCACGGAGAAGTAGAACTGATTATATATATATATATATATATATATATATAATATTTGCAGTTTGGGTTATTTTCCATTCCAACCAGTTGTCCACAATTGGTTCATCAAAGGCTGTGGGATGTGCTGTCCTGTATGTGAGAAAGTGCATATAAAAGACCCCTTGCTGCTTATAGGAAAGAGTAGCCTATCTGGTGGCAATGGATTTCCTCCAAAGAAATATGTCAGGATGACCACATGTTTGACGTCCAATAGCCGATAATTTAATAAATCAATTGCTCTAGAGGCGTGGTTAAATAAAACAAATTGTCCTTTCATTCTTCCACCACACACACACACACATATATATATACATATATATATATATATATATATATATATGACAGCAATAAATGATGATCAATAACATATCAATACAAATGTAAATTCTTAGTGATACTGACGCCACTGTAAGGACATGGCAGCGAGAAGGGAATTCCTGGAAGTTGCTTTATGTGAGAACGAGGCTTCTTGGAGCTGGTCGCCTTCGGCTGGTGAAACTCAGAGATTGATCGGATATTGCTGCCAGGTGGAGCGACAGCCATTGCACAGCTCAGACTAGAAGGTGGTGGATAACAAGGAGAGTGGGCGCAGAGCAGGAAATGAATTAGTCACGTGATGTGGTCGGAGAGGGGATGGGGAGGTGTGGGGTGGGGGTGGGGATAGCAACAGACTATAACTTAAAAGTGGGGAAGGGAGTAAGTGCGGGAGGCAAAGTGTGTATAGACTAATGCTAATGGGTAAGAAAAGGAGATGGGTATGTGGGGAGAAAAAGGAGGAGGGGTGAGAAAAGGGTGATAGGACAGGGATGGTGGGGGGAGTGAGATCGATGGTGATGATTTGCTTGTTTTTGTTGTTTTACGTCCTAGCAACATCTAAGATGATGATGATGATGATAAGATGTTGAGAGAAGAGGAAGTTTGTATAGATTAATGGAAATGAGTAAGAATAGGAGAAGGGTGTGTGAAGAGGAGGGGTGGGGAGAAAAGGGTGATAGGAGAGGGATGGCGGGGGAGTGAGATGAATGATGATGATGATGATGATGATAAGATGGTGAGAGAAGAGGAAGTTTGTATAGATTAATGGAAATGACTAAGAATAGGAGAAGGGTGTGTTAAGAGGAGGGGTGGGGAGAAAAGGGTGATAGGAGAGGGATGGCGGGGGAGTGAGATGAATGATGATGATGATGATGATGATAAGATGGTGAGAGAAGAGGAAGTTTGTATAGATTAATGGAAATGACTAAGAATGGGAGAAGGGTGTGTTAAGAGGAGGGGTGGGGAGAAAAGGGTGATAGGAGAGGGATGGTGGGGGAGTGAGATGAATGATGATGATGGTGATGATGATAAAATGGTGAGAGAAGAAAAGGTTTGTATAGATTAATGGAAATGAGTAAGAATAGGAGAAGGGTGTGGGGAGGAGGAGGAGGGGTGAGAAAAGGGTGATAGGAGAGGGATTGTGGGGGAGTGAGATGGATGATGATGATGATAAGATGGTGAGAGAAGAGGAAGTTTGTATACATTAATGGAAATCAGTAAGAATATGAGAAAGCTGTCGGGGAGGAGGGGGGGCAGGGGGGGGGGAGAAAAGGATGATAGAAGAGGGGTGTTGGGGAATAGAGGATGAGGATGATAAGATGGTGAGAGAAGAGGAAGTTTGTATAGATAGATAGATAGATAGATAGATAGATAGATATTTATTTCCACATGATTATTGTACATACAACCTCATATTTATATCAGTAATGTTTCACATGAAAAAGGAGAAATCAGAAGTACAATGCTTATGAAGTGCTTTCCCCAGTTAAAGATAACACATATACATTGATAATACAATAAAAATGATGAATGTTAAAATTGAAAGTAGAAAGTATATTAACATTACCTGTAATACTGTAAATGACATTTCATTGTTTATATAATAGACTAATCGAAATGAGTAAGAATAGCAGAAGGGTGTGTAGGGAGGAGGAGTGGGGAGAAAAGCATGATAGAAAGGGTATGGTTGGGGGGGGGGGGAGAAGTGAGATGGATGATGATGATTGAGGATCAGTTTGGGTGATCGAGGAGAAGGTTATGAGAGAAAAGAGGAGAGGGGTGGTGGGGAGAGGTGGAGAACGAAACGAGAATGAACTGGAGATGGCAAAGAGTAGGGGTAAGGAGGGGTATGATGGTGGTGGTGGTGGTGGTGGTGATGATGATGATGATGATGATGACAAAAAGGAAGAGGAGAGGAGAAGCGGGAGGGGATAATGAGGAGTTATGAGCAGGAGGAGGAAGAGGAGAGAATGAAGATGGGCAGATGGGGAGAGAAGAAGAGGAGGGAAAGTAGGAGAAGAGTAAAGGAAATAAATCAGAAAAGCATGGGTAGGAGGAAGAACAGCAGTAAGATATTCGGAAAGAGTAATAACATGAGTAGAAGGATAAGTTGAAGTGTGAGAAAAGGAATGGGTAAAGGCCCTGTCACATTACGGCGTATGGCGGGAGCGTATTGAAAACCTACGTAGGTCCTGCGCGTGCCAGCCTATGATGACATTTGGTGACCTTTCGGCTGGTTTTGAGCGTATGTGGAACCTATGAGGAGCGTACGAGGAGCGTATGGGAGCGTGCTGTGACATTTTTTGACAGTTTTGATTGGCATGTGGAGCGTACGAGTAGCGTACGAGTAGCGTACGCATAGCGTATGTGCATATGAGTAGCGTGCATACGCTGTGCATACGCTGTGCATATGCTAGGAGTACGCTCCCATACGTAACTCATAGGTTATGCGTACGCTACATACGCTAGAGATACGCTAGAGATACGCCGGTGACACAAGTTGAGCGTATGAAAAACTTATGCCGGCATACCCCTAGCGTACGAGGAGCGTATGCCGGCGTATGAGGAGCGTATGCCGGCGTATGAGTAGCGTATGGGCCATACGCCCTCATAGGTCGAGATTTTATGAGCATGCACAAAAAAATGTGGATGGACGGATTTATGAAAGCGTATGGCGGCGTATGCCTCATAAGCCGGCATCTGGCGGCGATGAGTAGCGTATGAGTAGCGTATGAGTAGCGTATACAGCGTATGCCGACATATATGACGTAATGCGCCTACGCCGCCATACACTCCCGCAAAAAACCCTAATGTGACAGCCCCTTAACCAAAGGATGAATATGTGGGGCGAGTTAGAGAATGGGAATGGGTGAACTGAGGATGTGGAAGCATGGGAGTAGGGGACGAGTGTAGTAGTCTGCACTGACCTCTCAGGCAAGTAACCACATAGACAGGTGGGCGTAGGTAGTGTGGTGATATCAGGGAGCCTAGGTGGTGTAATGGTTAGCACACTGGGCTGGAATGCAAAGAGATATGGGTTCGAGTCCCGCTCGAGGCACAATATTTCCCATTTTCATCACCCCCATGACACTGGTGCCATGACCAAGATCCTGTACAAGCTACACGCTGTATGGTTGTTGAACCTACCCTGTGTGTATATATGTGTAAGTGCATTGCCTGTATGTATGTAATTGTAAGCATTAAAAGACTTACAATTCCAGGGGGACGAGTGTAGTAGTCTGCACTGACCTCTCAGGCAAGTAACCACATGGATGGGTGGGTGTGGGTAGTGTGGTGATATCTCAGAGCCTAGGTGGTGTAATGGTTAGTACACTGGCCCGGAATGCAAAGAGATGTGTGTTCGAGTCTCGCTCTAGGTGCCATATTTCCCATTTTCATCACCCCTATGACACTAGCAAGTAGCATTGTTGTTTGTTGTTGTTTTACATCCTAGCAACATCTAAGGAGGGTGATGTATGTTCTAGCAAGTAGTAAGAAAATAGTGGCGGGGAGGTAATATGAAAACATGGGAAGGGGCGGGAAATGGGACAGAAGAATCGGAGGAAGAGGAAGGACAACCAAAACTAAATGAAGGAAAAAAAGAGTAGACTAAAAACATATCAGAATGGGTCAACACCGATACGTTTAGGTTCGCACTCTATATTATTGACGTTGGAAACAGCTCCATATCCTTGAGACGAAAGGTAAGCCACCCACTGCAAATAAGAATGGTGGGCCATCTCCCCGGGCACACAGCGCAGGTGGCGGTCGGTTGTATCACGTGACCAACTACTCGCACACCGGTCCCCAGCAGCTGCGCAAGCGCCGTGGATGCGACTGGTCTTGGTTATCAGATGAGGAGAATTCGCTGACTTCACATTCTCTATTGCTATGTTGCTGTTGTTGTTGTTTTTGTTCTTCGCAATTGGGGAACCGGAAGCGGTGTCGAGCTCAGGCCTCGTGTGCGGGAGTTCGGGAGTTCGATCCCGGTCGAGTGAAATCAATGACTTATAAAATTGATACTTGTCGCTTCCTAGCCTAGCACTCGGCATTAATAGGATATGACAAGGATTGGTTGGGAGTTCGAATCCTAGCTGAGTCAAAGCAATGACTTATCAAATTGATACTTGTTGCTTCCTCGCCTGGCGTTCGGCATTAATAGGATAGGGCAAGGATTGATTAGCTCAGTGTTAAGCTAATGTGAGTGGGATATCGGGTTATGGTGACAGCAGTCTGATTTCCCAGTGGGACAGCACTATAAAGTTGCCATGAGTGCGCACTGTCACAAGTCGGTACCCATCCTGACATAACCTTAGATTTTGCCAGGACGTAAAACTCCAACAACCAACCAACCATAGGCTTCTCTAGTAACAGGTTCTATTGAATTGCCTCAGTGTTCCCTTCTATATGGCGACAAAAGTTTAATAAGTGTGCCAATATCTAAGTTGGATATGTAGAATCAAATCCAGCTAATTGTTTTGGTTTTGAAAATTTGATGTTTCTATCAGACTATGCAGCTTTTAGTATTCATCAAACCCAACGAATTTCTTAAGCTTCATATTTTAAATGATCATTTTTTCCAGATTCATCTACACCACCTAGACTCTCGTCCCCCCCTAGGGGAGCAGGGTAGAAGATAGTCAAGAAAGGATCTTATTATCAGAACCAGATTCAGAACCTGTTTTCTGTTTAAGATATTATTTTAGACCAGACTATCTACCAAAACGGGGACAAGATTGGATGGTCGAATGAGTTGAGCGTCCGTCTCCTGTTTTGGGAGATCGGGGGATCCGAACCCATAGGTGCATGGGATCGAACCCTGGTCGAGTCAAACCAATGACTTAAAAATGTATAATTGTCACTTCCTCGCCAGGCGCTCGGCACTATTAGGATAGGACAAGGACTGGTTGGCTCACTCACTGTCAGGATAATATGACTGAGTGGCGTATCAGGTCATGGTGCTGGTGGCCTGGTCTCCTAGTGGGGAGCGCTATAAAGTCGCCATGAGCGCGCACGGTCATGAGTCGGTACCCGTCCTGATATGACCTTACATGTTGTTAGGACGCAAAACAACAACAAACAAGCGACAACAAATCAAAACGGGAGACGGACGCTCAACTCATTCGGCCATCCTGTCTGGTCAGCAGTGCATAAGTAATATTGGTGCTTCGCTGCGCGTCTGGTGAACTGCCCCCTGGTGAGACGTGGCGGGAGTACTGCGGCTCAGTGCGGGTGGAAGTGGGGGCCACCTTAATTAACCTCGTTGTTTGCCCGACAGCTCTGGGGACGTTCTAATGGGCAGCCACGACCAACAATTTGACCAATTAATGCTGGTGGATTTAGTGTGTATCCACTCGGAAGGCCTCGTTTTAGGGAGAGAGATGGGGGGGGGGGGGGGGGGATTCTTTGGTGATTTTGTTGTTGTTGCATTTTAAACAATTTCTTCATAGTCGTGTGATGGTTTTGGAGGTGATGTTTTAGAATTCTTATTTGTATGTAGGTTTTGGTTGTTTAGACCACTGCATACCAGTTTAAATATATTGCAAATACATCGCACCTGCGTAGATAATTGGATGGGTGAGTGAGTGAGTGAGGGAGGGAGTGAGTGAGGGAGTGAGGGAGTGAATGAGTGAGTGTGCAAGTGAATGAATGAATCAATAAATCAGTCTGTAGGATTTTGCATCATAGCAGCATCTGAGGTTATATCAGAGCAACGCACAATCATTGCGGCGTTATAGTGCTGCCCCGTATGTGATACCGTACCATTAGCAACATGACGCCATATCCCACGCAGTCACATAATCATTTTCCAACCAGGCTTGTCTTATCCTAGTAATATCGAGCGCCAGATAATTATATAATTTTGTAAGAGCCGGCAAGAGATCGAACCCACGACCTGCCGAATGCCAACTGGGCGTCCTGACAACAGCTACGTGCATATAGCAGGCACCGCCGTTTGAATACTGGTGTCAAAGCTGCATTGTCCGATGAAAACATCAAATTTTCAAAACCAAAACGATTATCTAGATTTGATTCTACATGTTTAACTTAGATAGTGGTGTACTTATTAAACATGTGTCACCACACAGAAGGGAATACTGAGGCAATTTAATAGAACCTGTTACTGCAGAAGCCTATGTGGTCAGAATGTTGGCGTGCTTGCCAAAATTAATTTAGCATGTTCGCACTTCAAATATCTCAAATGTTAGCCATTTAAAATAAAAGTTACTTCAAACTAAGGTAAGGTAGATTATAATGACCAACCTAACGTATTTATCACAGAAAATGACAGAAACTCAAAACCATCACACTATGCAACTTTAAGTAGATTTATTATGATATTCACGGTTGTTATGGGGATCTATATGCACAACACCTGCGACTATGATTACCATATATGTGCATAGTGACCGTGTGACACCCCACCCCATCCTCCCCTCTTCCAGTAGATGTACGGGACGTGGTGGCCGAATCGGTAGAGCGCAGGCTTCCCATGTGCAAGGTCTGGAGTTTGATACCCGGTGTAGGACGTTCAAAACACTACCCCGTCGCGAACACTACGGTAGTGTTTTCAACCTAAGTTCAAAGCACTATGGTAGTGCTTTCAACTTAAGTTCAAAACACTACTGTTAAGTTCAAAACACTACCCCTACATACGTCCAAAACACTACCCAAGTTCAAAACACTATCATAACACGGCAGTTGGAGCTGTAAGTGTAATGTCGCAAAATGAAACCTAGTTTGGTTATCGGCAGTTTTACGTCCTGGGAACATCTAAGGTCATATCAGGACAAACATAATAGTAGTATACGCTGATAGCACTGCGGCGTCTGCACCACATATTAGTATACGCTGATGGTGCTGTGGTACTGCACCACGTATTACTTAGTATACGCTGATGGCGCTGGGGCGATTTTGTCACATATTAGTAGTATATGCTGAAAGCACTGCGGCATCTGCACCACGTATTAGTATACGCTGATGGTGCTGTGTCATCTGCACCACATATTAGACTACGCTGATGGTGCTGCGGCAACTGCACCAAGTATTACTATTAGACTGCGCTGATGGTGCTGCGGTATTTGATTGTTTGCGTGTTGTTGTTTTACATCCTAGCTACATCTATGGTCATCTCAGAATGGGTACTGACTTATGACAGTGTACACTCATGGCGACTTTATAGTGATGTCCCACTGGGAGGACCAGACGGGATGGCCGAATGAGTTAGAGCGTCCGTCTCCCATGCTGGTAGATCATGGGGTCGTGGGTTTGAACCCTGGTCGAATCAAACTAATGACTTAAAAATTTATACTTGTCGCTTCCTAGCCTGGCACTCAGCATTATTAGGATAGGGCAAGGACTGGTTTACTCAGTATCAGGATAATGTGACTGAGTGGGATACCAGGTCATGGTGCCAGTGGCCTGATTTCCCAGTGGGACAGCACTATAAAGTTGCCATGAGTGTGCACTGTCACAAGTCGGTACCCATCCTGATATGACCTTAGATGTTGCTAGGACGTAAAACAACAACAAACAAACAAACCCACTGGGAGACCAGGCTGCCAGCACCATGAGAGTAGTGTTTTGAACTTAAAGGGAGTGTTTTGAACTTAAGGATAGTGTTTTGAGCGTGGCCACGGTAGTGTTTTGAACCTACCTTCAGCCAGGTTGAAAACACTACCATAGTGTTTTGAACCTAAGTTGAAAACACTACCGTAGTGTTGTTGTGGGGTAGTGTTTTGAACTTACTACACCGGCCGAGTCAAACCAATGACTTACAAAATTGATACTTGTCGCTACCTAGCCTGGTGCTCGGCATTATTAGGATAGGGCAAGGACTGGTTCGCTCATTAACAGTACAGTGTGACAGAGTGGGATATGAGGTCATGGTGCCGGTGGCTGGTCTCCCGGTGGGGTAGCACTATAAAGTTGACACGTGTGTGCATTGTCACAAGTCGGTACCCGTCCTGATATGACCTTAGATGTTGCCAGGACGTAAAACTCGAACAACCAACCAACCGATAGCTGCAACTCCCCATCAAGGCTCTACCACCTCCTCGGTTGGCCCCTGCCCCCCTCACACCGCCACACTCCCCCAACCACCCACTCACCGACCCCCATATAGCGCACTACGTCACAATGTGTCACGTGACGGTGTGAACAGGCTCAGAAGGAAGTAGCTCACTCGGCCATTCCATAACACAACCGAAGGAGATAATTCACCATGAGACAGGGAGTAAGTAGTATGTAGTGATTTTATTTTTCAAAGGACTGCTATAGTATGGGCTTTTATTTGTCAAAGCGAAGTATAATGACAAGTTAAAGCTGCATAGTCCGATGAAGCATCACATTTTCAAAATCAAAACAATCATCTGGATTTGATTCTACATATCTAACTTAGATACTGGTGCACTTATTAAACATGTATCGCCACATAGAAGGAAATACTGAGGCAATTTAATAGAACCTGTTACTGCAAAAGTCTATGGTGTCAGAGTTTTGGCAAGCTTGCCAAAATTAATTTAGCATGTTTGCACTTCAAATATCTCAAAAGTTACCCATTTAAAATATAAGTTACTTCAAACTAAAACAATGTAGATTATAACGATCAATCTAATGTATTTATCTCAGAAAATGACAGAAACTCAAGACCATCGGACTATGCAAGTTTGAATTTTTCCGATAAACCAGGCAATCAAAGCTATAATGAACAGTCCTTATTGCGGGTGGGTGGAAGGCAAAATATGGAGAATGGTCTAACTACTCGGAATGACGTCTTGGTTCGAAGTGCGGCTTTTTTGTTTAGAAATACATGCCAGGGGTCATTAATGCTTAAAGGGTCTACTAGATGGCGCCACCGGGGGAAGTCCCTTGCCGCACTCGAATTACCCTTGTAAGTCAGGTTTGAGGGCCAAACTCAGGCGCGAAACCCTACAAATGGAGTACTTTTCTTGAAGTTGTTAGGGTGGGTGGCGGAAAAATACTGGTAGACGACCTGACCTCACAGGTTTTGTGCCCAGGGAGCGAGTGATTTGAACCTGGAGGCAGGTGTGATGTCATTTACTGGAGGAGGAATATGCTGCTAGGCAGGAGCAGCAGTGTCGGTGTGGATCAGGGGAGTGGTGACTGATGTTAATGATAGGTGGCAGCATCAGTGTCAAATGAAATTAACCATTAAGGTTGTAGTTCGATTGACTTCCCATCCAGCCGTGAATTACCCGTGTTACGAATAACATGTACAATTTTATATTGGCATAGGCTTCTACAATGATGTGAGCCATGCTTTAACATACGTTTCAAGTCAACTACTCTACTAATGTGAGGCATGCTTTAAAGTAATTCTCATGTCAACCACGCTACTAATGTGAGGCATATTTTAATATTATTCTCGAGTCAATTACTCTACTAATATGAGGCATGCTTTAATATATTTCTCAAATCAACAATATTACTAATGTGAGCCGTGCTTTAATACATTTCTCAAGTCAACTATGCTACTAATGTCTGGCGTGCTTTAATATGCTCCTAACCAGACGGGATGGCCGAATGAGTTAGAGCGTCCGTCTCCCGTGCTGGTAGATCGTGGGGTCGTGGGTTCGAACCCCGGTCGAGTCAAACCAATGACTTTAAAATTGATACTTGTTGCTTCCTAGCCAGGCGCTCGGCATTATTAGGACGGGGCAAGGACTGGTGTGCTCAGTGTCAGGATAATGTGACTGAGTGGGAAAGCAGGTCATGGTGCCGGCGGCCTGGTTTCCCAGTGAGACAGCACTATAAAGTCGCCATGAGTGCGCACTGTCACAAGTCGGTACCCATCCTGATATGACCTTAGATGTTGCTAGGACGTAAAACAACAACAAACAAACAAACAAATTAATATGCTCCTCAAGTTAATTACTCTACTAATGTGAGGCGTCCTTTAATTAGATACAGTAAGAAAACATGGACTTAACATTGCAATAGCAAGTAAATTGCTATTTCAAATTATCCTCACAAGAAGGGCAATTAGTGGCTCACTCACTGTATTAAGGAGAACTGAGGGGCCCATATAATGCCGCCCAGATCCTCCTCTTCCGGATATGACCTGGGGCCGTATGCAGGTGTCGGTGTTACGGCTCCAAAACGCGTTTAGCGCAGGATTTCCCGGTTAGCGGCGGGATTTCCAGTTTAGCGAACAAAATTCCGTATGCAGGAAGCGGTGTTACGCTAACACCACGCGTTTACCCTAAACCCGTTTCATAGCAGGTTTACAGTCGGTGTTAGCGTACGGTCCTACCCAAATCTATTCAATGCTGTCATATTTAACAGAATTACATACGCAATAAGTGAAATATGATTACATTAACCCTAAATTCGAAGCAATATTAACGCTGCCGCCGTAACGGCGGAGATATTAATACTTATATTTTCGAATCGACGAACGTAAAGTAAACAAATCGCCGCCGTCGCGACCGCCGCGTCGACGTCGACATCCATACTGGCCGACGTCTACGCATTGGCGGCAATGTATTAGCGGTTTGTTTACTTTACGCTCGTCGATTCGAAAATATAACCGTTAATATCGCCGCCGTTACGGCCGCAGCGTTAATATTGCTTCGAATTTACGGTTAATTTCATAAAATTTCACTTATTGCGTATCTAATTCTGTTAAATATGATAGCATTTAATATATTTAAGCCTAATATATGGGTAGAGACCCAGAGGGAATTCCCAAATCTATAAATAATTTCACGTTTAGCTAACATGGCCGTTAGCCTCCTGCATACACTTACATTTCGCACGTCGGTTAGCATACCGTTAGGCAACCAAACTCCGTAACACCGTTTCTGCTCGGCCGGTGAATGTGACATGATGCTTAAAGTGCCCCCAATGAAGTCTATATCACTAAATGGATCTTATTTGCAATTCTTCTCAGTTCCCCGGCTAGTATACAAGAGCTCTTCTCCAAAACATGATAAGAACCAATGCAAACTCAATGCATTGTCAATGGCCGTGAGCAATCTTGAATTATATTCATACAGAAAAA
Organism: Branchipolynoe longqiensis; assembly: GCA_030323885.1. Taxonomy (NCBI): domain Eukaryota; kingdom Metazoa; phylum Annelida; class Polychaeta; order Phyllodocida; family Polynoidae; genus Branchipolynoe; species Branchipolynoe longqiensis. Next base: position 22,758,394 of record CM059186.1, read on the forward strand.
GTGAAATATCTCTAAAACCACACCACCTAGAGACAAACTGCTTGGTACACATATAGAAAACATGTTCAACGAATAGATTATATTAAATTTATAAGGTTAGGGTTCTGTATTTCTATTAATTTTGAATAAAATAAACGTTTTGCACTGCACATACCGGCAAACTCAATGCATTATCAATGATCGTGAGCAATCTTCATACAGAAAAAGTGAAATATCTCTAAAACCACACAACCTAGAGACAAACCGCTTGGTACACATATAGAAAACATATTCATCGAATAGATTATATTAAATTTATAAGGTCAGGGTTCTGCATTTCTATTAATTTTGAATAAAATAAACGTTTTGCACGGCATGTACCGGCAAACTCAATTGCAGTGTGCCTTCCTTCTGCAGCCAAGCTGTGCACGCATACACAATGTTAGTAAGCATTGAAATAGGTCTATAGTACCATGCATTAAATTCAGCCAACACAATAAGTTTATTGAAGGCTTACGGGATGACCGAGCAAGTTGAGCACCACCTTCCCGTGTGGCAGGTCGTGGGTTCGAACCTCGGAAGGTCATGGGTTCGAACCTCGGCCGAATCAAACCAACCACATAACAATTTTACATGTGCCACCTCCGAGACCGGTGCTCGGCATTACAGTCTGTTTGTTGTTGTTTTACGTCCAAGCAACATCTAAGGTCATATCAGGACAGGGTTTGGGATTACAAGGATATGACAAGAAGCAGTGGAATGAGGAGCAATTATTATCTGCAGTTTTCAATTTCCCCTGCTTAATCAAGCGTCACAAACAACAAAAATACTCTATAGCTTGGCATGGTGTTAATAGGCTTCAGATTCCCCAAGGATGACATTGTTGTTAATAGAATCATCCGCCTGCTTGGATTCAGTAATTATTAATTAATTTCAATTAAGTTTAGTAATCATCTGGTTGAACGAACGAGAGATGCCATTTTACATGTCGAAAATCCGCCGTTCAGAACAACAAAACAAAGCTGCCTGTGACATCTCTCTGACAGACATGTATTCGCCTTTGTCAGGTATGTTTTGTGTGCGCGGCCCCTGTCCCGCTGAAAAGCCGTTATCTGCGCCGAAATAGCGCCGTGCGACGGGATTTAATGTAACTTTTTGGGGGAAAGGGGGTACATTAGTTGATTAAGAAGTGGAAATTTCAATCACAGACAATTGGTCTTCCTCATTCAACTGGGCTGTGCCTTATCCTAGTAATGCCAAATGCCAGGCTATGGTATTGATAAGTATCAGTATCAATATTTAAGGAATTAGGTTTAACTCAGCCAGTGTTTGAACCCAGGAGATAAGTCGGCCGGGGTTTGAATTCCATGACGTACCAAAATGGGAAGCGGACACGCAGCAAATTTGGCTAAATTCGAACATCCTGTGTCAAGACTTCTCTTTTCACAGTGGCTTAGTTTCCCACCCATGTCAAAACTGACCAACACAACTTTACTTAAAGGGGCAGTAACATGACCAACACCACTTTACTTAAAGGGGCAGTAACATGACCAACACAACTTTACAGAAAGGGGCAGTAACATGACCAACACCACTTTACTTAAAGGGGCAGTAACATGACCAACACCACTTTACTTAAAGGGCCAGTAACATGACCAACACCACTTTACTTAAAGGGCCAGTAACATGACCAACCCAACTTTACTTAAAGGGGCAGTAACATGACCAACACAACTTTACTTAAAGGGGCAGTAACATGACCAACACCACTTTACTTAAAGGGGCAGTAACATGACCAACACCACTTTACTTAAAGGGGCAGTAACATGACCAACACCACTTTACTTAAAGGGCCAGTAACATGACCAACACCACTTTACTTAAAGGGCCATTAACATGACCAACACAACTTTACTTAAAGGGGCAGTAACATGACCAACACAACTTTGCTTGAAGGGGCAGTAACATGACCAACACCACTTTACTTAAAGGGGCAGTAACATAACCAACACCACTTTACTTAAAGGGGCAGTAACATGACCAGCACAACTTTACTTAAAGGGGCAGTAACATGACCAACACCACTTTACTTAAAGGGGCAGTAACATGACCAACACAACTTTACTTAAAGGGGCAGTAACATAACCAACACCACTTTACTTAAAGGGGCAGTAACATGACCAGCACAACTTTACTTAAAGGGACAGTAACACGACCAACACCACTTTACTTAAAGGGGCAGTGACATAACCAACACCACTTTACTTAAAGGGGCAGTAACATGACCAACACAACTTTACTTAAAGGGGCAGTAACATGACCAACACCACTTTACTTAAAGGGGCAGTGACATAACCAACACAACTTTACTTAAAGGGGCAGTAATATGACCAATACAACTTTACTTAAAGGGGCAGTAACATGACCAACATTACTTTACTTAAAGGGGCAGTAACATGACCAACACAACTTTACTTAAAGGGGCAGTAACATGACCAACACAACTTTACTTAAAGGGGCAGTAACATGACCAACCAACTTTACTTAAAGGGGCAGTAAATTTACCAACACAACTTTACTTGAAGGGGCAGTGACATGACCAACACAACTTTTCTTAAAGGGGTAGTAACATGACCAACACAACTTGACTGAATCAGAATTATCATGATCGAATATGGTGGTTATTCCCGGTTGATAAATTTTCAGGACGCCTCTATTGTCACGGTACCATGGTGAGAGAAGGATATTCTAAAATCACGGTACCATGACAGCAGTGCGGCAGTCTAGCATCACAGTACCGTTGATGTAGATCGCCAGTTTAGCATCACAGAACCGTTCTTTTAGATCCGAAGGTTGCGGCATTCAGAACAAGGGGGATGCCTTTATTGTCATCATACCATGGCGACAGAAAAAGACTTGGGTAACTGTGATAGTGGGCGCCGGTGGGGACTTCCCCGGTCATGCCAGCCAATCACGGCGCAGCACTATCCTGGCACCTCCCGGAGCCACCGAAGCTGGTCCGTCCTCTTCAAACTCCTGCGCTGACTACTTCCCACCTCCAACTTTACCCACCCACCCACACCTGCAGTTGATTGTGCCCACAACAATCAACAAAACCGAAAAACAATCAAGCATTTAAAGTAAAAAATAAAGAATACCATCTAATGAGCAACTGACACCCGTGCAGTTGACAGATCACACCTACTTAAATGTCACATTTCTGATAATTTACCCTCTACTGTTGTCTCATATGTTCATCATTAACTATTGCTATTGTACATTTTGGTAATTGTTACTCATTTGTTAAATCGTTCACATGACTCATATGCCCTCATCACATTTCATTTCCCCAATATATCGGGGCCTTCGCGTGTTCGCTTCTTGCCCGATGATACACAGTCAATGTACATGCTACCGGGCGGGCAGCGCCCGAATAAAAGCCTTGATTAACCCACTCATGCCTCTGAGTCAGCTGTGTCCGTGAGCAATGATTGTGGATGTTCTGGAAACAAGGTAATGTGCATAAATGGGTCATTCTCTGAAATTAGGCACTAATGTGTAACATGGAAACCCAAAGTGAAAACCTTCCAAATAATAGCACAAGATATTCCAAATAATAGCAGAATCCATGTTCTTATCAAGTTTTACATGTTGTGCATATGTCAAAGTTGAAAAAAATAGTGATTTCACTTTTTTATTTTTATTTTATACAAATTGAGTGGTACATTAATATCACTTGTGTAACATGGAAATGAAACACACTTCCAGAACATCACATACAAATTCAAACAATATTTTATTGATTACAGTTAAGCAAACAAAATTATGCTATACAAGAAAAATTTTGAAAAAAAGTTGGAAAGATATTTGGGTAATTGCATGGTGTAGATTTCACTTTAGCACACAATCATACAAGCATACATTTGATATCTTTTGTGGGATAGCATATATGTAGTATTGCTAACACAGAGGCAACCATAATTATTTGACTTGCTATCAATGAAAGAAAGCATTAATTATCACCATCGTAATGTATGTGGTGCCCAGTTTTAGAGAATGACCCAAATACATTATTTGGACACCAATGCAAGGATCATTTGGCTCACGCCTCGTCACTAATGATTGACCAACTTGCTGAGAAGGAGGTTAATTGGTCCGAGGTGGGTTGGTCAGTTAAATTATTCAGGCCATGTAATCAGTTCTCGGCGCGTTGCTATCAGTGTCAGTGAAGAACATTTACCCGTCACTGGATGCGGTGGCCAAATCAGTAGGAGCGTAAGCTTCCCGAAAGCTTGTTTTATTTAATGATGCCTCTAGAGCATATTGAATTTTGCATCATTGGCTATTTGGATATCTAACATGGTCATTCTGACATATTTCTTTGGATGAAATCCACTGCCGACACATAGGCTACTCTTTCCGATAAGCAGCAATGGGTCTTTTATATGCACTCTCCCACAGACAGGACAACACATATCACAGCCTTTGATGAACCAGTTGTGGGTCACTGCTTGGAACGGAAAATAGTCCAAACTGTAAATGTGTCCACTGAGCAAGATCGATAGGATGACCAACACCTTCATAGGTGAACACTCTACCGCATGAGCTATGTCCCACTCCCCGTATGCTTCCCATGTAGAATATCAAGAGTTCAAAACCCAGTTGAGTCAATCCAATGACTTACCAAATTTATATGTGTTGCTACGTAGCCTGGTGCTCGCCGTTATTATGATAGGGAAAGGACTGGTTAGGTCAGTATCAGGATAATGTGACTGAGTGGGATATTAGGTCATAGTTTATGGGTTATCTGTATATCAGCTCTGTTCTAATAATAAAAAAAAGGCCATGGTAAAACCATGAGCCATTGCTATATCAGACGAGATGGCCAAATGAGTTGAGCACCCACCTCACATTTTGGTGGGTAGGTTTAAGGATTCGAACACTGGCCAACTCAACTACCAAGTCGCTACCTAGCCTGTCATTTGGCATTACTAGGATAGGGCAAAGAGCAGTGAAATGAGTAAGACCGATTGTCCGCAATTGAAATGTCCTCTGCCCAATCAAGTAATGTACCAGAAAACACAACAAAAACAAAACCAGGTTACCAGATCTTGGTTTTGTTGGTTGTTGGAGCATTACGTCCTGGCAACATCTATGGTCATAGCAGGACGGGTACTGATTTATGACACAGTGCACACTTATGGCAACATTATAGTGCTGCCCCACTGGGAGATCAGGTTGTTAACACCATGACCCGATATCCCACTCAGTCACATTACCCTGACACTGAGCCAACCAGTCCGTTCCCTATCTAATAATGCCGAGCGCCTGGCTAGGAAGTGACAAGTATGGGAAGTGGTCAGTGCAGGCGCTTGGAGAAGACTGACCAGCTTTGGTGGCTCCGGGAGATGCCAGGATAGTGCTGGGCTATGATGGCTGGCAGGAGTTTTTATAGGCCTCCCCCTGCCCCCCCCCCCGCCGGTGGGGGGCGGCGCGTGAGCGACCGTGTCGCGCATCACTCCCCACCCCCACCCCTATCACAGTAGTGGCAGGGGTGGGGGAGGGCTTCGGCCTTGAGCCTGCCATGTCCAGCAATGACACCGAATGAGCGACCTCGCTCATTCAAGACGTTTGCACTTCAAATATCTCTAAAGTTAGCTGTTTAAATTAAAAGCTACTTCAAACTAAAGTTAGGTGGATTATTATGATCAATCTAATATATTTATCTCAGAAAATGACAGAAGCTCAAAACCATCGGACTATGCAACTAAAACTAGTTCTGATTGTATTCATGTATTCATTATAAATGATGGACACTTTGTTATTGTATTCACTTAAAATAATTGTATTTACAGTATGGCAGGGTTCGATAATCATTGCATTCTGTACAAACTTTGTATACTTTCAACCCGGTTGTTTGTTGCTGTATTTCGTCCTAGCAACATCTAAGGTCATATCAGAGTGGGTACCGGACTTGTGACAGTGCGCACTCATGGCGACTTTTATAGTGCTGCCACACTGGGAGACCAGGCCGCCAGCACCATGACCTGCTATCCCATACAGCAACATTATCCTGACACTGAGCCAACCAGTCCTTGCCCTATCCTAATAATGCCAAGTGCCTGGCTAGGAAGCGACAGGTATCAATTTGATAAGTCATTGCTTTGACTCGGCTAGGATTCGAACTCCCAACCTTCAGCACGGGAAGCCTGCGCTCTACCGAATAGACCACCACGTCCGGTCCTTTCAACCGGAGTTTCAGCTGGCTACGCATTCTCTACAGAAAAGCTTTAATGTCTTGTATATCATCCACACATCGCCATTTTCAAATTAAAAAAAGGAAAGAAAGAGCATGGAGGGAGAGCTCAATTAATGTCACCACTCATTTACAGATCTGAGTAATAATAAAGGTGTTATTGTTTCTTTTGTATATTAAAAACAAACAAAAAAACAGCAGCTACATATATGGTAATATCTATTGAGAAGGTGAAATAACCCGTTGTGTTCGCGATTGCCTTTTGGAGAAGGCTTGGGACTGTTGCACAAATGGACTTGTGTATCAGTAGTGTGTGGGAGGGAAGTGTGTGTGTGTGAGGGGGGGGGGGATGCATGCGTACAGCTGAGATAAGGAAGCGGCATTGCCAGTTGTTATTTAATCAGTGTAATGGACGAAGGGGCCTTCCGCAATTAGACAGATTGCATTAATATATAATTAGGGAGTGCAGCTTGACATTCGAGAGAGCGTCATTCCTTTTCAGATGATGCGTTTGTAAAAAAAAACGGTGTTGTCATGGTTTCGGTGATGAGGCGTTCTTTGTTACAAATAAGAAAACACATTGAGTGCACACCTTCAATTGCCATATTGGCTGGGGGTTTTCCTGTTTAAAAATATAAAAGAATCAACATGTTTATTAGAATATGGAAATGTCAGATATGCGCATACCGTCCTAGGGAAACAAGATTTTAAATTGTACTTCTTTTAAAGATCTGGTAACATGATTTTAAATTGTATTTCTTATATAAATGTTCTATATATCTGAATGAAAGATGCCACGTATAATGGTATAATGAAAGGGATATTTGAGTTTGAACCCAATAAGTCGGTCGGGATTCGTCTGTCTAATACCCCACTGAGGGACCCGTGGCTATCATTAGTAGTTATATGACGTGACACAGGGAAGGGAAACACAGATTTACATACGAGATCAACAGACTGACACTGCAACCCAGAGGGTCATAGCTCCGGAAGTTATGGTTGATACACTGCCAACCCTATCTTTCACGTTAGAGTGCAAGGTTTAAACTATCTGTGCCTTCTGATTACCAAACTTGGTGTAAAATATACGGATTTTCGGTTAAGAATTATATATTGGCAGAGAGCATTATTATTCTTGGACGACGAAGTGGGAACCAGGTTATGTAAACTGAAGGTAATAGAATCCCACTCCCATTGTGCATGATACTGAGTGATGTAAACTATCTGTTATATATGATGATTGGAGTTAATGAAAAGATTTCCTTTACAAGAAACAATACATGATTATTGAAAGGTTTCTCTATGTGTTCATAAAGAATACAATTGGAGGAAAAGAACAATTTTAATACATATATCTATATACGTATCTGTAACTGTATGCAACATCCTGTCCACCCAGGACCACCGACTGACCCACCTGCCTAATTTGCATATGTATAGAGTGCACCACCTGTAGCTGGTTTGAGTGACAGCCCCTACTTGGGGTGGCCACCCACCCAGTCTGTGGGGAGTGTCTGATTGGCTGGCTGGGGAATGTCCGGTCACCTGACTCCCTTGGCCTATCCTGACCACACACTAGTCTCAATTAAGTAATTATTCAAAATTCTGCTTCTGAGACAATGAAGAGAAGGAACTCTATTCCTAGCTCTTGAGTGAGACACACCTACTTTTGAGCAGGAACCCCAGACACTCTGTCTGATGCTATCTAAATTCAGCTATTCAAATTGAGTGTATACACAGCCATAGGACTCCTGTCCCATGGGCTGTAGGCACTGCTTTCAGTATACAGGCTAAAGTGATAATGAGACACAGTGTGGGCAGCATATAAGGAGGAAGGTGCTAGGTCACAGGTAAAGGGGATGGACAGGAGTTGTGGCCAATAAAGCACAACTTATTCACTGTTCATCTGTGTGACTGGTTTTCCTTCCTAGTTCCAGACTTGGTTAAATTGATTTAGGCTGATTGCATCACAGGTGAAATGAAGGGGAAGAGTTTTGGAATTACATAGGGTGCTCACAGCGGCAGAGCACTCGTGTTTTTATATTGGTATATTTTTTGCCATACATTTAATTTGTTTTTAATATAGATTGAAGTGAAATTGTCCAAGTAAATATTTCTCATTGGATGAAATCCCACTTCCTGTGTGTGTGTGTGTTCACCACCTCCCCCCAATCTCTGACACCCGAACTAATCGAGCGCTGACTCTCGTCAGCCACACTCTGTCCTAATTAGTAACTATGGTAACCTCCACCCTGTGTGCAGGCAGCACAGCCAACTGCTATCCCACCAGTGCACCACATATGCACACACACTGATCACCGTTCTATGCTCCCGCCCCCGTCAGCTCGGTTCCCTGCCACAGTTGCATAGACTTTACGTTTGGTACAAAGCATTACATCATCGGGACCAGTGTAGGTGTTCCTCCATGCATGCACTACACTATGGCAGAGTTGTCAAAGTGTTAAGCCCATAAGCCATCAATTTACGGCTATATTGTGCAATAACTGTTTACCAGCATCTCACTTTGAGAGTTTTATTTGAATCATGTATGTTTAGGGAATGTAAATACCGATCCCGAAATAGATGCCGGGATTGGTATATGTTATACGCTTAATGCCTTGATGGCTTATGGGCTTAACGCCGTGACAACTCCGCCGCAGAGTAATGCATGCCATGCGGAGGAACACCTACACTGATCCACCCCTTATAAGGCTTCCATACATGGTCCGATGACATAATGCTTTGTGCCAAGCCTAAAGTCTATGTGACTGTGGCATGGAACCAAGCTAATGCCCCATATGCTTGGAAAGTACACTGAATCAATGCTTTGAATTAAAGCAGTGTGCTTCCACACTACCATAGTAGCACAAGGAGCATGATTCGAAACTGCGGGGTCCCAGCATCGGTATATCGGACTATTTGTATTGTCCGAGGTTGTCCACTGTCCAGTCATAGCCTCTGTTAAGGCAGGACTATGTTTTGTAGGTATATGTCTGAGTTGTCTTTGCGTTGACAGTTATCATAGGATGTTGCCCATGTCAGTTAGTATTTTCCTTAGTTCTTTGTACCCAAGACGTCTGCATAGAAAGGAATGTTTTTCTGCCGTATTGACTTTCATTTACTTCAATTTTCAAATAATTTGAGCAATTATATTTTGTAGCATAATTGGAAAATTAGATTGTATTTTCATTACAATTAATTATAGATATGCCAATTAATTAATTAGCATATACCTATCTTTGTAAGATAATTGGACAGTGTTTGATCCGAGATTAATTTAAGTATGTTTAAGCATGATTAAATATTGTGTGCATATAATAATTCACAGTAATGTGGGAGTAATCTTGTCTCATTTATTTTGTACACACGTAGATGAGGTCTATCCTAAGGCTGTGTATCCATAGACTGTTCCCTTGTTCCGTGTTTGCTTGTGAACTTGTGACGCACCACACAGACAATGAACCTGTGTACCGGAAAGATAGAAAATGAATATGCTCATTGTCTGTGTGGCGCATCACAAGGTCACAAGCGAAGACGGAACAAGAGAGCACGCCACAAGGGAACAGTCTATGGATACAGAGCCTTAACTGGCATTGGCTGTTATGCAGGGTTGTATTTTTCTCCTTTTTTTCTCTTTTTCTAAGCATATTTTCCCCTGAAATGTGTTGTAAGTCTGAAATGGAAAATATGTACTGTAGTGGAGAAGTGTAATTTACGAAGGCGGAGTCATGTTGTGATAGTGGTTATTCTTTATTCAGAAACAGATAGGATCAGCACGTTCAATCTAAATGGTAATTTCAGGTCAATTATCAATCAATCAGTACGTTCAAAGCTACAATGTTCTATCAGGTCAGATGTTATTCTCCTCATTCACAGGTCAACTGGTGGGCGGGACCCGAACCCTCAACCCTACCCGTTACCTATTTTATCAGCAGTGTGGGTGGGTGGGGGAAGTTAGACCAGTGTTCCATTGACTGTGGCAGGAACGGTTGTGATGGTTTGAGCCTGCAGGAGGGTGGTCACGTGACCGTTTGGCGGGAAATTCAAAGTCTGGCCGGGTCGGGTCGGGTCGGCGGGCCCGGGCGGTCAGTGGAGTTACTCCAGTTAATCCGCTCGACGGCGTGCGTGGCGGCCGCCATGTCAGTTTGGGTTTTTTAGGCTAGGCGGCGCCACCAGTGTCATATCGTTTGGGCGACTCTCCGCCCTGTAAATTACCCATGTTACGAATAACATGCACAATACTAATAGAGACACGCCCTTTGCATTAAAGGCCATGTGTCACGCGTCTGATTGCTTGGCTGAAAGTTGCATTAGAAAACAAAGTTTGTGTAGTGATTTATTTCTCTTTTATATTTGAAAAACAAATGTGATTATTTATTTAAAAAACTATCAATATGACTTGTTGGTGTTAATGCAGGAAACTCGCTCCATATACCCACACCCCAAATGTGTCAGAAGCCTAATGTTCTGGCAGAACAATATTCCGATATCCCAGATGGCATTTGAGGCATAATTGGTGAACTCAAGAAATTCCCACAGGTAATTAGCTAGAAAGCCAAGTACAGAATTTTATTTTAAAGGGAACCCAAGGTATGTATTGTAAATATATTTAGTAGATATGTGGTAATTTGTAGAAATAAATATGACTAGAATACTAGTTTTTGTCGCATTCGCATACTGCACCGCGTATATGAAATCTTAGCTGTGTATAACTTACAGCGTCATCAAAGGCTGGTTGCTCTCATACCATGTCTATGTAGTGTGGGAGGTTAAAAATCCCTTGGGTCGGTAAAAGTGTAGGCTCGGGCTTTCTATCGACCAGCAGTGGAATGAGGAAGACCAGTCGTCTATGACTGAAATTTCCCATGCTTAAACAACTAATGGACCAAAAAAAAAAAAAAAAAAAAAAAAAAGCTTAAGGTTCAGACCTGCTTCAGACTTGTTTGTACTCCTGCACTATATATAGCTGTAGTGAGGTAATGCCAAAGGCCTCCCTCATCGATGTGTTCATTATTATTGCAGGAGCGTAGCCTGAAAATAGCAATATTGTAAGCACAAGATTGTCCACACGTGCTTACAGGAAATTAATTAATTGTAAGCACAAAATAAAATAAAAGTGAATGTTATAAAAGATTGAAATATGAAATGTGAAAAGAATATGATGCTAAGAAAAGGTGTCACAGACGTGATTACAGGAAATTATAAAATTGTAAGCATAAAATAAAAAAAGTACATGTTATAAAAGATTTAGAATGGAAAAGATATGATGCTGAGAGAAAGTGTTCGCATGTGCTTGCATTGTGGCAATTGAACAACGCAAACACGGATAAATGGTATATATTTGGACTTTTTAATGCACTAGAATGGTAATCGTACATGCGTGAGAATAATGAGAGAAGGCCCCGAGATGCTTTAACCCTATAGTTCTAGTCTGTGGGCGGGATGGCGGGATGGCAGAGTAGAATGTCCATTGCCGTCCGCCGCCAAGTTGTAGTGGCCGAGTTCGGGTTTTGCTTGCTTTATATAGCAGCTAGCCGGGCTGAAAAGTCAAGAGCGCGCCAAATTCCTGTAAGTTTGTATCAGATTTTATCTACCGACATCATATTTTATTTACATATGCACATCCGGCAGTTCTGCGTGGTTACTCGGCGTAGTTCCAAAAGACCCGCTAGGCGTGGAAGACGTCGATGTACATATTTAATGTTAAAGTTTGAGTATAGGTGGTGCCACCAGGAGTTTGAAAGGTATCCGACTCCACCTTGTTCGATTACCCATGTTGCAAGCAACATCGACAATTGAACAATGCGAACACGGATAATTGGTATATATTTGGACTTTTTAATGCACTAGAATGGTAATCGTACATGGGTGAGTATAATGAGAGAAGGCCCCGAGATGCTTTAACCAAATAGAGAAGTAACCATCTTAGGGGCCAAGCAGGCAGTCTGTTTAGGGACATAGGCATGAAGCGCACCAGATGTCAAAGCACCAAGTTCTTTGATGTCCTCCAGCTAAACTCCTATCCTGGCGCCTGCCCGAGCACCACCACGGCGCAGGCTGTGCAGTGTAAAGCACGAGGCGCAGGGTGCCCAGTTGCAGACAGGGCAAGCCCAATGACGTTGGTGAGTCCCGTCGTCATGAGAGGGAAGCCATCGTGTGGGCGCCACTGCAATAGTTTCATACCGTGCCGGGAGATGCCAGGTTGTCATCACTTAGGTGGAGGAGGCACGACATGGTGTTGTATTGTGATGGTCGTAGCGGGTTTGCTTCATGCTGTTCATGTAGTTATGTACTTGATAGCCTGGCGGTTCTTGTTCTCCCAGGCGCTGTCGGCAAGTCCGCCTCCATCATTGCCACGAGTCTTCTGTGGTGGGGGAGGGGTACCTAGAGAGAAAGGCAATTAAAGGTCTCTCCAGGTTAGAGTGTAATGTCACTGCCATGGTAATCGTCCAGAATTGTTTGTCCCTGTGGCATAGGGTTTGTTTGTCAACTCGTACCGGGAGTACCGGGTTTGTTCGACCGGAATGTTCGTCCCTGTGGTGCAGGGTTCGTTCATTAGTTCATGCTGGGTTTGTTCATCCAGATTCTTCATCCCTGTGGTGACGTGTTGGTTAGTTTGTTGGTACTGCAGGTGCCGGATTTGTTCGCCTCAGATGAACGTGGGTTTTTGTTTGACAATGTTGCTCGTCCCTGTGATGACGTGTTGGTTCGTCAGGTCGTATCGGCAGTGCCGGGTTTGTTCGACCAAATAGTTTGTCCCCGTGGCAATGGTTGGTTGGTTTGTTGGTACTGCGAGTGCCGAATTTTGTTCACCTCAGATGGGTTTATGGCCTCAAGCTGTGCTATGTTCAGTTTCTTAGATGTTAGTCTCTGTGAGTATGTGGGTTTGTAGTAGCAGGGGTTTTTGTTCATCAATATTGTTCCTCCAGTGATGACATGTCGGTTCGTCGGGCTCAGTTTTTTGGTGTTAGTCTCTCTGAGTAGGTGGCACCATACTAATGGTAGTGGGTGGCACTGTAGTAGTGTGATGGCGTGTTGGTTCGTCAGGTTCAGTTTCTCAGATGTGCCTGTGGTATTGTGGCTGTCTCGGTGCATTTGAACCCTCGGAGAACCTGTTTTGCCTTCTCAAGGCGCGTTCCCACGGTACAGACATCGCGTTAAACGTCTTTAATTGTGTATGAGTCGGGCCAGGTTTCAGGCAGCCTTCCGTCCGCTATCATTGAGAAGATGGTTCCCGACCACTGCCTGCGTGTGTGCCAGTCCCACATGCAGGCCATTGTGGCGAGCTGGTATATATGCTCCCTGATATGGTTGATCCAGGCCGTGGGCAGTTTTGAGTCTTTCATCATACAACAGAGGGCGGCAAAGTACTCTGCCCACGACGCCTCCTCCATCGCAATTTTCTCATTGCGGTTTCCTCTGATCACATATCTGTGTGGTGCCAGTATGTTCGTACCTTTTCTTTTCCCAATGTCAGATCTGGCCACCACCAGCAAGTCGTTGACAACATCCGCATAGTCGTTGTCTTTCCCATCAACAGTAATGGGGCCTTCGTAGCCTGAGTGTCTCCGCCATCGTCGATCGTACCCGTCTAGCTGTAGCTCTGCCTGATGTGCCTCAGAGGCGTGTTGGCTGCCCGGCTACAGATGTTCTGACGGACGTAGGTATCGTGCTGCGCTTCCTCGTCTTTGGCCCGTCCGCGTGGCAGCATGTGTGGAAACGCATACCACGTCGAGTGCCAGGGTAGTCTTGTTGGCGTTCCTGGAGATTCGTCATTGGTTGGTGAGCCGTGTGGCGATGCTTTCGTTCTTGGTCGTCACGGTGTAGGAGAACGTGATTTACGGTGTGCAGCCGGGTTCTTTGCGATGGTGTCAAACCTTACGTTGAAACCGTCAGCGAACTGCGTCATTTGCTGCTGCAAGCTCTCGACCACGATTGCAAGAGCTGACTGGCCTTAATTATGGTTGTCGGTTACCGGTGGTTGCGGTTGCGTCTGATGAAGCCCTGATACGCACTGTTCCAGAGTTCGGCTCGGCGTTGTTTTGCTTTTTGATGATAGGTCCGCTTCGGTTGTGTTCTTCGGCCTGCAGCGTTTCTTGGGTGCTTTGGTTGTAGGTGGTGACTCAGACGATTTGCAGGACCTCCTACTCTGCTTGTTCCTGGTGGCTGGCATCTCTGTATTTTGTTTGTCCGGTTTTGTTTGTGCCCGTGGTGCAGTGTTCGTCTGTTGGTTCTTCCCGGAAGTGCCGGGTTCGTCCAGGTTGTTCGTCACGGTTGGATGATCCGTAGGTACCGGGAGTACCGAGGGCCATCCATTGGCACCGTGAGTACTGAGCTCGTCGGTTGGTACCGGGAGTGCCGGGTTTCGTCCAGAGTAGAATGTCCATCGTCGTCCGCCGCCAAGTTGTAGTAGACGAGTTCGGGTTTTGCTTGCTTTATATAGCAGCTAGCCGGGCCGAAAAGTCAAGAGCGCACCAAATTCCCGTAACTTTGTATCAAATTTTGTCTACCGACATCATATTTAATTTACATATGCACGTCCGGCAGTTCTGTGTGGTTACTCGGTGTAGTTCCAAAAGACCCACTAGGCATGGAAGACGTCGATGTACATAATTAATGTTAAAGTTTGAGTATAGGCGGTGCCACCGGGCGTTTGAAAGGTATCCGACTCCGCCTTGTTCGATTACCCATGTTGCAAGCAACATCGACAATGTAGCTACGCCCCTGTATAGAGTATATATATAGTATAGTAGTCGAGGTTTTGCCAGTGTCAGACTTGCATGTTATAAAAGATTAAGTATGAAAAATATTCTTATGGTGAGAGAAGTTGTTCAGACATGGTTACATTAAATTAAACAAGTGTAAGCAAACACTATTTTTTTTATGTATGTTATTAAGATTGAGTATGGAAAAGATATCAATTATGAAGCTGAGAGAAATTGTTCGCATGTGCTTACAGTGCGACAATGTAGCTACCGACTGTATTGAGTATATATATAGTAGCCGAGGTGTTGCCAATCTCAGACATTCGGACATTTGAAAGTCTCTGCATGCAGAGTCGTTCCATCAAAGCTTTCCACATTAGTGCCAAAATCTGTCATGGTGATTCTGGCACTTACCCATTCATGTCTGGTCTGACCGAGGGAGAACTTCCAATAATGGCCGACTAGATGGGATGGCCGAATGAGTTGAGCATCCGTCTCCTGACATATAAACCCATGGTTTCAAAAGCTGGTCGAGTCAAACTAATGACTTAAAAATGTATACTTGTCACTTCATAGCCAGGTGCTCAGCATTATTAGGATAGGGCAAGGACTGGTTGGCTCAGTGTTATGATAATGTGACTGAGTGGGATATCAGATCATGGTGCAGGTGGATGGGTCTCCCAGTGGGGCAGCACTATAAAATCGCCATGAGTGTGCACTGTCACAAGTCAGAACCCGCCCTGATATATGTTGGCAGGATGTAAAACTCCAGCAACCAACCAACCAATCAAATCCAATAATGGCCAGTGTAGTTACGCAATTGTCTATGAGCTTTGATGGGCTTTAAAATTAAGCAATTGTCTTTGAGTCTTTTTTAGGTGGGTATTCTTTTTTTGTGTTTAACAAACAAACAAAAAAGAATTTGCCCATCATTTCAAAATTGTGGTTGATTCGGCGGGAGGAGCTGGCGCCACCCTGTGAGCTCATCCCGAACTAGCTCACTCTCAGATTACACTGCACGGCCCATACTCCCCGTTTGGTGGAGTAGCTCCTGACCAAAACTTCAAAATTACAAAACAAGTAACCAATTCTTTCTCCAACCACGTCAATCCAGCCACACTCATTAAAACACTGCGTTGAGAACCTAAAGCAAAGCACAATGCACCGAGTGAGATGTACGACATGCACCCGGGTGGTGATAGCACACAGGCAACCCAAAAAAGCTCTGCCGGCCCAGGATCTCAACATATCCAGCACCAGCAGCAAACAAGATGGCGATGACACTCAAAGGGCCATGACGCCAGCACCACATGCCCAGAAAGCCCCCGCCACTGCAAAGGCGAAATGCAAGCTTCCCACAAAAACCCAGCAAGGAGAGATTATCCTCCAAATGCAAGCAGCAATGGCAGCGATGGAAAAAAGGTGGATCAATGCAGAGGAACGAGCCGAGCAACAAGGGAAGGCGCTCACAGAGGCGACAGCGGCATTAGCCACTGCGACTGCGGCACAGCTAGCAGCTCTGACGAGGCCGCCAACGACGCCCCCAGTTGGCCGCCTGTGCCGCTGGGACTCCCGGGACACAAACCACAACCGGGAAATGCACACGAGAATCCTCTCACCCTGATCGCCGACCCCCGCCAGATCGTTCAGCAGATGTACGCCCACCAGGCCTCGCAATTCCAAATTTTTGGAAGCCGAATAAGACTATTAAGAGGTTTGGTACCTGTATATGTATATATATATTGTATAGATAGCATTATATACTGCTACAAAGTGTTGTCAGGTATTGTTCTCTGCGCGTGCGTGCCTCTGATAATACCATGCAATTAGTCTGCACGCGACCTGCCATTCTTCCTTAAAGGGGTTGTAACATCAACAAAACAACTCTACTTATCCCATTATGAGCAAGTACGACTAGTAATATATATATATATATATATATATATATATATACAGAGCAGAGTGACAGTTGGCTCACGGTATAGGAGGCGGGGGGAGTAGAGAGTGACCCGCTCCGCAGCAAATAACATGGCAGAAGATGGTAATGGGGGGAAACATTTAGGGGCTGCCGTTATTTATATCCACATAATGAATTACATAGTACATATATATAGTATAGTTATACGAGTCTTACCTTGGTACAGATGATGGATAACTGTTGTTTTACCGAGGTATAAGCCTCGGATAGATGTGGGCTAGGGAGAGGTAAGCACGTCCGGTACCAGCAATCTTAACCTACTTATTGAGGATAAAAATGACTTTCAAACAATGGATACTATTACTTTACCGAAAAGGTACACCAACGGAATAGATGTGGCAGGGTGTGGCGGGAGGGCCCTAGCCCACATCTATCCGAGGCTTATACCTCGGTAAAACAACAGTTATCCATCATCTGTACCAAGGTAAGACTCGTATAACTATACTATTTTACCTCGGTAAACAGCCTCAGGCTAGCCTCAGGCTAGGGAGACCTTTACATAATTCATTTTTATCCTTAATATCATTCTTTCTTAT
Organism: Branchipolynoe longqiensis; assembly: GCA_030323885.1. Taxonomy (NCBI): domain Eukaryota; kingdom Metazoa; phylum Annelida; class Polychaeta; order Phyllodocida; family Polynoidae; genus Branchipolynoe; species Branchipolynoe longqiensis. Next base: position 22,775,848 of record CM059186.1, read on the forward strand.
TATTATAACATTCTAAATTTTTGTTCTCACCTATTCTTGTTAGTTGGCGAGAAGACGCTTTGCAACGCCGGTAGGCTTTTCTAGTCGTTTATTATAATGTTTTGCGAACGACTTAGCCGTCTTCCAGCCTGCATGCGCTAGTATTCTTTTCACAGAAATACCAAGCACCCGTGCCTTGGAGACCATGGCTCCTCTAGTTGAGTGGGAAGAGTATTTACTCGTATCCACTCCAGCCAATTTCAACACCGTAATTGTCCATCTGGCAAGTGTGTCTCGTGAAATCGCCTTATGTGGCTTTATAAAGCTCACTAATAGTTGTTGTGATGCACGTAAATCCTTTGTCTTGTATATATAAGCCCGTATGGCCGACACAACACATAATTTCCGATCATTCGGAAAAACAGTCTAAGTGAACCGTTGATAAAGGGTCACCTAACGTGTTCGATTTAAGCAATTTTTCTAAATCAAACGTAGCTTGTTCCTTGTCTATTTCTAATCCAGTTAAGGATAAAGCAACAATCGTCTGTCCTCTATGTCCGGTTACTAACAATAACAGGACCGCGACCTTAAAACCTAACTGTTTTATATCTAACCACGAGTTGTGAGGCCAAGCCTGAAACAACTTAAATACTATAGAAACATCCCAAAACCGACTATACTTTGGTTTTGGAGGATTCCTTTGATAAATTGAACGAAGTAAATAACAAATAACATAATGTTTTCCAACTGTTTCGCCATCAATTCTAGGTAATATAATTGATAACGCACACCTCGCCGCATTAATCGATCCAAAGGAAAGTCCTTCATCCTCTAGAGAACGAAGAAACCGAGCTACTTGTGAAATCTTTGGATTTGTTGGCTTAACTTTCATTAACAAACAATGTACACCCCATTTCTTTAAATAGGTTGTATACATTTTGACAGTTCCTGGCCTCCAGGCATCCGATACTATCCTATCCTCAGTAATTCTGTCCAATCCAAATTGCTGTAGCTGCTTCCTTAGAAAAGGAATGCCAATAGGGGCGTCGTTGACACATCGCCGTGAACCACTAGCGGTCCGTGGTGCGTCAGATTCCCGAGTTTTCTTGGGAATCGTATATGATCTTTTGCCAGTTGTGAAACTGCTGGCAGCCAAGGTTGCGTGTCCCAATCGGGCACCACCAGTATCGCATGTGTCCCTTCCAAGCCGATTTTTCTCACTACTCGGCTGATAATGCTAAATGGTGGGAAAATATAAAAATAATTATTTTCCCAGGTAATAGCAAACGCATCTACTTTCCAAGCATCCGGTTCAGGATGCCAAGAAACATAACAGGGTAACTTGTTATTATTTCGTGATGCAAACAAGTCAACTTCAGGTGTACCCCATTTTTCACAAACGAAGTTAAACAAAGGTGTAGAGAGAGACCACTCTAAATGGTCATGGAAATTTCTACTTTTATAATCTGCAAGTGTATTTTGTGACCCTGGAATATGCGCTACAGTCAGCCAGACTTTTTGAGCCTGTGCCCAGTTCCAAATCAGTTTAGATAACTGATTGCAAGACTTTGATTTAGTTCCACCCATGTTACGAATATATGCCATGGCAGTAGTATTATCAGTTAGTATTCTAACCTGTGATTTATTTATCTTTACTAAACTACGTAAGCCCAGATAAATAGCACGCAATTCTAGTGCATTAATATAGTCTGATTTTTCATCATCAAGCCATCTACCTCCTGTTGTGACCCCATCTCGATGAGCTCCCCAACCTTCTAACGAAGCATCAGTAGTAATTACTGTATTAGGTTCCGCCATGCGGATTGGATTTGGTGAACTTGCTATATGTTGCATCCACCATCCAATATCCTGTAACCCTTCTTGCGAAATAAACATCTTTCGCTCAAAATTGCCTTTAGTTCGTGCTAACGCTAAATTTTTATCTATTTCTAGCGACTTAATATGGGCCTTCCCATATAACACAGCAGGTGCATATGATGTCATTATGCCAATAAGAACAGCAACCTGTCTAATTTTAGGCTTTGATAACTTAATAAGCTGAGTCGCTGTAGTCATAAACTTAATTAGTTTTTGTTCTGTTATCGACACTGTAAGGGACTGTGTATCCAGAATAAACCCTAAACATTTGAGTTGTTTTGTTGGTTTAAAAACTGACTTTTGTCGATGTACATAAAACCCCAATTTATTGAGTAATGCACATAAATCCAAAACTGCATTCTCACAACCAATTTGTGTTGATGCTATAATAAAAGAATCATCTATGTATGGAAACATTATGTGACCCTTCCTCGCCATTACCGAGAAAACAGGTTTAAGCAATTTAGTAAATAAACGAGGCGCACAAGCTAAGCCATTCGGCATGCAAGTAAACTCATAGAGTTGGTTATCCCAAATAAATCGAAGAAATTTTCGGTATTGTTCCATTATGGGAAGCGTATAATATGCATCTTGTAAATCAACACTAGCCATCCACACATCTGGTGTAATCAGATCTCGTGCCGTATCTAGAGAGAACATTTTAAAATGTCGATATTCCACCCTTTTATTAAGGATTGTTAAATCCAGGATCATTCGAACATCACCATTAGGCTTCGGTCTCGAGAAAATGTTTGAAATAAACTGTCCTGAACAGTGTGTCACTTTTTGTATAATTCCTTTCTCAAAGAATTTATGTACCTGTTTAGTTAGTGCTTCTCGTTCAACTGGTTGAATGTTATATGGAAAAGGTATTATACTTTGTACAGGAATTTGTGTGAAGGGAATGTGAACACCCCTAACTATTTTTAAAATTTCTTGGTCACTAGTAATTTTGTGCCACTCAGAAATATGATTATTAATATTACCAGCCACAAAGTTGCTTACAGTTTGTGTGTTTTTAGAGGCTGCAGGGACTTGTAAAGTTTGTGTTTGGACCTCTACTTGGACCCGCCCCTGGGGAAAGGTCTCAACGAGTTGACCCCTCGGCCTATTGGCCGTGCGGTGTTGTCGGTCCAGCCTGGGCGAGCGCCCCGGCCCCGAAACCCTTGACCGAAGTTTGAGCTCGGTCTGGTTCCTCTGGTGAACCGTCGTGGACGAAAATCCCCTCGTGACTTTTTGAAACGAGGAACTTCCTGTTTCTTCTTGCCATCCATGTTTTTGCCACTCTTGGCTGCAGTCTCTACCTCTTTATAGAGGTATTGTAGTTGACCGCCAAACATCTTGGTGTTATCTAAGGGTTTCCCTTTAATCGGCTCTGGAGCAAGATAAAGCGTAAACTCCTTGCCCTCATTATCGGTAACCTTCTTAGAGCGAGCCACTTCCTTGCCAGCATCTGTGCAAACTGACTTGAAGACATTTTCATATCTTCGATACGACAGGTAATTACCTGCCGCCGCTAACACTGCAATGCCTTTGTCCATTGTCTTAGCCAAAGACGAGAACTTATTTTCACTCTGCATCCTATTAGCCACAGGAACAATAGCTGTCAGGGTAGCCAACACTGCCTTATGCACTGTGTGCAACACATCCTCAAACTTCTTACGGTCATCCGTCATATTGACATCCCGATCCATTTCTTTAATGATGGAGTTGGGAACACCCTTTATGCCTGTTAACTCATCTCCTAACTTGGAGATAACCTCCGCCGGTTTAAACGTGCGAAAATGACCATTCACGGTCTCGCGCATAAGCGTAGTGGTTTTAACTCGCTTAGCCTTTGGCTTCTCCACCTTCTTAGCCACTTTAGTGCCAATGTCCGCATAGACACCTTCATATATGGTGTCTGAGTCTGATTCCGTAGAAGTAGACTCAGTAGACGAATCAGAAGAATAATATTTCCTCTTCCTCTTCTTCTTTTTGGACTTAGTCTTCCGCTTTTTGCGAAAACCAGTCTCTGCCCGCTCCTTGGTGAATTCATCACCCGAAGAAATCACCTGTTTCTTCTTCTTCCTCCGTTTAGGAGAAGGAGGAGGAGGAGCCTTAAGCTCCACCGCTGAGTCTGTGTCCAAGAAATCCTCATACGAATCCTCTTGGACACTCGGCCTACGCCGCTTCCGAGACACGGGCGATTTGGAAGTCAAGATGTGGCTTTCCAACCGTGCAAAGCGAGCCTCCCAATCTGGAGGCGCAGGCACATCAGGCACTGCGTCCTCGCCCGGGTCGGAGAGGATATGCGCCCGGGGCTGTGTCGACGGCCCTGCCGACAACACAGGTGAGGAGTCGTACTCCTCGTCCACTCCACTCGGAACACGCCCCTCGGCTGCTGCTGCACCGCGCTTACTCCGCTTCGTGGCCATCAGGAACTGTAAACAAAGATTTTTGGTCAGTCCTGGTATATATATTTGTCACAATTTGGTTGTTTCAAACTCAATTGGACATCTGGTGGTGTTAGAGAACGTGTTTATACCGTTATAACACAGGCGTAATAAGCTAAATTTGTGCGTGGATTGTGGGTCAAACCCAAATCTTTACGCGGGGTCGGGACCAGTGTATCGGCCCGCCCATCCCTCTGTTCCGCACACTTCTCCCACCTGTGACTACTACGTCAACAAGTTGGAGAAAATGCTACGAAACTCGGAGAAACGCCTGAAAAAGTTTTGTCTAGGGGAGTCTATAAAAGAAACCCAGGAGCATCTCCAACATTACTCTCTATTAGAGTACGAGAGAATTTCCACATGAGATAGGGCGAAACCCACATCTCTACCCATAGTCACACGGTGACCCGGGTGTTGACAGAACCGCTAATGACCGGTTTGGTTCCTTCGAGAAACCCACTCGAGTGTTCTATCCTTGGTTGTTTATAACCAAATAACTCGTCCAAATTGGACCAACGAAAGTCTAAACTTTCCATATTGATGCTCTAATGCATCATAATTAAGCTAACCACAGTTTTTATAATACTTACTGCGTATTTGCTTGTATGTAGACTAATTTTGCCGGAGCAACCCAACGACACGTTATCCAGTCGTGAGTTGTATATGCTAATTGCTGGTACCGGACGTGCTTACCTCTCCCTAGCCTGAGGCTAGCCTGAGGCTGTTTACCGAGGTAAAATATATATATATATATATAGCGACAAACAACCTGTTCTCTGGGGGCCACCATGGTCTAATTGTCCTTTGAACTCTGACCAGGACTATTTAAAAAACGTTACTTGTTACATCATAGCCAGGCACACAGCATTACTAGGATAGGGAAAGGACTGGTTGGCTCAATGTCAGGATAATGTGTATTGAGTCGGATATCTGGTCATGGTGCCAGTGGCCTGATTTCCCAGTGGGACAGCACTATAAAGTCACCATGAGTGCGCACTGTCATCAGTTGGCATAATTAGGATAGGACAAGGACCGGTTGGCTCAGTGTCAGGATAATGTGACTGAGTGGGATGTCCGGTCATAGTGCCGGCAGCTTGATTTCCTAGTGGGGCAGCACTATAAAGTGGTCATGAGCGCGCACTGTCACAAGTCGGTACCCTTCCTGATATGACCTTAGATGTTGCCAGGACATAAACCTCCAACAACCAACCACCATTCTTCAGCTCACCCTGCTTGGACCGCCTGCGGGACCCAGCCACTAATTTGACAAACGGTCCCCACCCTATTGCCAATTAACCAAGAAGCCCGTCACCAAGGGAACCTTGTAATTAGCATTGCCTGGGTGTCTCTGGGAGCATGCGTGTCGATCCCTTAATAGCTGATTTGTCGGAGCAGATTTGTCGGAGACTTCTCGCAATTAAGGAACCAGGTGGGATGGCCGAATGAGTTGAGCATCCGTCTCCTGCTTTGGTAGATCGTAGGATTCCAACCCATGGGTTCAAACACTGGTCGAGTCAAACCAATGACTTAAAAATTAATACTTGTCACTTCCTAGACAGGCGCTCGGCATCATTAGCATAGGACAAGGACTGGTTGGCTCAGTCTCAGAATAATGTCACTGAGTGGGATATCAGGTCATGGTGCCAGCAGCCTGGTCTCCCAGTGGGGCAGCACTATAAAGTCACCATGAGTACACACTGTCACAAGTCGATACCACTCCTGATATGACCTTATATGTTGCCAGGACGTTAAACTCCAACAACCAACCAACCTTGCAATTAAGCAGTAAGTGACGCCTCGTTCTGATCGAAGCATGAAATTGACGAAATGTGCAGAGCTATTTGTAGACCTTGCCTTGAAGAGCAGTATGTAGGTTATTTATATATTAGTTCCATGGCTCATGATTTTGGTTTATGTATTATTTTGTTTATAAGGGGCAGTGGGAAGACAACCATTAATGGCTACACTGTTCCTGCAATTTCTATTTTCAACAAGTTAGTTCATGTTTGTGGAATATGTGAAGAGTTCAGGCACAAAACCATGTAAGCGCCAATCCAAAAATGTAGTTTAAATAAAAGATTTCTATCTGAAAATAATGTTAGCAGTGGTTAGTTCTCACTAATTCCAATTTTCATATGATCACACGGTTATGGAGCAATGAACAAAAGAGAAGGAATTGAGGGTTTGATTTCAATGTTTATCTCCATTTTTGAATCGGTATTTACGTGACAGTTTGCGCCTGAACGCTTCATTTAAAGAAATTGTGAATAAACAATTTCTAAAATGTCTAACTGTCCTACATAGATTCGAACCTATGAATCCAATTTCAATACTTAAGCAGTCATTGCAGTTTGGTGCGCCTGCGCTGTGCGCCTATCCTCGAAATAACGCATTTCGGTGGGCACACCAAAATTAATTTGAAATCTTTTCACTCCAAATATCTCCAACGCTAGCCATTCAAAATAAAAATCACTTCAAACAAAGATAAAGTAGATTATAATGAATCAACCTAATATATGTGTCTAAAGATATATATGGCAGAAACTCAAAACCATCGGATTATGAATGGTAAATACTAATCACCCTTGTCAGATGCCACCTTGCAGATTTTATGCTGACACAAGTATCTTTTCTGTTTAGCAATATGGCACATCCCAAAAGTATTGGACGTATTTAGCACTCACCAGATGGGATGGCCGAATGAGTTAGAGTTATATATATAAATATATATATATATTATTTTTGCTTAATTTCTTATGTGATGTATAACGCGTTATGCGAGTATAAAGGTGTGGAAGGGAATTAACCCCTCCTTATTATTAGTATGTCCTAATTATTGTTATTATTACAATACATACTGTACTGCCTCCTCCATCTTGACTGGTGGCGCCACCCCCAGCTGCGCCCGGTACCCGCCTACCCTGAATACTTCACTCGCGCAGCTCCGCCCCTGCCGGATTTTTTGTGAACTATTTCTTAGAGGTGACACTGACCCTCTATTATATATATGCATATATATAAATATATATATATATATATATAGAGAGAGAGCCAGGATATATGGACTCGTATATGCCAGTGTAAGGGAATGGGCAAGCGGGGGTGAACGCATAACCGACATAGTTGAGGGAGGTTTGGATTCGATCCGCTAGGCGGCCAGGGTTGAAGGTATACTCAACGTAGTTGACAAGGTTTGGGTTCGATCCACCAGGCGGCGCCTGACTCCGGTCCCGGCCCCGGGACCAGTGATGAGACAGCTCGCCAGTTTTTCCTCAGACGCCATGTGCATCGCACCTCCACTCTCCTGTTCATATCTGTATAATTCTGCCAATTCTTATATATGCATATATACAATGAAGGAATCACTTGAAATAATTAAATATCGATATAATAGCTCAGGACGATAGAAGGGAAATTAAGCAACAATAATTTACATTGTGAATGTGATTATTTAATTCTGTCAATCCTTATATATATATATACAATAGAAGAATTACTCGAATTAAATAAAGATCAATTTATATATATATTTATGAATTGACTTTTTAAAATCTTGTCATTCTTTATATACACATGTATATATATATATATATATCACTCTTCCTTATACTAAGGACCAGAGGGGATGGCCGAATGAGTTAGAGCACCCGTCTCCCATGCTGGTAGATCGTGGGGTCGTGGGTTCGAACCCTGGTCGAGTCAAACCAATGACTTAAAAATTTATACTTGTCGCTTCCTAGCCAGGCGCTCGGCATTATTAGGACAGGGCAAGGACTGGTGTGCTCAGTGTCAGGATAATGTGACTGAGTGGGATGCCAGGTCATGGTGCCGGCAGCCTGGTTTCCCAGTGGGACAGCACTATAAAGTCACCATGAGTGCGCACTGTCACAAGTCGGTACCCGTCCTCATATGACCTTAGATGTTGCTAGGACGTAAAACAACAACAAACAAACAAACAATCCTTACGCTAACACCAGCGAAGTGTCATGTATTTCTCACACACACAAAAATACAGGACTGTATTGCCGACTTGGCTTTGATTTAAACCCTCTCTCAGACTTCTTGGAGTTGGGCGATTTGATCTTGAGCAGGTCTGGCGTGTGTGAGCTGCTCTCTGTTTAGGGCATCCTGTGTCCAGCCCATCATTACCCGGCTGCCCCCAATGCAATCAGCCCTCCACTACATCCTCTTAGGACAAAAAAACTGGTGAACGTCCCCGCCCGTGCTTGAAAAACCTCCCGCCCCTAATTTTAAATTTGTATTTTGTTTTTTGTTAACTGTTAAAAATATGTCGGGCTAGCAGCAAATCAACTTTTGTAAGCACACAATTTGTGCAACATAGTTAATTTTTTTTAGGTGACATTAGTTGATTAAGCGGGGGAAATTTCCACCACGGACAATTGATCTTCCTCATTCCACTGCTCCTTGCTCTATCCTAAAAATGCCGAGCACTAGGCCAGGTAGCGACAAGTATCAATTCTTAAGTCATTGGTTTCACTCAGTCAGGGTTTAATCCCAGGAGTTTGACCCCCATGACCTACCAGGACGGGAGATAGACGCTCAACTCATTCAGCCATTGCGGCTGGTTACGTATTATGTCAACACCAAAACAAATTAAAAATTAAAATAAAAACCACCCGCCCGACCCTGATTTGTGCACTCAAAAGGATGATCACCAACTTTCTTTTATATTTGGCCTCATGGCGACATTATACCTGACCCGCGTCTTGCAACATACTGATTTCCCGCCCACACGGCATGACCTTCCAAGAGTCCTTTGACCGCTCCATCCTCTTACGATCCTTAATTCCTTTGCTCCCGGCCCATCTCCTCAGTACCTTATCACCCCCAGGCTGTGATCTCCAGTTCCGAGAGGTCCTTTGACCTTTCCTGGTTAGAATGAGGAGGCTTTGGGTTGGTTGTTGGAGTATTACGTCCTGGCAGCATCTAAGGCCATACCCGTCCTGATATGACCTTAGATGTTGCCAGGACGTAATACTCCCACAACCAACATCTAATGTCATATCAGGATGGGTACTGACTTGTATCAGTGCGCACTCATGGCAACTTTATAGTGCTGCCCCACTGGGAAATCAGGCTGCAGGCACCCTGACCTGATATCCCACTCAGTCACATTATCCTGAGACTGAGCTAACCACTCCTTGCCCTATCATATTAATGCCGAATGCCAGGCTAGGAAGCAACAAGTATCAATTTTATAAGTCATTGGCTTGACTCGGCCTGGAACCGAACTAATGATATCCTGCACGCGAGGCCCGTGCTCTACCGATTCGGCCACCGCGCCCGGTTGGGGGCTTTGGGAGAATGGGAGAGGGAGTGGGGGTGTCTGAGGGGGCGCCATTGTAGGCTGTCTGATGGCATGAAATAAACCCAACCATTCGCTGACGTCTTCCTCGGCGTCAGTGAATAGTCATACTGGCTTTATTTGATGGACGCCTCTATTGTCAGGGTCCCGTGGCGACAGAAGGATATTCTAAAATCACGGTACCGTGACAGCAGTGCTGAGGTCCAGCATCATTGTACCATTGATATCACAGTACCGTGATAATAGTCACTCCGATAGGACGCCTCTAGTTTCATGGTACCGTGGCAACAGAAGGATATTCTAAAATCACGGTACTGTGACAGCAGTGCTGAGGTCCAGCATCATGGTACCATTGATATCACAGTACCGTGATAATAGTCACTCCGATAGGATGCCTCTAGTTTCATGGTACCGTGGCAACAGAAGGATATTCTAAAATCACGGTACTGTGACAGCAGTGCTGAGGTCCAGCATCATGGTACCATTGATATCACAGTACCGTGAAAATAGTCACTCCGATAGGACGCCTCTAGTTTCATGGCACCGTGGCAACAGAAGGATATTCTAAAATCATGGTACCATGACAGCAGTGCAGCAGTGTAGCGTCACGGTACCATTGACATAGATCGGGAGTGAGGCGTCACGGTACCGGGCGCGGTGGCCTAATCGGTAGAGCGCCGGCCTCGCGTGCGGAAGGTCGGGAGTTTGGTTCACGGTCGAGTCAAACCAATGACTTAAAAATTGATACTTGTCACTTCCTAACCTGGCGCTCTGCATTAATAGAATAGGGCAACGAGTGGTTAGCTCAGTGTCACGATAATGTGAGTGACTGGGATATCGGGTCAGGGTGCCAGCGGCCTGATTTCCCAGTAGGGCAGCACTATAAATTCGCTATGAGTGCGCACTGTCACAAGTCGGTACCCGCCCTGATATGACCTTAGATGTTGCAGGGCGTAAAACCCCAACAACCAACCAACCCATTCTGATATGACAACATATGTTGCTGGGAGGTTAAACCCCAAAGAATAAATAAAAATGTCCTCCGAGCGAGTGGAGGATTGGCGGATGGAGCGGTGCATGTTGGTACCCAACCCCGACCCCGGATAGGGGGGTGGGGTGCAGGACACTACAGGCATTATTACACGCGATAAAGGGTTTATCACTATCCATATATATATATATATATACATATATATATATGTCGGTCGCCAGGATGTAAAACTCCAACAACCAACTGCGGACTCAATATATATATATATATATATATATATATATATATATATATATATATATATATGGATAGTGAGAGAGAGAAAGGGAGAGAGGGAGAGATTTAAGAGCATACTGTGGTCATTGCCCCTCCCCCCCCCCTCCTCTCCCACACACACACACACACGAGCATGCCGTCTTGCCTGTGTTGACGTGATAATGTAGACAACGGTAAATGACCCCTAAGCTGTCACAGTCACCAATGGATTTAAGATGAGTCAATTGTCAGCAGATGCTACATTCAGGTGTGCGATAATTGAATCTCAACAGCAGGTTTTTCTGTCCCCTTTCTGTCCATGTGCATTAGCAGACCTTGTCTGTGACAGAAGCCTAGGAATCAGATCGTGACATTACCCTGCTTATCGGGGATAGGAGACAGTTCTATGTACAGCCTCACAGGCACTCTGGGTAATGTGCGGTGGGAACTATGTCTGCAGTGTGATAGTGTAAAAAATGAATGTCGCACACAACACTATGTAACACCTTATGCCAGGTACACACCTACCGTTTTTCCGCACCCACCTACCATATACGATCTAAAACTCCCCAAAAGTTGTGAGGTGTGCACTCCCCTAGCACACCTAGCAATTGCGATTCCTGACTAAAAACTCAGTTTTAGGGCTAAAACGGGCCGATTACGATTGCGATTCGCGATTCGAAAAATGAATCGGGGCGTTTTCAGTTTTAAGCGGGTCGGGTCGAGTCGCGAGTTTTAGTGCGCGAATCATAAACGGTAGGTGTGTACTTGGCATTATTCGTTGATACATTGTTTGTTTAACGCCCCCCCCCCCCCCCAGCACAAAAAGTAGACATCGGCTATTGGGGGATATTCGTTGATACAACACAGAAGATTATAAGACAAGTATATGTACAGTTTCAGAGGCACCGCGTGAGACTATTACAGCGATTGAGTCCGTGGTTGGTTTTTGGGGTTTTACATCCTGGCGACATCTAAGGTCATATCAGGATTGATACAGCAGTGTCAAGCGCGTCTACTATCGGGTAGTGTAAAGATGGCCGTACATTACCGCAGAATAATATTATAAGTCCACATCCGAGATAGACATACAGGTAACCTTATTAGGGCTTAGGCTTACACTTCCCTTCATATACATTATAATAGGGCCCTTATTGTTTGTTATAACCTGTTGTTGACGTCGACGATTACCGAGCGCGGTGGCCGAATTGGTAGAGCGTGAGCCTCGTATGCGGGAGATTGGGGGTTTGGTTCCCGGTCGAGTCAACGAAATGACTTATCGAATTGATACTTGTCACTTCCTAGCCTAGCGCTCGGCATAAATAGTGTCGTGGGGGTGATGAAAATGGGAAATATTGCGCCTAGAGTGGGACTTGAACCCACATCTCTTTGCACTCTGGGCCAGTGTGCTAACCATTACACCACCTAGGCTCCCTGATATCAACACACTCCCCACGCCTACCTGTCTATGTGGTTACTTGCCTGAGAGGTCAGTGCAGACCACAACACTCGTCCCCCTGGAATTGTAAGTCTTGTAATGCTTACAATTACATACACACAGGCAATGCACCAACACATACATACACAGGGCAGGCCCAACAACCATACAGTGCAAAGCTTGTACAGAATCCTGATCACGGCAACCAGTGTCGTGGGGGGTGATGAAAATGGGAAATATTGCGCCTAGAGTGGGACTTGAACCCACATCTCTTTGCACTCCGGGCCAGTGTGCTAACCATTACACCACCTAGGCTCCCTGATATCAACACACTCCCCACGCCTACCTGTCTATGTGGTTACTTGCCTGAGAGGTCAGTGCAGACCACTACAATAGGATAAGGCAAGGACTGGTTAGCTCAATGTCAAGATAATGTGACTGAGTGGGATATCAGGTCATGGTATCCTACTCCCGATATCTCCTGATATCTCGTCCTGATAGATGTTGCAAGGATGTAACACTCCAACAACCAACCAACATCGACAATTCCATCCAATAGTTTTGCTGGAAGCCAGACAAATAATTATAATTCCAGATGAGTGATCAGTGATGTTCAAGACGACTTAAGGTGTAGTGTACTGCGTGCGGTCTTTAGTATGGTGGAGACGGTCTGGCTTCCGGCTGAATGCGGGGTTGTCGTGCGGACAGTGTTGAGCAACTAATGAGTATGTCAGAGAGCACTCAAATAACTTCCTTACCCAGCCCTCCAAGCACAGAGCCCCGAGGCCCCATGTCAGGGGAGGAAATGAGTTGGTGGTAGCTTCTCTATGTTATGATGAGGCATGTCATGTCACAAAATCTCACGAATGGGGACCTTTCAGTTTGCATGAGTCTCTCGTCAGATGGCGCACCATGCCGGTCTCTGTAATGCTTTGGTTGGATAGACTATTAGAAGTAGTTCCTTCTTCTATCAAGTGTCTGTAAATAAGAGGGGGTGTAGTGGTGATTGAGGCGGTGTAGTTGGGTTGAGGTGTGTATGGTGGGGGCGTGTGTTTGTGTGGTGGGTGTGTAGGGATGTGTGCTGCAGATGTAGGGGTGTGGTGAGGATTTGTGTGTGTGTGGTGAGGGGGTGGGGGGATTTAGGGTGTGGTAGGGGTGTGCATGGTGGGGTGTAGGTGTGTATGGTGGGTGGGTGGTGGGGGGGGGTGTATGTTTGTGTGGTGGAGGTGTAGGGGTGTGGTGAGGATTTTGGTGTGTGTGGATTTAGGGGGGTGTGGTTGGGGTGTAGGGTTGGGGGGGAATGGGTATGGTGTGGTTGTGGTGTAGGTGTGGATCGTGGGTGTGTGGTGGGGGCATATGTTTGTGAGGTGGGTGTGTTGTGGAGGTGTAGGGGTGTGGTGAGGATGTTGGTGTGTGTGGTGGGGTGTATGGGCATTATGAGTTTGTAGTGGGGGTGTATGGGTGTGTGGTGAGTGGCTATGGTGGGGGCTTAGGGATGTGGTGGGGGTGTAGGGATGTGGTGGCAGTGTATGTGTGTTTGGTGGGTGTTGATGGCGTGTGTGGTGGGGGTGTAGGTGGTTTGTGGTAGAGGTGTAGGGGTGTCTTGCAGAGTGGCACCTCACAATGTTTAGCATCCCTAAACCCCCACGACACACCTACACCCCCACCACAGCCCTAAACCCCCACCACACACCACACCCACCTATACCCCCTACACCCCACGACACACAAATATACCCCAGTACCCCTTACACTCCAACCACACACCTAAACCCCCACCACACACTTACACCCCCACCACACACATACACCCTCACCACACACACACTATACCACACACACACACCTCCACTCTCACCACCCACACCTACACCCTCACGACACACACCTACACCTACACACCACTACCACCACACACCTACACCACCACACACCTACATCACCACACACCACACACACCTACACCCCCACCACATCACTACACTCCCACCACATCCCTAAACCCCTGCCACACACCTACAACCCCACCACACACATACACCCCCACCACACACCTACACCCCCACCACACACCTAAGCCCTCACCACACACCTACACCCCCACCACACACAAACCACACACATACACCCCCACCACACACCTACACCCCCACCACATCCCTAAACCCTCACCACACACCTACACCCCCACCACACACCTACACCCCCACCACACACCTACACCCCCACCACACACCTACACCCCCACCACACACACCAACCACACACATACCCCCCCACCACATCCCTAAACCCCCACCACACACAACCACCCCCACCACACACCTACACCACCAACCCATACACCCCTACACCCTTCTATCCAACCATGATGGCCGACTTGGACCGGGAACGGGTGCTGCCACCAAGTGATAGCGAGAGAAATGGTTCATGAAAGCTCCCCATTACATATATATATATTTGTATATATAATTTCGGCAGTACAGTGTGTAGGGGGGAGGGGTGCCGTGGTGCGTGCACTGACAGGTGATGCCCCCCCCCCCCAACGGATCTGAGTGTGAGTAGGATGGAAGTGTAGGTGAATAGATAGGATCCTCCAGTAGATGACTGAGGGAGGAGTTAGGGCTGAGGAGCAGGTGGAAGCTTCGGGCCTTATTATACTCGTATAATGGCTTACACAGCATATATATATATATATATATGTGTGTGTGTGTGTGAAAAATGCCCTAAGCACGCCATCATCGAAATAGTATGTTTTGTTTGTTTGCTGTTGGTCTACGTCCTAGCAACATATAAGGTCATATCAGGACAGGTACCGACTTGTGACAGTGCACACTCATGATGACTGTATAGTCCTGCCCCACTATGAAATCAGGCTGCCAGCACCATGACCCGATATCCCACTCAGTCACATTATCCTGACATTGAGCTAACCAGTCCTTGTCCTATCATATTAATACCGAGCGCCAGGCTAGGAAGCGAGAAGTAGAGCAATAACAAGATACAACAAAGCGCATGCGAACACTCTTGTCATCGCCGCGTGACCAGACGGGATGGCCCAATGAGTTAGGGCATCCGCCTCCCGTGTTGGTAGATCGTGGGGTCGTGGGTTCGAACCATGGTCGAGTCAAACCGATGACTTAAAAATTTATACTTGTTGCTTCCTAGCCAAGCGCTCGGCATTATTAGGATAAGGCAAGGACTGCTTCGCTCAGTGTCAGGATAATGTGACTGAGTGGGATATCAGGTCAGGGTGCTGGTGGCATGGTCTTCCAGTGGGGCAGCACTATAAAGTCGCCATGAGTGCGCACTGTCCAAGTCGGTACCCGTCCTGATATGACCTTAGATGTTGCTAGGACATAAAACAACAACAAACAAACAAATGTCATCGCCGTGAGATGCTACATTATTAATTACCATTTGAAGATCTGGTCAGCTAACATTGACCGAACCCACAACCTCCTACGCTGGAAGCGAGTTTCTTACTCAAAGAGTTTCTTGCCTCTTTGGCAACATGGTATTAATAACAGTGTTCGTTTTAGTGACATACAAGTCACCAATGTCTTCCCCAGTTCGTTTGTTTTTTTTAAGTTTCAAAATCCACAGTGTTTAGTTGTAAATGCAAATTGTCTTCTTTTTGTAAAGCCTCTCCAATTCGCCGTTGCTGTGTATGGCTACTCACACCTGTCATTCTACTACACCTTGACAGATTTCTGACAAATCATTGAACACCAGCTAACCACTATTTGCCTTGGCTCAGTTGATAATATCCTTACAATGCAACCAAAATATTGGCTCTATAAATGTCGACATGGCCTATACTGGTTTGAGATTTCTTTTTTTTTGTTTTATTCAGATTTTTATTTTTATTTATTTTTTACCATTCAGCTGAAAGTGTATGTTGGTGATAACGTTGGCGGGAGATGTCTGGATAGCGTGGAGAACTACACTGATGGTGCGTAGTAACTGCAGAAAGGTCCCATGGTTACCTATATCTGTTACATTGCTACCTCTTCAAGGTACACATTGATTCCATCGACCTTTGCCCACGTGCAGCTACAAGAAATTTTGTCCATTTTCTTCATCTGTAAAACCTGCTCCTAAATGTTGATTGGTTGTTTGTTGGAGTTTTACATCCTGGCAACACCTAAGGTCATATCAGGATGGAGTACCGACTTGTGACAGTGCACACTCATGGTGACTTTATAGTCCTGCCCCACTGAGAGACCAGGCCACCAGCACCATCACCCAATAACCCACTCAGTCACATTATCCAGTCTTTGCCCTATCCTATTAATGCTGAGCACCAAGCGAGGAAGCAACAAGTAACAATTTTGTAAGTCATAGGTTTGATTCGACCTGTAATCGAACTACCGATCTCCCACACGGGAGTTCTGCGCTCTGCCAATTCGGCCACTCCGTCCAGTCCTACATGTATGTGTGTAGTATTTTCACCATACTGACACCGAACACTGCTTATCTGGTTATAAAGACATTACTTAAATAGAATGGCGTGGAATGACTATACAATACAATATTTTAGAGGTATGAACGCGGGGGTGCGGGGGAAGGGGGGTGGGGGGGTTGATGGAAGGCAATGCAGTGGTTGGTAAAGGAGAGGAAAGTGGTACGCACCCGTCAGCTAAACCAGCGCAGATCAGAATCCGTGTGGTGAGGCGAACATCTCTGTGACACCGCACCCTTGTGCCCACTACTGACCGCCCCGCCACCTGTGGTCCACACGTTGAACTACGCACGGGAGACAGCTCTTATTGAATCGCAATCCTTACTATACGGTTATTGGGAGTGTCACTGACCTGGCCCGATAACCGTAGGCTCACTGACTTAGATCTAAGCCTACGCAGGGCACGCCGCAAACCAACGGGCTTCTTTACCAGCGGATTGTCGTTGCCAACATTCACCGCAAGATGGAGTATCCTCCGGATAAAAGGGCTGGTTGTTGTCGCCCTGGTGTGCGCGCGCAGGCTGGTGCTGTGTTCGTCTGCTCGGTCTGCTTTGGTGACTGGCGGTTCGCGCCAAGCTGTTTGGCTATTCCCGGCCGTGTCCCCGGGCGATCAGTTATCCCAAGCGGCGCCGAATGGTTAAAGAGGGCGTTGCTAGCGGAACCGACACCAGAGGGCGGGCATGGTCACTACACTGGTTCGCGGCGGACCTATGCTGTCTATAACTAACGCGTGTGGGAGTAGCGCCAGGCGGGCGGACCGGTGTCGCAGTTTGAGCGCCCTGCCAGTTTGAGCGCCCTGCCAGTGGTTGTATACTTTTTTTAGTAAAATAGATTTAAAAGCTTTCATTGGATCGATTAAAAATATCTTAATGCGCAATTGAAGAGAAAGATCTGAAGTATTTAATGTAACCTAAGAGCAATTTACTCTGAAACTGAAAGTATTAAACCAGAGATAATAGTGAAAGTTGGGATATTCTGAGTGTCAGTGCCAGTGTTACCCTTACCAGATCATGGCCTCAAAAACTATTTTCGCAAAATAAATTCAAGAACTTCCAATTGGCTATTTAAAAAAAAAGCTGAATGTGAAATTGTAGAGAAAGATCTGAACTATTTAATAGAGACAAGAGAAATTTGCTTTCAAAGGACCACAAATCACAAATTACTGTGATAGTTAGGGTGGTTTTAATGTTGTCTCTATCCGCGCATGCGCAGAAGCAACAGAAGGGCGCTCAAACTGGCAGGGCGCTCAAACTGCGACACCGGCCGGGTGAGTGGGTGTGTTCGTCTGCTCGTCTGCTCGTAGCGCCACCTGGATACCGTTGCCTGAAGCATCACTACGCACATCCGACGCGTTATGCAGACTCGCGGTTCTATTTGGCGGGAAAACTTGCCGAGCTTTGTCGCAAAAATATCGTTGTAGATTGCAGATGAGATCTTCTTGAGTGTTTAGTGTATATTAATATTATCTAGGGTATGCATGATGTAGATCTAGCTGCAGAGGAAATGGTAAGTTTAAAGCTGCATAGTCCGATGAAATATAAAATTTTGAAAACCAAACCAAATATCTAGATTTGATTTTACATATCAAACTTAGATACAGGTGCACTTATTAAGCATTTGTTTCTGCGTAGAAGGCAATACTGAGTCAATTTAACAGAACCTGTTACTGCAGAAGTCTATGGTGTCAGAGTTTTGGCAAGCTTGTCAAAACTAATTTTCCATGTTTGCACTCAAAATATCTAAAAAGTTTATCATTTAAAATAAAAGTAACTTTGAACTAATGTAAAGTAGATCCTAGTGATTGATCTAATATATTTATCTCAGAAAAAAATACAAAAATTCAAAACCATCGGACTATGCAACTTTATGATATCTGCGTTTCTTCGTGAGGGTCTTACGTCCTAGCAACATATAAGGTCATATCAGGACGGGTACCGACTTGTGACGGTGTGCAGTAATGTCGGCTTTATTTATGCTTTATAGTGCCATCGCACTGGACTGGGTCATTGTCACCATGATCCAATTTCCCACTCATTCTTATGTCCTAGCAACATTTAAGGTTATATCAGGAAGAGTATCGACTTGTGACAGTGTGCAGTGATGGCGGATTTAGTTATAGTGCTGCCCCACTGGAGGACCGGGCCGCAAGCACCACTATCCAATATCCCTCTCTGTTTGTTTCTTTGTTTCTTTGTTTGTTTAGCGACTCCCAGCACAAAAAGTAAGCATCGATTATTGGGGGTCATATCCCTCTCAGTAACTCGTGGGATTCGAACCTAGTGCTTGAACCCTGGTTGAGTTAAATCAATGCTTTGAAAATGTATACTTGTCACTACTTAGCTTTCCTGATACTGAGCTAACCAAGTCCTTTTCTTATCCTAGTAATGCCGAGCGCCAGGCTAGATAGCGACAAGTATAAATGGTATAAGTCATTGGTTTGACTCGGCCTGGATTACACTTAAAAACATTGTAATTAAAGTTGCATAGTCCGATGAAAACATCAAATTTTCGAAACCAAAACACTTATATAAACATAATTCTACGTATTCAACTTAGATACTGGTGCACCTATTAAGCATGTTTTGCTGCATAAAAGGTCGTAATAAGTCAATTTAATAGAACCTGTTACGACTGAAGTCTATGTTGCCAGAGTTTTGGTATGCTTGCCAAAATTAATTTAGTATGTTTTGACGTCAAATATCTCCAAAGTTAGCCATTTAAAATATAAATTACTTCAAACTAAACTGATATAGACTATAATGATTAGCATAGTGTATTTATCTCAGAAAATGTCAGAAATTCAAAAGCATCAGACTATGCAACTTTAATTAGGGTTGATATGGCCGATGCTAATTAAGGGTTGTTGCATCTTTAATCTTAATAATAGGGGTGTTTTTTTCTCCGTACAGAGCTGGATCAGCTTTGAGAGCCCGAAGAGAACGTTGCGGGATTAGGAGGATGACAAACTGCTCTGCGGTTCTCACCCCATCGTGCGCCGCCCACCACTGCTTATTTTCTGTAATAGTATCTCCACTATGGTGACTTCAAAGAAGTCAAGCAGCCATACAGTACTGGTGTTTGGTTTGGTATATATGTACTATATAATTTATGGCGTGGAATGACAATACAACACAATATTTTAGGGGTATGGAGGCGAGGGGTGGGGGGGGGGGGGGGGGGGGGGGGGTTGATGCAAGGCAATGCAATGGTAAAGGATAAGAGGAAAGTGGTACGGACCCGTCAGCTCAACCAGCGCCATATTGTATTGTATATATATATATATATATATAAATATATATATATATATATTGAGGCTTTGCATATCAGCAAGATCGCCCCTCCTGACATGACCTTAAATGTTGCTAGGTCGTAAAACCTTAAGTCATATGGGGATGAGGAGTATCGACTTGTGCCAGTGTGCGCTGGTGGCGGCTTTATAGTGTTGCCCCATTGGATAACAGTAATCAGTTGGCACAATGGCCTAATACTCCACTCAGTCGCGGTATCTTAATGCAAATGAACCAACGGCGTCTTGTTCTAATCAAGTAGCGACAAGCGCCCGGTCAAAGGTCAAAAACAGGTGTCAATTTTGGAAGTCTTTGGTTGGACTCGGTTGGGGATTAATCGCATGACCTCCCGTGCAGGAAGCAGGCGCTCTACCCACTCGGCGACCGGACGCGGCACCCGGATCGGTAGATCTGGAGTTCAATTCCCGGTCGATTCAAATCAATGACTTACAAAATGGATACTTGTCGCTTCCTAACCTGGCGCTCAGCATTAAAGTTGCATAGTCCGATGAAGCATACAATTTTCAAAAACAAAACACTTACCTAGATTTGATTCTACATATTTATCTTAGATACTGGTACAGTTATTAAGCATGTGTTGTCACATAGAAGGGCATGGGGAGTCAATTTAATAGAACCTGTTGTTGCATAAGCCTATGGCATCAGAATTTTGGTGTGCTTGCCAAAATTAATTTGGCATGTTGTCACTTCAAATATCTCCAAAGTTAGCCATTTAAACTAAAGGTTACTGCAACATAAGGTAAAGTAGCTTATAATGATCAAGTTAATGTATTTATCTCAGAAAATGACAGAAACTCAAAGCCATCGGACTATGCAACTTTAATAATAGGATAGGGCAAAGACTGGTTAGCTCAGCGTCAGGATAGTGTGACTGAGTTGGATATCGGGTCACGGTGATGACAGCCTGTTTTCCCAGTGGGGCAGAACTATAAAGTCGCCATGAGTATGCACTGTCACAAGTTGGTACCCATCCTGATATGACCATAGATGTTGCCAGGACATAAAACTCCAACAACCAACCCACCCATTCGGCCATTTCGTCTAGTTGTAAATTGTCGATATAGCCATGTATTACTAGTCCCGATCCTCGATTGCAGGTGTTTGTAGTTAAAAGAATTTAAAGAACCATAATATTATGTAAGTAGCATTACTGCAGAGAATGAGTGAACTTGACAGATCCCTGTCATCCCAAGTGTTGTCGAGATGCGGATGAAATTATTCCACTAACTTAACATTTAATACTAAGTTAATTGCATCAGTTTCTCTAGTTTCATTCTGCATATTTCTTACACTCAATAGAAGTAGCAAAATGCTAATTTTCTCTGAATGTGCTCTGTGTCTCTGCTTAAAGGCAACAAAACTCTTTTTTTGTGTATAAATTCATGGTTATGTGATGATACTAAAATATGATCACGCCCCGATATAATACTGTGTCGATTATCACACGTATGGGGTCGTTTTGATGTCATATTCATTGATTCTCGCACTGCTGTTGACCAGACAAGATGGCCGAATGAGTTGGTATGCAGGTATTGCAGGTATTGCAATACCTCAGGGAGTTTGACGCCCCTGCCCTGCAGAGTTGTAAACCACTGGTATGCAGGTATTGCAGGTATTGCAATACCTCAGGGAGTTTGACGCCCCTGCCCTGCAGAGTTGTAAACCACTGCCTTGTGGTACAGGTTCTTGACAGAACCGAAGGCTAAGGGAGCAAACCCTAAACAGAAAATCATGTCACTGTGGCAGCATTAAGGGCGGTTGATGTATGGAACTCCCAACATCTCCCGACCAGCCACTGCAGGGACAAATAGTTTTGCGCCTGTCTTGACATGTTCTTGCCGGTGTGAAACCTCTATTTGCTCCCCTAGAGAGTGCCGCTGGTAACTTGCAAAAGCCAGCAGCACTTCAACACTTTTGCAGGCAGCTTTCATGAAATGTACAACCACAAATGGAGAGCGGCAGTCAAGTAATGAAAGCAGTCTTTGTTGCATCGCGACCGACAGCATGATGATGATGATGACGTTGTTCGTAATGAATGCCACAGTATGTGGTGATGTCTGGGAACTTGCACTTTGTATGAACAGGACGGCCGAATGAGTTGAGCGTCTGTCGCCCGTTTTGGAAGATCAGGGGATTCAAACCATGGTAGACTTAAAAATTGATACTTGTCGCTTCCTGGCCAGGCGCTTGGCATTATTAGGATAGAGCAAGGATGGCTTGGCTCAGTGTCTGGATAATGTGACTGAGTAGGATATCAGGTCATGGTGCTGGTGACCTGGTCTCCCAGTGGAGCAGCACTACAATTATAAAGTTGCCATGAGTGTGCAGCGTCACAAGTCGGTGCCTGTCCTGATATGACCTTAGATGTTGCCAGTAGGTAAAACTTCAACAACCAAAAAAACACTGCATTTTGTTTTGAACCATGCGTAATGTGGGGCGGTCTTTAGTGTTTGTGTGTGTGTTTGTGTGTGTGTGTGTGTGTGTGTGTGTGTGTGTGTGTGTGTGTGTGTGTGCGTGTGTGTGCGTGCGGGAAGAGGGAGGCGGCATTCAAATGGTTTTGCAGCAGTAAAAGTACATTCGGCGGATGCAAGATCAAAGTCACAATGAATCACATTTCTACCAAGCCATCCCATCCACCCACCAGCCAGGTAATTAAGTGTACGATTGTGCTTTCCTAAGCCCGTCATTGGTAATTGATTATTTAAACACACACAATGTTAATGAATGAGTGTCCAAATAAGAAACCCAGTGAGCCCATTTGGATTTATATTGAAAGCAAACAGTGTCGTTAATTGAAGATTAGCGTTAGAATGAAACTAAAGACCTACTTGGTGGATTTAAAGAATATGCACTGACCATACTGCTTTTGTTTGAATGCCGGAGGTGCAGACAGACTCGATTTAAAGGGAATTTCATACCTTGTCTTGCACAGCTAAAATTATTAAGTAGATATGTGTGTATGTAATAATATATGTATATTTACATATATATATATATGTATATATATGTATACATACATATATATACATATATACACATATATATCTGTATATATATATATATGTATATATATGTATATATATATATATGTATATATACACGTGTATGAATGTATTGTGTAAATGTAGCTAATAAAAAGTTTTCTACGGTGATCATGTCATGGGGGTGATGAAAATGGAAAAATATTGCACCTGGGGCAGGCTTTTTTCTAACCCACACTTCCGGCAATTCCTGGGATAGTGTACTAACCATTAACTTACCTATGCTCCCTAATGCAATCACCCTATCCATGACTACCTGTCTATGTGGCTCCTTGCCTAAGAGGTCAGTGCAGTCTATTACATTTGTCTCAATTCAGTGGTTCACATCCATAAGTTGTTCAATGCTTACAATTATATAGGCCTACATACAAGCAAACCAGACGGGATGGCTGAATGAGTTAGAGCGTCCGTCTCCTGTGCTGGTAGATCGTGGGGTCGTGTGTTCGAACACTGGTCGAGTCAAACCAATGACTTAAAAATTGATACTTGTCGCTTCCTAGCCAAGCGCTCGGCATTATTAGGACAGGGCAAGGACTGGTGTGCTCAGTGTCAGGATAATGTGACTGAGTGGGACACCAGGGCATGGTGCTGGTGGCCTGGTTTCCCAGTGGGAGAGCACTATAGAGTCACCATGAGTGTGCACTGTCACAAGTCGGTACCCGTCCTGATATGACCTTAGATGTTGCTAAGATGTAAAACAACAACAAACAAACAACCAAACATACAAGCAATACACTCACATACATAGGTTCAACAACCATACAACACCATAACTTGTACGGGATCCAAGTTATGGAAACCAGTTCCATGGGGTAGTGTGGTAACCATTACACTACCTGGGCTCCCTCATGCAATTAGGGAGTGCAGCCTGAGGCTGCTTGCCTGAGCGCTTAGTGCATTTGTAAATACAGTAAAGCCTCCTAGCCAGGCATTTGGTATTATTAGGATATGGCAAGGACTGGTTGGCTAAGTGTTAGGACAATGTGACTAAGTGGGATATCAGGTCATGGTACTGGCGGCCTGGTCTCCCAGTGGATGCTGTCTTCCATAGACTACCTATATAAATAACTGCCACGTTCGTCAGAAGTTGAATGAAAGCCTTGTCATGTTTGGATTCCCTGGTCTTGAAAACATATGCATAGACAGAATTGTTTGATGGTTTGCTTGTTTAGATTTTGTGTCCTAGCAATATGTAAGGTCATGTCAGGACGGGTACCGACTTGTAACAGTGTGCACCGATGGCATTTTATAGTGCTGCCCCTTTGAAATACTGGGCTGCCAGCACCATGACCTGCTATCCCACTGAATAAAATTATCCTGATACTGAGCAAGCCAGACCTTGCCTTTTCCTATTAATGCCGATTGCCAGGCTAGGTGCTTGGGGGAGGGTGGATAATTCTGAGAACTAAAATATTTACACAAATAAATAGCGAATGGCAAACCTCCTAGTACACCGGGCCAAAGACTATTAGTTGACCTACTAAGACATCATTTCCGCCACTATGTTCTGCCGTGGGAGGTGGCCATTTGTCATGAGGTCAGCGTGTGCTCAGCCAATCAGTCGGCTCCGACTGTCCATTTTGTACACACCGCCGCCTACTGGGTGGTGGCGGTGGTGGTGGGCTACACTGAGCATCACAGAATGCTGAATATAACGCTATGGAGGTCGTGGGTCCCGACCGAGTCGTTGGTTGGTTGTTGGAGTTTTACGTCTTGGCAACATCTAAGGTCATAGCAGTGATGCCGTGATATAATAGGATCTGTTGGTTGGTTGTTGGGGTTTTACATCCTGCAACATCTCAGGTCATATCAGGATGGGTACCGACTTGTGACAGTGCGCACTCATGGTGACTGGGAAACCAGGACACTGGCACCATGACCCGATGTGCCACTCCGTCACATTATCCTGACACTAAGCCAACCAGTCCTTCTATCCTAATAATGCCAAGCGCCTCGCTAGGAAGCGACAAGTATCCATTTAGTATGTCATTGGTTTGACTCGACTGGGAATCGAACTCCCGATCTCTCGCACAGGAGGCCTGCACTCTACGGATTCGGCCGCCACGTCCAGTGAATAGACTACATGGCCATTGCAGCGGCATGGTGCATTGTGGGATGCGTCAAAGCAAAAAAAATCTGCGAGAAGCACATGGCACATGCTAATACACAGCTATGAAATGTGCTAGTTTCAGCTCATCTCAGCTCTTGTTTGAAAAATAGAACACTAACTAAACAAATTTATATAATAAATTAAGATATTAATCTTTTATCCAGCATTGCATTTAGATCAATATATTCAGCACATCTTATAGACAAATCTGGGCACTCAGACTAGTGTTAGAGCCATAGCCAGAGTCAGTTTTCCTTATTTTATTCATGTTTTTATTTATATCCTATGGTTAATGACATATGTAGAAATAGAAAATGAGTAGGGTTAATCAGATATTGGTTATATATTTCTTTGAAACAGGTTTTTGTTGACACATTTGACATTTTAATATTTAAAACAAGAATTACTTATGTTTAATCAATGGTGATGCAAACATCAGCCTGTAAGGTGACTGAAATTGTATTTTCTTAGCTCAAAATGCTTAATTATGGAGAGTTGTGTCTTAAACATATTCATTATATTATTATATTGCATCCATCCATCCATGTTTGTGCCAAATTGTTATGTATTTTGATTAATTTTGAATAAAATCAAAGTTTTGCCCTACGCGTATCAACAAACTCAATGGCTGTACACCTTTGCTTTCCTGCCAGCGCCGGTTTCAGCGTGTGCGCAGTCGGAACGGTGATCTAGTCTATAGAATCTGTTGTCCACGGTGAGTTGTTCATGCGAATTGTTATTAAATTCCGTGAAGATGTGGTTCATTCTGTTCATGTAGGTCTCAGTTAACCTCTTCCGGGAGGAAAACAGGGAATGGATTGAATAAATGAAAGCAGGAGCCAAGAACCAGATCATAAAGGATGACCCGGTCCTGATATGACATTAGATGTTGCTAGGACGTAAAACAACAACAAACAAGGAAAACTAAAGGATGCCCGAACCGACAGAAACTACCTGAACGCGACTAAACATACGTGAGCTTGTTTGCAGTTGGTTCTCGTCAGATGGCGCCACCGGGACCTAAGAAACCGCTGCCGTTTCCCAGCTTAAAGTTGTATAGTCCGATCGTTTTGACTATCTGTAATTTGTCTAAGATGAATATATTAGATTGATCACTATTATCTACTTTGCATTAGTTTAAAGTTACGTTTATTTTAAATGGTAATCTTTTGAGATATTTGAAGTGCAAACATGGCAAGCACGCCAAAAACTCTGACACCATAGGCTTCAATAGTAACAGGTTCTATTAAGTTGACTTATTATCCCATTCTATGCGGCAAAACATGCTTAATAAGTGGCCCAGTATCTCAGTTAGATATGTAGATTGAAAGCTAGATAATTGTTTTTTGGTTTTGAAAATTGGATATTTGATCGGACTATGCAGCTTTAAGTCTTCATATCTGATTGTGTCACTTGCACAGTGCAGTAGAGTTCAGGCGTAATGTAATTTAAATAAAATATTTTACCTGAAAATAATTGTAATTCTCATTTTAATTCCACTTTTCATATTATCACATGATTATGGAGCAATCAACAAAAATAGAGGGAATATAAACAAATTAACTGTTTGAAGATTTGATTCCATTGTTTATCTCCATTTTTGGATTGCCGTTTACGTGGTTTTGTTGCACCTGCTGTTCAGGCGCAGAACCCCGTGAACGCCAATCCAAAAATGGTATTAAGATAACAGATTTCTACCTGAAGGTAATTTTAATTCTCACTAATTCCACTTCGCTTGTGATGATATAGTTATGGAACAATAAACAACAAAAAATAGGAAAATAAACCTTTTGAAGGTTTGACTCCAATGCTTATCTAAATTTTTGGATTGGCGTTTACAGGGTTTTGCACCTGAATTCTTCATATCTTCAGTCATCCCTGTGCTTGGCGAATCCTTTATATGCAGGAACCTACTCAATGTACACATTTGCCTTATTTGAAGTGTCCCTACTATGACATGATATCTGCTATGTCAGAGCAATATTGGTATCTGTGTTGAATCGTCCTTTGAAGACAGGAACTACTGTACCGGTAAGGGTATGGGTGAATAATAAACTTTTGCAGTGAGGGAAGACCCATAAAGAAACCCAATGTGGCACACTGCAAACTAATCAGGCTGAGAATCGATTGCAACATAACATAGATATGGTATATTATAACAACAACAAAATTACAGAAGAATAATGCCTGGGGAAATTGGCTTTCAAGTTATTTCTTGATACACAATTTCCGTAAACAACCATTCTGTATCTCAATCATTGTATTGTGATGAATATCAACAACAACAAAATCACAAAAAATAATACCTGGGGAAATTGGCTTTCAAAAAGAAAGCTTGTTTTATTTAATGACACCTCTAGAGCGCGTTGATTTTTATCATTGGCTTTTGGACATATGGCCATTCTGGCATATATTCTTTTAGGAAACCCGCTGCCACCACATATGCTAATCTTTCCGATAAGCAGCAAGGGGTCTTTTATATGCACTTTCCCACAGACAGGACAGCACATACCACAGCCTTTGATGAACCAGTTGTGGACCACTATTTGGAACGGAAAATAGCCCAAACTGCAAATGGGTCTACTGAGCAGGATCGATTGGATGAGCCACACCTTCACTGGTGGACACTCTACCACCTGAGCTACCCTCATCCTGCTCCAAATTGGCTTTCAAGTCATTTCCTCATCATCATCATGCTGTCAGTCACGATGTGACAAAGACTGCTTTCATTACTTGACTGTCACTCTCCATTTAGCTTTGTGTTGTGAGAATGATGTCCATGAGTCGGTCTTAATGTCTCTCAGCTTCAGGTTTCTCTTGATGGTATCCTTGAACCAGAGACGAGGGCACCCTCTCTTTCTGTAACCAGAAGACAGTTGAGAGTAGAGGATCTGCTTTGGTAGCATGTCTGATGACATCCGCATGAGGTGCCCAGTCCACCGGAGATTCTTTTTGATCAGAAGATCTTCCATAGGGGGCAGCCCTGTCCGTTCAAGTATTTCCTTATTTGTCACTTTGTCCTTCCAGGTTAGCCCCATGATCGAATGCAGATGTCGCATCATGAAGGCATGCAGCTTTTTCACCTGTCATCTGTACACTGTCCAGGCCTCGGCTCCGTATAGTAGGGTGGTCATTTCCTAATACATACATATTTTGTATAAACAACCATCCCACATCCAACATCCTCTAGAGATTCCCATCGCACTTTGCGCGCGACAGGAAGCATGGGTTCCGGTTGACCACGTGCTTCTTCTGGCTGTACGAATGTCGCTGGTGGTCAGGTGACCAGTCGATCAGTCCCGCTGCCCTCAGGAGACGCTCATTGTCATTGCAGAAGTTGCTGAGGACGCCGATGGTGGCAGGGCAGGGGATGCCGAACACCATCATGGACGGCTTCTTCCACAGGTTGTCGTTCTCGTCCGACAGAATGCACAGGTTGTAGTTGCAGTTGGACTTGTCCCCGGGCCGACACACCACGTCGCCGGGCGTCCTGCAGCCTACAAAGCATGATGGATTTGTTTGGGTGTGTTTTTTAATCTAACGATGCCTCTAGAGCACATTGATTTCCATATCATCAGCTATTGGACATCAAACATATATGGTCATTCTGACATGTTTCTTTGGAGGAAACCCATTGCCACCACAGAGGCTACTCTTTCCGATAAGCAGCAAGGTGTCTTTTATATGCACTTTCCAACAGACAGGACAGTACATACCACACACAACCTTTGATGAACCAGTTGTGTATCACTGGTTGGAACGGAAAATATCCCAAACTGTAAATCGGTCCACTGAGAAGGATCGATTGGATGACCGACACCTTCACAGGGGGACACGCTACCGCCAAAGCTACTGAGGGGTTCACTCAAACTCGCCTGTTTGGAATCCCGCTACCTCCTGAACTGAATACTCAGCAACATTCAGCTTCATGCTGCACACCGGTGGGTACTACCATCAGGGCCGGCTGAAGGTACTGGCAACTCAGGCAGTCGCCTGTAGCAGGAGGCGCTACATGCTAGGGGGCGCCACATGCCGTGGGGGGGGGGGGGGCCCACATGCTAGGGGGCGCCACGACAGTGTTTTAACAAAATAATTTCAACTGTACTTGCAAGGGTGTCGAAATTCAACTTTTAGAATGAAAGTAAAACTAGTTAAAGGTGCATAGTCCGATGGTTTTGAGTTACTTTTCTGAGATAAATATATGAAATTGATTGTTATAATCTGCCTTACTTTAGTTTAAAGCCACTATAATTTTAAATGTCTAACTTTGGAGATATTTGAAGTGCAAACATTCCAAATTAATTTGGGCAAATATGCCAAAACTCTGACGCTTCAACAGTAACAGATTCTATTAAATTGACTCAGTATTCTCTTCTATGTGGCAACAAATGCTTAATATATGCATTACTATCTAAGTTAGATATGTAGGATCAAATGTAGGTAATTGTTTTGGTTTGGAAAATGGGATGCTTTAATGGCTGTATATCCAACATGAATACACATAGGCAGGGAGTGAGTGCTTCCCTGACTTCTAACCCAAAACAGTAGTGAGAAGTTTATCCGCCGAGTGGCGCCAGGCATAATCTTAAAGTTGCATAGTCTGATGGTTTTGAGTTTCTGCAATTTTTCTGAGATATATATATATTAGATCGATCACTAGTATCTACTTTACATTAGCTTAAAGTTACTTTTGTTTAAAATGGTAAACTTTTGAGATATTTGAAGTGCAAAGATGGAAAATTAGTTTTGGCAAGCTTGTCAAAACTCTGACACCATAGACCTCTACAGTAACATGTTCTATTAAATTGACTCAGTATTCCCTTCTATGCAGAAACAAATGTTCAATAAGTGCATCAGTATCTAAGTTAGATATGTAAAAATCAAATCTAGATAATAGTTTTGGTTTTGAAATTTTCATATTTCATCGGACTATGCAACTTTAAGCTGGAAAGTATCTGAATAAAGTGGTTCCAGATTCTGCCAATAGATGTCACTAGCTTAACTGGCAGCGTCTATTCAATTAGCTATTTAAATATCTAGTTTTAGAAGAAAAACTCTTTTTAAAGAGAATGGTGGATATCTGTCAATGTCTGAGTTCAATTGAGGTGTCAATGATGCTATGATGTATTTACAAATATCATGTTATATGCTGTGTAGACACTGAGGGCATCATCAATCGAACACATTACAAATACTACACGCCAATAGTTAAGCTCGAAAGTACCCTAATAGAGTGGTTCCAGATTCTGTCGATAGATGTCATTAGCTTAAAGTTGCATAGTCTGATGGTTTTGAGTTTCAGAAATTTTCTGAGATAAATACATTAGGTTGATCGTTATAATGAACCTTACTTTAGCTTGAAGTAACTTATATTTTAAGTGGCTAACTTTTGAGATATTTGAAGTGCGACCATGCAAAATTAATTTAGGCAAACTTGCCAAAACTCTGAGACCATAGCATTCTGCAGTAACATGATCTATTCAATTGCCTCACTATTCCCTTCTGTATGGCGACAAATATTTAATAAGTGCATCAGTATCTAAGCTAGATATATAGAATCAAATTTAGATCATTGTTTTGGTTTTGAAAATTTTCTGATTTCATCGGACTATGCAGCTTTAACTGGTAGAGTCTATTGGGTCAAGTTAATTTGGGTAGTTGTAATTCATTGAATCTTTTGGTCTTTTGGTATTTTCTATTACTTACCGTTCCTATCGATATAGGGAATTTTGATAGGGACGTGTTTAATGTGCCTATGGCCCTGCACACCACGTATGTGTTCAGCCCTGAGGTCCTGGTTGTGCATGTAGTCATTGCCATAGTCATATTTACGGAGATCTTGGTAACTACCAACATGGTCATACATAGTACTGCTTCCGTATCCGTCACCATCTCTGAACCCATTGCCCTGTACACTCCCTGTGGTATATCCGTATCCGTAACCAGGCCCAGCCGAGTTGCCAGGGAAGTTGTCAACAGCTTCAGCAACCGCCATGTCAGTCACTGGAAAGGCTGCAAGTAGAGAATACATACAATCAGCGGTAAGCCTAGATAAAGGATTCACCCTGTACTCGCAGTACACGGGTGAATACCAACCCTACATAAAAGCTGTCAAAAAAGCGGGAAAATGAAATGTAAACTAAAAAGCAATACTTATTCTGTATATATGTCTTAATATTTCCCCGCTATCTTTGAGTTGAAAAATAAAATAAAACATATAGTTTAATATAATTTAAAGGTGAAATCGATGGTGTTCTATGGCCGCCATCTTGTCTGTTTGCATTCTCGCCCATTTCACCAACTCTATGCCGATATAAGTACCCATTTGATACTGGAGGAAGGCATTCTACTTCCTGTTCCATACTAAAGCTATTTTCGCCTGTATTTAGACTACGTTGTCATTCACCCGTGTACAACAAGTATAGGGTGAATCTGTTATCTAGGGTGAACCATAATTGTGACTTCGAGTCCAAGTGACAACCAACCCCACATACGGAAAGTGATGAACAAAAAATTAAAGGGCTGGATTGATTTATTGATTGTTGCTTTTTTTTACGCCGTGTTGGCAGCATAGGCCATATCCACGGCAAGAATTGTTTGTTTTTATTCAACCATCGCCTTTACATATAATGTAAAAGCATACAATCAGTTATGTGTCAATAGACACTTATGAATTTTTAAAAGCTCAAAATCATATAATAAAATAAAATAGATGAAAGAATTAATTAATCAAAATTGTTTTAATGAACTATATGAGGTGGTACAGACCAGCTTCCCTCGAAAAGGCTAAAATGTTGTCTTAAAAGGTCATGCATGCTGATCTAAAATTGTTGGCGCAGTGCCATAAAATCAACACAGTTTAGTCAAATGCGATTGACTGTCAGTGGGGACTGATATCCAATACATTCAGGGGGAGAGTCCCCCTTCAGCAGAAAAACATGTGTTAGCCACGAGTGGCCAATACGGCAGCGGCTAAGGACCACTTCGTCCCGCCAACTCCCCACATGAGACTGTGGTGATTTTCCCACAGCCCGTTCAATTTCATGCAATTTGTTGACGTTTTCATCCCACTCATTTTGCCATTTGGATTTGATGTGGGTGGCTATTAGTGGTTTCAGATCAGAGTGGGGTATCAAACATGGTTCAACATCATAGTTCAGAGCCTCCTTCGCAGCCGGATCAGCTCGTTCGTTTCCCTGGATGCCGGCATGACCAGGCACCTAAAATTAAAGGGAGTCACAAGACTATTATTGTCTGGTGGCGAAAACAAATCATTAGACTTAACCGTTATGGGCAGCATAAATACACCCATCACCAAAAGAAATATATAAAAATACTATCACAACCTACCTCTTGCATGGGTTCACTTGATTCATTTACCTTTTTATATAATATTTGGTTTTTATTTGTTCTATTAAAGACAGCTTAATACCAATGCTTGATTGTTATTGTTTGTCCCGGTAATGGCTATATAATTGCTATTGAAACCAAACTATGGAACATGAAGTGAAAATTGTGACAACCAGCCCCGGTCCCCCCTATATAAACAAAATTAAATACTAGTTCTGTATATTATATTTACTTGGGTTAATTCTAATCTCTGTTTTGATAATGTCGTAGGGGTGATGAAAATGGGAAATATTGCGCCTAGAGCGGGAATCGAAACGATATCTCTTGTATTCCAGGCTAGTGTGCTAACCATTACACCACCTAGGCTCCCTGATGTCATGTTTGATGTTTTATTACACCGCGGATGCTGAACAGAAGTGTTCTTAGTATATAGGGTATTCCTGTGACGTCATCAACCGGATGCGCGGCCATTGTGGCGATATCAACCAGTAAACAGCCCATTGAGTTTGCCTGTAATCGCAGTCCAAAACATCAGTTTTATTAAAAATTAATAGAAATGCAGAACCCAAACCTTATCAATTTAATATAATCTTTTTGTTAAACATGTTTTCTATATGTGTTCCAAGCGGTTTGTGTCTAGGTGGTGTGGTTTTAGAGATATTAAATTTTTTTCTGTATGAAGATTCCTCACAGGCCATTGACAATGCATTGAGTTTGCCGGTACGCACAGTGCAAAACGTCTATTTTATTCAAAATTGATAGAAATGCTGAACCCTAACCATATGAATTTAATATAATCTGTTGAATGTGTTTTCTATATGTATTCCAAGCGGTTTGTTTCTATGTGGTGTAGTTTTAGAGATATTTCACTTTTTCTGTATGAAGATTGCTCACTGCCATTGACAATGCATTGATCAGGTTGGGTTTGTTATTGTGTTGTATCTCCAGAATGGCCGCACTTCCGCTTAGCGTGACGTCAGTGCATACCCTATATCATACGAGATGGTCAATTACTCTGCTGGTGGTACTAGTACATTATGAGTGAGCTACTCTCAATTAGGAAAGTGATAACTACACTACTCAGTATCTGAATATAGAGTTGGGACAAGATACAATAGATTACTTGAATTCAACTTTATATTTTGCCAGTGAGGAAGACCAATTTCCCGCGATTGAAATGTCCCATGCTTAAAGTTGCATAGTCCGATGCTTTTGAGTTTTTGCTATTTTCTGAGATAAATATATTATACTAATCTCTATAATCTACTTTACTTTAGTTTGAAGTAACTTTAATTTTAAATGGCTAAGTTTGGAGATATTTTAAGTCAAGACATGCCAAAATAATTTTGGCAAGCACACCAAAACTCTGACACCATAGACTTCAGTGGTAATGGTTTCTATTAATTGACTTATTATGACCTTCTATGCAGCAACTACTGCTTAATAAGTGCACCAGTGTCTAAGTTAAATATGAAGAATCAAATCTAGATAAGTGTTTTGGTTATGAAAATTTGATGTTTTCATCGGACTATGCAACTTTAAAAATCAACTAATTACCCAAAACAAAAATAGTGTTTACAAATTAATGAGGTAGCACATATGATTTATTTCTTGATGTTATTATCAATTTAATCTGTAATGATATATTTTCCAAGTAAAGTTTACTTGAAAAGTTACTTCTCTGTAATTTCATTTTAGAATTGAAAATGAAATTAGTCCGTGTCACTTGTGTTCTTTCAATTTGCGTAGCAAGTTTGAAATAAATCATCACACATCTCACATTACTAAGTAGCAAAAAAAAAACACAATATTGTGGTGGTGTAATAAAGAAATAAAGAAAGAAATAAACCAAATATTTCCACCGTTAAAGCTGCCAATGAAGAATCAAATTGTCAAAACCTAAATACTACCACTTAAAATGGAATACTGAGTCAATGTAATAGACCATGTTACTACTGAAGCCTATGGTATCAAAGTTTTGGCATGCTTGCCAAAACTAATTTTACATGTTTGAATTTCAAATATCTCCAAATTTATCCATTTTAGATGAAAGTTACTTCAACCTGAAATAAGGTAGATTATGACAATCAATTTAATATATATATATATCTCAGAAAGATTACCGAAACTCAAAATCATCGGACTATGCAACTTTAATGTTACAGGGCTTACCTATCACGGATTGATATCAAACTAAATTAAGCAGTTATGCGGCTCCGTCTCGTTTGATATCAATCCGCAATAGCTGCGCCCTGTAACCAAAGACCCTATAATACTAAGACAGCTCGCTCCGTATCTCTCCCATGGTAATGTAAATTTTGCAGTTCCACCTTGTGGTGGGCTTGATCAGCCCGGCTCCTGATTGGTGTTTCACATGTAAACACATACAATTATATCATACATGAGCTAGGTAAGTATGAATACACATCAATATGAAATTGCTATGAACAAATACACATCATCATCAGCATCATCATCATCATCGCCATCATCACACATCTTTCACATTCATATATACATTTATACATATAATATAGCAACTGTTTAACCAAGAGAACAGCCAGCACACCAAGTGGTGGGTTTGATCATTTTGATTACACAGTACAGGCTGAGTGAGCCATCTTAGTATTATAGGGTTTTTGTTGTAACCACAAGGGTGGAAATACAAAGACTGTGTTGATTATGTCAAATTGATTTGGACCTACCTAGAGTAACTGCTAAGCTGACAAACAGCAGCATGTTGTAATTAGGTGCACAAGACGATGAACCACTGACTGTGCGCTTCCTCCGCTGCTGGAGGTTCGGCCGTTAGTCGTCAGGGGGCACCACTGCCGTTCCTTTATGTCCATCATGGCATGTGCCCCCGGGCATACATACGTACAAAGAGGCCAACAGTGGCCACTATTAGTAGACATTTGCATTACAATAGAATTACATGACTCAATCATCTAGCTGGATCCGGGTACCTCCTTAACCTAGTCCTACGATACAACTAGTTCATTAATCAATGCGCTATACAACTTATCCATGCCTTGCCATTTAGTTTAGGTGTGTGTATTTCATTAAACACGGTGTATGCCTAAATAGTAGTCTAAATTTCTGTTTGTGCGTGGGGGCGATTAACATTTTTTTTAATAATGTATTAAATTTATAAGTGTTATTAATTTTAATATGTTATCTTTGTAGGTGTGGACATGTCGTCAGTAAACCCCCGCCCCAGCCAACCGCCCCTGTCACCCCGTCACCAGTATTTGTTGCTTCGTAGATTGTTGTTTGTTTGTTGTTGTTTTACGTCGTAGCAAAATCTAAGGTCATATCAGGACAGGTATCGACTTGTGACAGTGCACACTCTTGGCAACTTTATGGTGCAGCCCCACTGGGAAATCAGCCTGCCGGCACCATGACCCGATGTCCCACTCAGTCACATTATCCTGACATTGAGCTAACCAGTCCTTGCCCTATCCTATTAATGCCGAGCGCCTGGCTAGGAAGCGATAAGTACCAATTTTAAAGTCATTGGTTTGACTCGACCGGGAATCGAACTCCCGACCGCCCACACTCTACCAATTAGACCACTGCACCCGGTTTGCTTCGTAGAAGGGCATACTATGTCAATTTAACAGAATCTGTTAATATCCTATCGATCCTGCTCAATGGAACCATTTGCAGTTTGGGCTATTTTCCGTTCCAACTAGTGGTCCACAACTCGTTCATCAAAGGCTGTGTGTGGTATTTGCTGTCTGGTCTGTGCGAAAGTGATTATATAAGACCCCTTTCTGCTTATCGGAAAGAGTAGCCTATGTGGCGGCAGTAGGTTTCCTCCAAAGAAATATGTTAGAATGGCCATATGTTTGATGTCCAATAGCCGATGATACGAAAAATCAATGTGCTCTAGAGGTATCGTTAAATAAAACAGGCATTACTTTTTTAGAACCTGTTAATGTTGAAACCTATGGGGATCAGAGTTTGGACAAGCACGCCAAAATTATTGTTTGTATGTGTACATATCAAATATCTCCAAAGTTAGTCATTTTAAGTCATAGCTACTCCAAATTAAAGTTGCACAGTCCGATGGTTTTGAGTTTCTGAAATTTTCTGAGATAAATAAATTAGGTTGATTGTTATTATGTACCTTACTTTAGCTTGAAGTCAGTTTTATTTTAAGGGGCTAACTGTTGAGATATTTGAAGTGGAACAATGCAAAATTAATTTTGGCAAGCTTGTCAAAACT
This sequence comes from Branchipolynoe longqiensis, assembly GCA_030323885.1. Taxonomy (NCBI): domain Eukaryota; kingdom Metazoa; phylum Annelida; class Polychaeta; order Phyllodocida; family Polynoidae; genus Branchipolynoe; species Branchipolynoe longqiensis. The sequence continues at coordinate 22,812,655 of CM059186.1, forward strand.
CGGACACCATAGGCTTCTGCAGTAACAGGCTATATTCAATTGCCTCGGTATTCCTTTCTGTGTTGTGACAAATGTTTAATAAGTGCACCAGTATCTAAGTTAGATATGTAGAATCAAATTTAGATAATTGTTTTGGTTTTGAAAATTTGGTATTTTCATCGGACTATGCAGCTTTAAAGTAAGAAAGATCATAGCAATCAACCTACTATATTTATCTCAGAAAAAGACAGAAACTCAAAACTGTCGGACTATGTAACTTTAAGTAAGAATTTTGGTTTCGAAAAGCTGATGGTTTCGTCGGAGTATTCAGCTTTAAAGCTGCATAGTCCCATGAAAATATAAAATTTTCAAAACCAAAACAATAATCTAGATTTAATTCTGGCTATTTAACTTATCACTTATTAAAGATATGTTGCCCCATAGAAGGTAGTACTGAGGCAATTTAATAGAACCTGTTGCTACAGAAGCCTATGATGTCCAAGTTTTGGCGTGATTTCCAAAATTTATTTGACATATTTGCACTTCAAATATCTCAAAAGTTAGCCATTTAAAACAAAAGTTATTTTAAACTAAACTAATGTAAATTATAATGATCAACCTATTATATTTAGCTCAGAAAAAGACAGAAACTCAAAACCGTCGGACTCATCATCATCATCATGCTGTCAGTCGCAATGCGACAAAGACTGCTTTCATTACTTAACCACCACTTAGTGCGGTTGTACATTTCATAAAAGCTGCTTGCAAAGTGTTGAAGTGCTGCTGGCTTTTGCAAGTTACTAGCGGCACTCTCTCAGGGAGCAAATAGAGGTCTCACACCGGCAAGAACATGTCAAGACAGGCGCAAATTATTTGGCCCTGCAGTGGCTGGTCGGGAGATGTTGGGAGTTCCATTCATCACCGCCCTTAATGCTGACACGATAACATGGTTTTCTGTTAGGGTTTGTTCCCTTAGCCTTTGATTCAATCAAGAACCAGAACTTGTACCACAAGGCAGTGGTTTACAACTTTGCAAGGCAGGTCCATCAAACTCCCTGAGGTATTTTAGCACCTAAGGTATCCGAGGTACTGCATTACCTGCATACCATCGGACTAAGCAGCTTTAAGTGAGAGTTTTGGTTTCGAAAAGCTGATTGTTTCGTCGGACTACGCAGTTTTAATATGAAGAAAGAAATGGCTACCTGCATACAGGTCCAACACCGGGGACGTGCACACTGACTGCATTAAAGTTGCAGAGTCCGGTGGTTTTGAATTTCTGTATTTTTTCTGAGATAAATATATTAGATCGATCACTAGTATCTACTTTACATTAGTTCAAAGTTACTTTTATTTTAAATAGTAAACTTTTGAGATATTTTGAGTGCAAACATGGAAAATTAGTTTTGGCAAGCTTGCCAAAACTGTGACACCATAGACTTCTGCAGTAACAGGTTCTGTTAATTTGCTCAGTATTGCCTTCTACACAGAAACAAATGCTTAATAAGTGCATCAATATCTAAGTTAGATATGTAGAATCAAATCTAGATAATTGATTTGGTTTTGAAATTTTTATATTTCATCGGAATATGCAGCTTTATAGTTGCAGAGTCCAGTGGTTTTGAGGTTCTGTTATTTTCTGAGATAAATATATTAGGTTATGGTGGTTATAATCTACCTTGCTTTAGTTTAAAGCAACTTTCATCTTAAATGGCTAACTTTGGAGACATTTGAAATGTAACCATGCACAAATAATGTTGGCAAGGACGCCAAAACTCTGATGCCATAGGCTTCAGCAGTAACAGGTTCTATTAAATTGCCTCAGTATTCCATTCTATGTGGCGACAAATATTTAATAAGTGCACCAGTATTTAAGTCAGATATGTAGAATCAAATCTAGATAATTGTTTCATCGGACTATGCAGCTTTAATAGAACCTGTTATTACAGAAGCCTATAATGTCAGAGTATTTGCATGCATGCCAGAACTAATTTTGTATGTTTGTACTTCAAACATCTCAAATGTTAGCAATTTAAAATGGAAGTTATTTAAAACTGAACTAAGGTAGATTATAATGATCACCCTACTATATTTATATCAGAAAAAGACAGAAACTCAAAACCGTCGGACTGTACAACTTTAAACGAGTGTTTTGGCTTAAAAAAACCTGATGGTTTCATCAGACTATGCAGCTTTAAAGTTGCATAGTCCGATCGTTTTGAATTTCTGTATTTTTTCTGAGATAAATATATTAGATCGATCACTAGTATCTACTTTACATTAGTTCAAAGTTGCTTTTATTTTAAATGGTAAACTTTTGAGATATTTTGAGTGCAAAAATGGAAATTAGTTTTGGCAAGCTTGCCAAAGCTCTGACACCATAGACTTCTGCAGTAACAGGTTCTGTTAAATTGACTCAGCATTGCCGTCTACACAGGAACAAATGCTTAATAAGTGCATCAGTATCTAAGTTAGATATGTAGAATCAAATCTAGATAATTGATTTGGTTTTGAAATTTTTATATTTCATCGGAATATGCAGCTTTATAGTTGCAGAGTCCAGTGGTTTTGAGGTTCTGTTATTTTCTGAGATAAATATATTAGGTTATGGTGGTTATAATCTACCTTGCTTTAGTTTAAAGCAACTTTCATCTTAAATGGCTAACTTTGGAGACATTTGAAATGTAACCATGCACAAATAATGTTGGCAAGGACGCCAAAACTCTGATGCCATAGGCTTCAGCAGTAACAGGTTCTATTAAATTGCCTCAGTATTCCATTCTATGTGGCGACAAATATTTAATAAGTGCACCAGTATTTAAGTGAGATATGTAGAATCAAATCTAGATAATTGTTTCATCGGACTATGCAGCTTTAATAGAACCTGTTATTACAGAAGCCTATAATGTCAGAGTATTTGCATGCATGCCAGAACTAATTTTGTATGTTTGTACTTCAAACATCTCAAATGTTAGCAATTTAAAATGGAAGTTATTTAAAACTGAACTAAGGTAGATTATAATGATCACCCTACTATATTTATATCAGAAAAAGACAGAAACTCAAAACCGTCGGACTGTACAACTTTAAACGAGTGTTTTGGCTTAAAAAAACCTGATGGTTTCATCAGACTATGCAGCTTTTAAAGTTGCATTGTCCGATCGTTTTGAATTTCTGTATTTTTTCTGAGATAAATATATTAGATCGATCACTAGTATCTACTTTACATTAGTTCAAAGTTGCTTTTATTTTAAATGGTAAACTTTTGAGATATTTTGAGTGCAAAAATGGGAAATTAGTTTTGGCAAGCTTGCCAAAGCTCTGACACCATAGACTTCTGCAGTAACAGGTTCTGTTAAATTGACTCAGCATTGCCGTCTACACAGGAACAAATGCTTAATAAGTGCATCAGTATCTAAGTTAGATATGTAGAATCAAATCTAGATAATTGATTTGGTTTTGAAATTTTGATATTTCATCGGACTATGCAGCTTTATAGTTGCATTGTCCGATGGCTTTGAGTTTCTTGTCATTTTCTGAGATTAATACATTAAATTGATCATTATAAGCTACTTTACTTTAGATTGAAGTAACTTTTAATTTAAATGGCTAACTTTGGAGATATTTGAAGTGACAACATGCCAAACTAATTTTGGCAAGCACACCAAAACTCTAATGCCATAGGCTTATGCAGTAAGAGGTTCTATTAAATTGACTCCCCTTACACTTCTATGTGACAACGAATGGTTAATAACTGTACCAGTATCTAAGATAAATATGTAGAATCAAATCTAGGGAAGTGTTTTGGTTTTGAAAATTTGATGCTTCATCGGACTATGCAGCTTTAATATGAAGAAAGAAATAGCTACCTGGATGCAGGCCCAACACCGTGGACGTGCACACTGACTACATTAACCGGTCGGAGTTGGCCTGCAAGAGCTGCCAACCACCAGGTGCCCGTTTGGCGAGTGCGAGCCGGTTTTTACCGCCATATATTGGTCACGTGCTCATGTCACCTGACCTGCCTGGCCCTAGGCCAGCAGCCCCTGGGGAGACAGTCCGGGCACCAGCACTCAGACCAGTACTCACCTTTCACCCGGACCGGACGTGGTGGTCGAATCGATAGAGCGCATGCTTCCTGTGTGGAAGGTCAGGAGTTCGATTCTCGGTCGAGTCAAACCAATGACTTACAAAATTGGTACTTGTCGCTACCTAGCCTGGCGCTCAGCATTACTACACACCGAGCCAACCAGTCCTTGCCCTATCCTAGTAATACTAGGATAGGGCAAGGACTGGTTGGCTCGGTGTCAGGATAAAGTGATTGAGTGGGAAATCAGGTAATGGTGCCGGCAGCCTGATTTCCCCGTGGGAAGCACTATAAAGTCGCCGGGAGTGTGCACTGTCACAAATCAGTACCTGTTTTGATATGACCTTAGATGTTGCCAGGACGTAAAACTCCAACAATCAACCTCTCACCCGGCTATATATGCGGACTGTGGAAATGTAACCCTGCCCTGCCCCATCGCTGTGACTTACAAGGGGATATGAATGATTTATTGATAGTGATGGTCATGATAATTTGTTTGTTTGTTGCTTTACGTCCTAACAACATCTATGGTCATATCATCAGGGCGGGTAGCCTACCGACTTCTGACAGTCACCCTACTGGTTTATCCGCCGCTGCTTACACCCTTCCATGTCCCTGTCTTCCGCTTTATACAAAGGTGAACATTTTGAAAACGTTGGATGACCCCTTAAAGTTAATGATATTTAATTGCATCAGCCCTGTGCTTGTTGTGCAATGTGGTTGGTTGTTGTTGTTTTATGTCCTAGCAACATCTAAGGTCAAATCAGGACGGGTACCAACTTGTGACAGTGCACACTCATGGTGGCTTTATAGTGCTGCCCTACTGCTTGATTGATTGATTGATTGGTGGTTGCTTTACGCCGTGTCGGCAGCATAGGCCATATTCACGGCGAGAAATGTTTGTTTTTTGTTCAAACCATCGCTTTTACATGTAAAAGCAGACAATCAATTATGTGCCAATAGACACTCATTAAATTAGAAAGCTCACAATCATATATTTGTGGTCAAAGGAAACAAATTCCGATAGAAAAAGAAAAGTTTTATTAATAATTGATAGAATCTATTTAGTAAACTATATGAGGTGGTACAGTCCAGCTGCCCTCAAAAAGGCTAAAATGTTTTCCTGTTTTACCTTAGTAAAAAGGTCATGCATACTGTCTGCAGTGTAGAACCATTGGCGCAGGGCCAAAAAATCAACGCAACTTAGTAAAATGTGTTTGAGTGTCAGCGGGGACTGACACCCAATACATTCAGGGGGAGGTTCCCCCTTGAGCAGAAAAGCATGTGTAAGCCACGAGTGGCCAATACGGCAGCGGCTAAGGACCACTTGGTCCCGCCGACCTCCCGCATGAGTCTGTGGTTGCTTTCCCACAGATGGTTCAATTTCTTTAAGTTTATTAATGTTTTCATCCCACTCATGTTGCCATTTGGATTTTATGCAGCCCTACTGCAAGACCAGGCAACTGCCACCATGACCTGATATCCCATACAGTCACATTATCATGATGTTTTGTTTATTGTTGTTTTACGTCCTAGCAACATCTAAGGTCATATCAGGACGGGTACTGACTTGTGACAGTGCACACTCATGGCGATTGGTATACCAGGCCACCAGCACCATGACCTGATATCCCACTCAGTCACATTATCCTGACACTGAGCCAACCAGTCCTTGCCCTATCCTAATAATGCAGAGCGCCTGGCTAGGAAGCGACAGGTATCAATTTTATAATATAAGTCATTGGCTTCACTCGGCTAGGATTGATTCGAACTCTAGCACGGGAAGCCTGCGCGGTACCGATTCGGCCGCTGGGTCCGGTAATTGTTTTATATAATGGTTGCATCCCAATTCCGCTATGTGCCTACCTTCGTGCCTGACAACCGATTACACATCCCCTCAGGTCTTGGCCCTTGGGGAAAGTTCATATGCCCTTAGGAAAGGGCCATATGCGGAACAGATAACGGATGTGCATAAATGTAGGGTCTACCTTCCATAAAAGAGCTTGGAAGAGGGAGAATTTTGCTGTTCTGCTTTGATTTGCTGTTCTGTATGCAATCGTTGGTGGAATTCCCGCTAGGTGGTAGCAGCAATATATACTGGCGCCACCTAATGCGACAATTCTGTATTTTAACCGTAATGACAGCTTCATTTCTATCCAAATGGGTTCGACTCCTCATAGGGGAGAGACATAGCATCGATGTTAGGTCTGAAGCTAAACGTATATGGTTGTTGGAGTTTTACGTCCTGGCAACATCTAAGGTCATATCAGGATGGGTACCGACTGGTGTTGGTTGTTTGTTGTTTGTTGTAGTTTTACATCCTACCAACATCTATGGTCATATCAGGATGGGTACCAACTCATGGTGACTTTATAGTGCTGCCCCACTGGGAAATCAGGTCGCCGGCACCATGACCTGATATCCCACTCAGTCACATTATCCTGACATTGAGCCAACCAGTCCTTGTCCTTGCCCTATCCTATTAATGCTGAGCGCCAGGCTAGAAAGCGACAAGTATCAATTTGATATCAGTCATTGGTTTGACTTGACTGGGAACCGAACTCCCGACCTTCCCCACGCGAGGCCCATGCTCTACTGATTCAGCCACCGTGCCCGCTCGCTACAGGTGAAGTGTTGTTGCTGGTTTATGCATTCCATATGTACATAGTAGTTGTGACTTCAAGCTATATGTGTGTTTCTAAATTAATCAGAACCAATTTTTGGAGAGGTTGGGCGTTGTTGTATTCCTGTGAATTTTCATGGGTTTAAAAAAAAATACATTCTTTGATTAAGCAGGAAAGAAATTCAATTGTGAACAATCTGTCTTCCTCATTACACTATTCCTTGTCCTATCCTAGTAACGATGAATACCAGCCTCGGTCTTGATAAGCATACATTTTTAAGACACAGACTTTGTTTGTTTGTTGTTGTTTTACGTCCTAGCAACATCTAAGGTCATATCAGGACGGGTACCGACTTGTGACAGTGCGCACTCGTGATGACTTTATATTGCTGTCCCACTGGGAAACCAGGCTGCCGACGCCATGACCTGGTATCCCACTCAGTCACATTATCCTGACACTGAGCACACCAGTCCTTGCCCTGTCCTAATAATGCCGAGCGCCTGGCTAGGAAGCACTCAACTCTTATTAGCAGCTAGTAAATGGCAACTACCACTTTCAGCAATGAATAAAGTAATTGGCTTCCCTTACAGCTAAAATTTCAAGTACCAAAATGTGATGTAAGCTGGTAATTTTGTGTGGCCTATCTCATTGGTTAAATCCCATCGCCGTATCCACACCGGTGATTCGATTGTACACTGAAATAACCTGTAGTCTTATACCCCTGTCACACTATGATGTAATGAGCAAATGTAAGCCTGACGTGATCACGTTTCGTCATTACGTTGACGTACGTTGGGTTACGTTATGATGACGTCAGAATGACGTTAGACTGACGTCGAGCTACGTCACGTTACGTCGTGTTACGTCAGGGCGCGTCAAAGTTTTGAACCTGTTCAAAACTTTCGACGTAACTCGAATGTAAGGGTTTACATTCGCCGTACGTTCTGTACACGTTCGGCGAACGTCAATGATGTTAAACGGACGTTAGTCAAATGCTGCTCACTACGTTCAACTACGTTCCACAACGTTGACCCACATTAAACCCGGTGGACACGTCCACGCGGCATAATGGGAATGTCAGGAGAACGTCAGGAGAATGTCAGGAGAATGTACGTTCAACGTACGTTCAACGTTTCGCCACCGTGTCATGACATATGTAATGTCACATAACGTAGTTCTGGCGATGGAATAACGTTCATAACGTTCCGTGAGCGTAATGACGTTGTCCTCTCTCGTTGAATGACGGTATCACTACGCTTTACCGACGTTACGCTCTCGTCAACTACGCTGCATCCACGTTCAACTTGTGCCCAAATTTGCATACTACGCCGAGAAGTTCAACGTTCTTCACGTTCTGCCTATGCTGACGTCGTTACGTCGTAGTGTGACAGGGCCTTAAGTATTAATATAGGTTGGTGACATCACATACCCATCCTTCCAGGATGTGCATCAGTAGCCCGGATGTTGGGTGAATGTCACTCGAATGTTCCGCTAGACCAGATCACTCAGGCACTCCGAGCTGCTCACCAACAATCTAGACGCGTAAGTTCCAATATTGTCTATCTTATTTGCTCAGGGATGAAAGTTATCAGCGGTTTTCGCGGATTTCCACGATTTTTATGTTTTTATGTTATGTTTTTCATGCCAAGGAATCAGGATGTATATGAAAACAGTTGATTAGTTCGAATCTCTGACATGTAACTAGAACATAACACCCAAATAAGAAAGTTAGGCATGGCTGGTAAGATAGTCATAACAAGGATACTTGAAAGTTGACTTCCGGCATTTTTCAGCGATTCCCTGGCAATGCTAATCCTATGGGGGGAAATCAGTGTTTTCGCGGAAATTCGCACTCGATTTAATGATCTTGATTTGATTTCCGGGTTTTTCGCCGGAGACCACTTTCATCCCTGATAGCTTAGTTACCCGAGTTAAGATGTTGAGTTAGCTAAAGCTTCAAAAGCCAATGAAAGCATCAAATTAAACAAACCTAAACATTTACTGACATATCAAACTTAGATACTGGTGTACTTATTAAGCATTTGTTGCTGCATCGAAGTAAATCCTAAGTCACTTTAATAAAATGTTAGTGCTGAAGCCCATTGAATCCGGATTTGTACGTGCTTGCCTAAATTAATTTAGCATATTTGCACTTCAAATATCTCCAAAGTTAGCCATATATAATCAGTTATTTTTAACTAATGTAAAGTAGATCATGACGATTAAGCTCATGTATTTGTGTTTAAATGACAGAAACTTAGAAACATCGGACTATGCAAGCTTAACAAGTTTAATATGGGTAACGGTATTTATTTTCTGCTGCATGTGAAACATGGTGGGATGAGTTGAATTTGCAATAGACAATTGATATGACTGTGGTGCATTGTATTCTCAATTAAGACTGCATAGTCCGATGAAGTATCAACTTTTCAAAACCAAAGCAATTACCTAGATTTGATTTAACATATCTAACTTAAGTCCCGTTCACACACACACCTTAAGTTGCCTCAACTAGGTCGCCTCGTCTAAGTCGCCTCAAAATGTGTGTGTGAACTCGCAGCTGAGGCTAAATAGGGCTGATTCGAGTCAACTAGTTTGCCTCAAGTAAACCGCTTTGCGAAGAGGATTAGATGTGGCGAACTAGTTGAGGCGATTTAAGGTGCGTGTGTGAATGGGGCTTTAGATACTGATGCACTTCTTAAACGTATGTTGCCATGTCGAAGGGAATAATAGGTCGATTTAATCGAACCTTTTACTGCAGAAGCCTATGGTGTAAGAGTTTTGGCGTGCTTGGCAAAATTAATTTGGCATGTTTGCACTTCAAATATCTCAACGGTTAGCCATTTAAAATAAAAGTTACTTCAAATTAAAGTAAGGTGGATTATAATGATGAACCTACTATAGTTATCTCAGAAAATTACACAAACTCAAAACCATCGGACTATGAAATTGTAAACAGTTAAGAAGAATTAGTATCACCTACTATTACAGCTGCGGCAGTGATGGAAAATATGTGGGTATATATGCAGTCTTGTCTGATTTTTGCTTTCTAATTATTTGTCAGAACAAACTGGAGTTGCCTACGCAAATGAAAGCATCAAATTTTCTAAACCAAATCACTACCCTAGATTTTATCCTAATCTCCAATTGGTGCACTCATTAAATGTATATTGTATTTTGGTGCTCCAGTGTTATGTTGTTATATGTGAAAATTGGTGAAGAAAGCCTATGTCCATTATTTCAGTGTGCACGCCAAAATCTATTTTCCTTTTTTTTTCCATTTCAAATATTTCCAAAGTTCACCCTTAAAAATAAAAGCTACTTTAAACTAAACTAACTATAACAGAATTTGTTCCCTATATTATTATTCGTTCAATGTTCCGTTTCCTCCTTTCCCATTTTTGATGTGACTTTCTAACTTGCTTAAAATGTTGATTTAGCTAAAGCTGCATAACCCAGGTTCCACATTTAATATATTTACTCGTAATCAAAATTCCTATTTGTGGGGGGGGGGGGGGGATCTTATTTTATTCCAATATTTCAAATTAAAGTAACTTAGATTATCACGATGAACCTACTATATTTATCTTTAAAGCTGCATAGTCTGATGAAGCATCACATTTCTAAAACCAAAACAGTCACCTGGATTTGATTCTAGATATCCAACTTAGATATTGGCGCACCTATTACTAGGCATGTGCTGCTGCACAGAAGGGCCTACTGAGTCAATTTAATAGAACCTGTTATTGCATAAGACTATGGTGTCAGACTTTTGGTGTGCTTGTCTAAATTAATGTGGCATGTTGTCACTTCAAATATCTCCAATGTTAGTGATTTAAACAAAAGGTTACTTCAACCTAAAGGAAAGTATATTATAATGATTAATCTAATGTAATCATCTCAGAAAATTGCAGAAATTCAAAAGCATCGGGCTATACAATTTTAACAAAAATGAGAGAAACTCAAAAAATGATAGAACTATGCACCTTAAACAGAACATTAGTTTACATAACCTGTTGATAAAGATGTATGGTCAATGAAGTGTCCTGGTTGGAGAAATCTGCATCAAGTGAATCAACAAAGAAGTGGAACAGTATGTGAGTGTGGTTTTCCGAGATTCTGGTGCGGTGTTGGTGACAGTACAGGATGGAGCATAGTGTGTGGTAGTACTGGGAGTGGTGACGGGGAGGGGAGGCCCATCCTTATCCTAGCCAGCCTTAGTTACTCTCAGCCCTGATCCTGTGGTTGGTTGTTGGAAATTGATGTCCTGGAAACATCTAAGGTCGTATCAGGATGGGTACCGACTTGTGACAGAGTGCACTCATGGTGATTTTATAGTGCTGCCCCAATGGGAAATCAGGCCACTGGCACCATGACCCTATATCCCACTCAGTCATATTATCCTGACACTGCGCAAACCAGTCCTCGCCTTATCCTATTAATGCCGAGCGCCAGGCTAGGAAGTGACAAGTATCAATTATATAAGTCATTGGTTTGACTCGACCAGGTCAAACCAATTGTTAACTAGCGGATATTACTCCCTTAGAATCAATTCATCAGTTACACCCTACCCGGTGTGATGAGGGAGCCAAAGGTCCAGAATTAGTATTAATGTTACCCACTACACTCTATTCCAGTACTACACTACTCTGCAGACTATCACAAAATAAATTCAAAACCCTCAAAATAACAGTGTGGAAGTCAGGGCTGGCAGTGTGGCTCTCTTCCTCTTGCTTCTACTCTTGCTTCTCTCAACTCTGGGATGCATATATGCCACACTACCAGTACCCTTATTTTTCTTGTGTCTTGTTCACCCAGTCCAGTTATATACAAATCTGATTGGTCATCCTTACCAGCTAGAACATGCAATTCTCTTTGGTCAGCATCAACTGTCACTCTAGGGTGTGGGAGGTGGGAATTAGGAATAAGCGAATATGAGTTAGCCCAGTCACATTATACGGATTAGCAATTAAGATATCAACATGTTAGAGTGTCCATTCCATTATTTTTTAATGTATCCGATTTGCTGTATCTGAAGTAGAGTGGGTTTGGTTTTCTTAAAGAAGAAATCAAATTCTGCAATATATTCTGAATGAAATTAAAACAGTACTTGCAGTGTCCTATCCTGTGTCTTCCAGGTTCTAAGAGCTTCTTAGTAACAGACCAGCACCATGTTGGGGATCATCAATTTAATCATCTCGGGACCAGCAACCAATAGATACGATGATGATTTCGCAGACCGCTTGAGCAATCGCTACACCGTCCTTATCCTCGTGGTATTCACAGTCTCCCTCTCAGCCCAGCTCTACATTGGCAGCCCCATCACCTGTTGGGCCCCGAAGGAGTTCGAGGATTCCTGGATCAAGTACACAACCAGCCTCTGCTGGGTGAAGAACACCTACTACCTGCCACTGCATGAGAAAATCCCAAGGGACACGCAGGAGCGGAAGGATCGGGAGATCCACTACTACCAATGGCTGCCCTTCGTGTTACTCTTCCAGGCAGTCTTCTTCTACCTGCCTTCAGTCCTGTGGAACAGCTTCAACCAAAAGGGTGGCATGGACTGCGACAGCATCCTGGCTACTGCGAACAAGTACCACCGGTCGGAACAAGATGCAAGTGGTCGCCTTCGATTGCAGCTTCTAATTGCCAACCAGCTTGACCGCTTTCTGAGAGCGCCAACGGACTCCAAAGTCCTTTCGCCATACTCCCTCCGGAGGATTCTATGCTGCAGTATGGAGCTTGTGCGTGGATACTACCTGTGCATCCTCTACATCATCACCAAGATTTTCTACTTGGGAAATGTCATAGCACAGTTCCTCTTCCTTGACTTCATCCTGAACACAGACTTCTCCATGTATGGTTACGAGATCATCACGAGCGCCACCAAGATTGTGGACGCCCACTCGGAAGTCTTTCCACGCGTCACCATGTGTGACATCCAGATTCGAAAATTGGGCAACATCCACAAGTACACGCTGCAGTGTATGCTACCAATAAACATGTACGCTGAGAAGATCTTCGCCTTCCTGTGGCTGTGGATGCTGCTGGTCGGGGTCGCTACCGGAGTGAGCATCCTGCTGTGGTTGTTCCGCTTCACCATATCCACTGACAAGTATCAGTACATTGAGAATCACCTGCGCTCGAGCACCTCTCTTGTGCTTCCGGAATCCTTCTCTGACATCAAGCGGCAGAAGGGAGCGCTGGTGGAGTTTGTGGACTTCTACCTCTGCATGGATGGGATGTTTGTGTTGCAGCTGATTGGCCATAACACCAACAACCTTACTGTGTCAGACACAATCAGAGTCGTCTGGGACAAATGGGTACTGAGAGAAAAGGTGAAGATTCATGAAAGCCGCATTGTGTCAACCCATGTGTGACGCTTACTGTAATGTTCTTATGATGCACTGTGTGACGTGGTTTGTTCGTTACTGGTCTGTTGTGTTCATTTAACAGCGCGGATAGTGGTAGTAGTCAATGCATTACTGCCTCCGAAAAGCACTAATTAAGGACACCCCCCCCCCCATTATGGGTATTCCAAGTTACTGCCCGCTGGTCCCTGAGGAGGAACTGAAGCTGTGACCCGGCATGTTTACACACACTGGAAGTTAGGGTTAGTTCCCTTATCACCCCTATTCTTAACTATAGGCCCATCACTCTAAACACACTTTGAATCCATAAGCATGTGATTCCTGATAACGAAACTTGATAGGATTCTGGCCATAAATTTGTCTCTAATGTAGATTATAGTTAAGCTGTCCTGGCAAATATTTTACATTAGATAAAATACCACTTCATGTATGTATGTGTGTTCCCTAACTTATCGTCACCATCTGACGCCACTGGAACAGAACATAAACTATGGTCATCCATAGCCTGTAGTAATTCTGGTAACCATGGTAACCATACTAACCCGGCCCTGTGTGCAGGAAGCAGGGTCCATGCACTGCTGCTCTACCAGTGCACCACTAACGCTGACCACTGTGTACGCTAACACTGTGTTTGCTACCACTGCGTCTGGCATCTACACTGCATCGGTTTTCTAGATCGGTGCAGTGTGCCCTGAAGTCAAAGAGCCTGAATGGGTGCGTTCTGGGCCACAGTCAGGTTCCAGTACCCATAGTGGCCGCTAAGTGCCGTCTGAGTGAATCCCCAGTGGCGACCTCTGTTGAAACAAAGGCCAGGGGAGCAGGCTATCTGGGTCCCAGCGTTGGAATCTCGGAATAGTCGTATTGTGAGATAAGAGACGTGGTGCTGGGGGAAATATACAGGCTCAGTATTGTATGCCATAAATCTCACAGATCCACCGTTCTGCTCACAAATTAGAACCACCCTTGTAAAGGAGAAGCAATCCCAAATTCAGGTTAGCGTTCCTAACTGACCCCCCACCCCACACCCTCCCTCCCTCCTCTCCACCCACTGGGACTTGTTGATGTAATAAGCCGTGTTTACACGGGGAATTGTGAAACGATCTAGACAAAGCGATTTATATGAAGCGTTTTAGAGGCGTGTTTACACGGTGGAGTTTGAAAGTATGTCGGCGCCGGGAACCAGCAGGCGCCTGTAGCCGGCAAGCACTGTTATTTGTTTAGTTTACACACGTCGATTCGATGCAGATGTAGCTGCTACGTTAATATCGCTTGGAATTTAAGGTTAATTTAATTTAATTTCATTATTTGAGTCTGTAATTCTGTTAAATATGATCGCATTCACTAGATTTCGGCCTAATCGGTCCCTAACACTGCTGGGCACCAGTGAATAGACTTGAGCCTGTTTTCGGCGAGCACTGCTATTGTACACAATCGCCGCCCGGGAACCAGCTGAAACGTTTCCTGTAAACCACCTCCCGAGGTGGTATACGTGGAACGTTCCAGCTGGAACGTTTCAGCCCTAAAACGCCTCAGCGGCGCGTTTACACGGGCAAATGTAAACCGATCTAGGCAACTGGTTCCAGCTGGGGCGTTTTAACTCGCCCGTGTAAACGCAGCTTAGTCTAGATGCAACCATCCTAAGAATGCGGTTGACAAATAGTTGTGAATGGAGCATTCTCTCGGTTTTCTTGTAGAGTTAGAAATGTCCAATCGTACTGTCATTGTTCTATCACAGAGTGAAATTGGTTGCGGTATTCTAATTTCTATGTATTTATATTCGCAACAATTTGTCAACATATTCTTTCAAGTAACAGGGGTCGTTTCCATTGGCATTCTGCGATTGGCCACTTGAATTACTTAGCCACATTCAGGCACAGGGTAATTAGACTAATGATACAAGCAATAACAGATTTTGCACAATTAGTAAGTATGCTATTCAATCAAAACATAGTTGCAGTTATTGGTATTAACAAAATCATATGGTCTGAAAAGACCCATATTTAAAACTTACTTTGCACAGTATAAAGTAAGCTTGTTATTATATATATTAAAATATATGTTATTTATATGTGTGTATGCATACAATCATTGGATAATACAATATATATTGTATTACACAATATATATGACGATTTTTCCTGATAAATTTTGAATGTATTATATTATAAATGAGATTATCACAATGTGTTTTCCATGTGAATATCCATGGCTTGTGCACCATACAGTTTGAAAGGAAAGTTTGTTTTATTTAACGACGTCTCGAGAGCACATTGATTTTTATCATCGGCTATTAGACATCAAACATATGGTGATTCTGACATATTTCTTTGGAGGAAACCCGCTGCCGCCACAGAGGCTACTCTTTCCGACAAGCAGCAAGGGGTCTTTTATATGTACCTTCCCACAGACAGGACAGCACACACCACATCCTTTGATGAACCAGTTGTGGATCACTGATTGAAACGGAAAATAGCCTATGCAGTTTGTGTGTGGGGTTTTTTGTATGTTTTTTTTGTTTTACTTGCGTGACAAATCATGGGAAAATAGTGTTCCCCCTTTGAGATAGGTTGGTTATTTTTAATTAAAAGGTATGTATCTAAGAAAAATGAGTTAAAAATCTGGTCACCTGATTTTAGCATGTATTAAAAATACATGGTATATTCAATAAATGAATATTGGCTAGAGGTGTATATATCCTTAGCACAATAGCAGCTGTGTTTCATGTAGAATTACAGTGCACCCTCGTTAAACCGTACTAATAAGGGGATGGGTTCCGTTTTAGCAGATCGTCCAAGTTAACTGAAGGTGAAGGTTAATAGTGTATACATATATAACATTGGAAACATGATACAAATGACTTACAGTTTTACACTTATCGCTATTTAGTCTGGTGGTCGCCATGACCATGATAAGGACAAAATTCATGAATGTCCATTGACACAAAATTGATTGTATGCTTTTACATGTAAAAGCGATGGTTTGAACAAAAACAAACATTTATCGCCGTGAATATGGCCTATGCTGCCGACAAGGCGTAAAGCAACCACCAATCAATCAATCAATCAATCAAACCATGATAAGGGAAGGAGGAATGATGATTCGACTAATTGTCCAGAGTTGAAAGTTCCCAGGTTTAAAGCGGCATAATGCAAAGAAAACATTAACTTTTAAAAACCAAACATGGAACTAGATTTGATCATGCATATCTAACTTCAAGCTGCATAGTCCGATGAAAATATCAAATTTTTAAAACCAAATCAATTATCTCAATTCTATGTATCTAACTTAGATACTGGTACAGTTATTAAACATTTGTCGCCACACAGAAGGGAATACTGAGGCAATTGAATAGAACATGTGGCTCTGTGGTGGAGTAGTGTCTGACTTTTTTCTAGGTCGAACTCCTAATCTGAAGTTCAGTGGTTCGATTCCCCATGCCTCCACCACTGTGTATAACTTACAGCGTCATCAAAGGCCAGTTGCTCTCATACCATGTATATGTGGTGTGGGAGGTTAAAAATCCCTTGAGTCGGTAAAAGTGTAGGCTCGTGCTTTCTTTCGACAAACTGTCTAATGGTGAAAACAAGTCTATTCAGACTTATCCATAATAGGCAGTATAAATCTTCAAGAAAAAAAACAACATGTTACTGCAGATGGCTATAGTGTCAGAGTATATCATTTTGCATGGTTGCACTTCAAATATCTCAAAAGTTAGCCACTTAAAATAAAAGTTACTTCAAGCTAAAGTAAGGAAGCGATCAACCTAATGTATTTATCTCAGAAAATGTCATGAAGCTCAAAACCATCGGACTTTGCTGCTTTAAACACCCACCCCCATCCCATGTCACGCTTAGTACAATCCCATGGACACCCCGTTGTGTAATTTACTTATATATCCTCTTTTTCCTCAGTGGATTTAAGTGTTAATATCCACATATTGTCCAAGGAGCAGTCGTTGATTGTCGGCCTATGGGATTGACTAATCCTATGGGCCGGTGTTGCAGTTTCCGCGGCAGACTAGTTTGCGAGGGACACATCCATTCAAATGCATTGTCAATGGCCGTGAGTGATCTTCATACAGAAAAAGTCAAATATCTCTCAAATTACACCACCTAGAAACAAACCGCTTGGTACACATATAGAAAACATCTTTACCAAAAAGATTATATTCAATTTATACGGTTAGGGTTCTTGATTTCTATGAATTTTGAATAAAACTAATGTTTTGCACTGCGCGTACCGTCAAACTCAAGGCATTAAATTTATACGGTTAGTGACGATGCTCTTCGATTTTAACGCATGCGCAGAAGCGATGTGTCCCTCGCAAACTGGTATGCCGCTGAAACTGCAACACCGGTTTTAAAATGGTCAAGCTGTTTGGATAGCAAACCACAACCAACTGAACCCTACCATTGTTAGGATCTTCGTTGAATGTACATAGTTCAAAACATTATTTTGGGTCTGTGGTGCAGTCTGTTTTGTTTTGTTTTGATGTTGTTCTATGTAATCTATGTATTTGAAGGATTGTTTAATTTGTGTGGGGTATTTTCTTTCCTTGTTTTTAGTTGGAAACTTCTGGATTTCACAGGTAAGCCGTTGTTGCTTTCCGTTAGATGGCGCCACAGTAGCCTCGAAGTTGAAGCGCGATATGCCAACAGTTTGCAATAAAGACGTCACTATGACATGATCATACGTTCTCGTGTCACCACGTCTGACTAGTTCCATCTTATGACAGCGAATGTAGTCAAATACTATGAAAAATAATGGTAGTATGTGTATCTGAGTAAAGTATGTATATATATATAATATATTCCCCCGTCCTGACAGTGTTTTGAGACGCAGTTTTCCTCACCAGGTGCCGCCACCTCATAGCCTCCGAATCCGTTGACTAATAGCAATAGACTACATCGCGGTTCCAGCGGCGCTGTACATTGTGGGTTGCATCAGAGCAAAACAACCCCCCCCAAAAGCACATGGCACATGCTAATACACTGGGTGCAGCTATGAAATGTGCTAGTTTCAGCTCATCTCAGCTCTTGTTTGAAACATAGAATACTAACTAAAAAAATATATATAATAAATTAAGATATTAATCTTTTATCCAGCATTGCATTTACATCAATATAATCAGCACATCTTATGCCATGTGCATTTAGATTTAGAAAGATCTAGGCACTCAGACTAGTGTAAAGCCCTGTTCACACGGGCAAAATGTGAGGCGAATCAGGCAAATCGAATCAGGTGAGGCGAATTAGGCGCCCGTTCACACGGACACTGCGTGAGGCGGAAGTGGATATCTGCGCATGAGCAAGTACAGACTAACCAGCGCCATTTTGGGTTCGACGATGCTGGCACCAGAGAGTGTGGGTTCGACCTAGATATGTAATGACTGAATCGTATTGGTTTGGAACGGTCAAAACTTCTGCTGGGCAGTGAAACCCTAAAAATAAATAATGAAAAAAATATCTGTGCATAGATAGCGGTTTCATTAATTAAATTATATAATATGCGCTTTTGATCGACCGGAAAGTCAACAAACTGAGTTGTCGACTGCGCATGCGTGTGAGGTGCTTAATCCGCCTCAGTGCGTCCACACGGGCAAAATAAATCGAATCAGAGAAATCGCCTCACGTAAACTACCTCGCTTAGGTGGTTTACAGGATCCGCATCACGTGAGTCGAATCAGCCCTAATCCGCCTCAGACGTCCGTTCACACGAGAAATGTGAGGCGAACTAGGCAAGTCGCTTTCTACGAATCGATTTACATTGCCCGTGTGAACAGGGCTTTAGAGCCATAGCCAGAGTACTCAATGCATTGTCAATGGAAGTGAGCAATCTCCATACAGAAAAAGTAAAATATTGATAAAGCCACACCACCTAGAGACAAACAGCTTGGAACACATATAGAAAACATGTTTAACAAAAAGATTATATTAAATTTATAAGGTTAGGGTTTTGGATTTCTATTAATTTTGAATAAATCTGACATTTTTCAATGCGCGTATAGGCAAAGTCAATGGCCGTACGCCTTGGCTTTGCTCCCACGGCCGTTTTCAGCGCATGCGCAGTCGGAACCGTGATGTAGTCTATACTTAGGCAGCGGAATTCTAC
Organism: Branchipolynoe longqiensis; assembly: GCA_030323885.1. Lineage (NCBI taxonomy): Eukaryota > Metazoa > Annelida > Polychaeta > Phyllodocida > Polynoidae > Branchipolynoe > Branchipolynoe longqiensis. The sequence continues at coordinate 22,831,824 of CM059186.1, forward strand.
CAACTCAATAGACGAGATCACCGTTCCGACTGTGCATGCGCTAAAAACGGCACTGGCAGCAAAGCAAAGGCATACAGAATTGAGTTTGCCGATACACATATGGAAAAACTTCAATTTTATTCCAAATTAATAAAAATACATAACAATTTTGCACAAACATGGATGGATGCAATATAATAATATAATAAATAAGTTTAAGAGAACTCTCCATAATTAAGCATTTTGAGCTAAGAAACATACAACTTCAGTCACTTTACAGGCTGATATTTACATCACCATTGACTAGACATAAGTCATTCTTGTTCTAAATATTAAAATGTCAAATGTGTCAACAACTTATTTCAAAGAAATATATAACCAATATCTGATTAACCCTACTCATTTTCTAGTTCTACATATGTCATTAACCATAGGATATAAATAAAACCATGAATAAAATAAGTAAAACTGACTCTGGTTATGGCTATAACACTAGTCTGAGTGCCCAGATTTGTCTAAATATAAATGCACATGCCATAAGATGTGCTTATATTGATGTAAATGCAATGCTGGATAAAAGATTAATATCTTAATTTATTATATATATTTTTTTAGTTGGTGTTCTATGTATCAAACAAGAGATACACTCAGTGTATTAGCATGTGCCACGTGCTTCTCACAGGTTTGTTTTTCTTCCACTCATCCCACAATGCATTGCGTGGCTGGAATGGCGATGTAGTCTATACCATATTGCATGGTTATTATAATTGATAAACATCACACATATGTGTTATTTTATTATATTCATAGCATTATATTGGATCCATGAACACACATATATCATATATCATACATATATTATTAGATATCACACTGCACTCTATATATATTATGTTAATATTTTGTTATAAATATTATATATATATATTATATGTATTATATACAGTATATACATTATATATATTATATACAGTATATATATTATATATATATATATATATTGTACATATATTATTTACCAGCGCCAGTTGGGCTTAGATGGCGCCAGTTGGGCTTAGATGGCGCCAGTTTTCTTTGCTGCTTGAAAAAAAAAAGAGGACTGACCCAGAATGTTCGCCATTGGTCCAGGGTTTTCAAATACAACTCCTCGGTGAAGATTGAGCGAAGCTCCCAATAAATATTTGTTATAAATTATCTCATATAGATCCTCGCCAATATTAGCACACACCCGGACACCACCAGCCACACAAAGGGCTTTTTACAAATCGGTCTGATTTACTTTCCCCGCACAATGGGGCCGTGAATACTGTCTGGCCCGGACCGGCTGTGTGCTGGCAGCGTTTATTTGGTCATTTATTGTCACAGTCTGAGTCGGGCTCACGATGAGGGTGTTTGACGCCGGGCGCCGTGTGTAACGAGCCGGGGAACATTGGACGTGCAAACACTCGCACCTCACACCGCGTCGCCACGCACTCACACAATGAATTTACTCAGCGAAATTATTTTTCTCATGAGTGGAAGGTGTCTTCCTTTCCAGTCGCCCTCTACACACACACACACACACGCACATACATACATACATACATACATACATACATACATACATACATACATACATACATACATACATACATACATACATACATACATACACACACATACGCACACACACAAACACACATAGATATACACTCATCAAGGAATGCGTGTTTAATATAGGCCAGGTGGACCTTGCTCGTAGTGTACAGAACGGGATGAAAGGATATCGAGTGGGAGGGGGAAGGGGAGAGAGAGGGTGGGGGGGGGGGGGAGATGGAGGGAGGGGGGAAGAGGAGGAAGGGGGGATGGTAGGGGAGTGGGAAGATTGAGGGGGAGAGGGAGAGGAGGGGGAAGGGGAAGAGAAGGGTTAGAGAGGAGGGAGATGGAGGGAGGGGGGATAGGAGGAAGGGGGAGGGTTGGGGAGTGGGAAGATAGAAGGGGAGGGGGAGAGGAGGGGGAAGGGAAAGAGGGGGTGGGAGGGGTAGGGTGGGAAGAGGAGGAAGGGGGAGGGTAGGGGAGTGGGAAGATAGAGGGGGGGGAGGGAAATGGGGAGGGGGAAGAGCGGGGAGATGGAGGGAGGGTGGGAAGAGGAGCAAGGAGGAGGATTTGGGGAGTAGGAAGATAGAGGGGGAGAGAGAGGGGAGGGGGAAGGGAAAGAGGGGGGTTAGAGAGGAGAGAGATGGAGGGAGGGGGGATAGGAGGAAGGGGGGGGGGAGTGGGAAGATAGAAGGGGAGGGGGAGAGGAGGGGGAAAGGAAATAGGAGGGAGGGGAAAGAAGGTTGGGAGGGAGAGGGGTGGGAGGGAGAGGGATGGGTGGAAAGGCGAGGGGGAGGAGGACTGGAGGGAGAGGGGAATAGGGAGGAGAGGGGGGAAGGAGGGGGTGGAGTGGGGAAGGGGGGGAGATTGGTGAGGCGTTTATGAGGATGACAGCACTGTTGATTAATGTTCAGTGTTATTCCTTGCGTAACGCTAAGATTCCATATAGGATGTAAAAGCATGTAGACGCACAGTGGTGTTTCCATATGTCCGGTTGCAAATGCAAATGCCAATGCAAATTCGCAAATGCGAATGCAAATTCGCTCAATGGACCGATTGGTGTGAATGTGAATGCTGTGTACGCATTTGCATCTGCATGCCGCATACCACACATACATCTGGAATCTTAGCTTTAATATGTTTGTTTGTTTGTTGTTTTATGTCCTAGCAACATCTAAGGTTATATCAGTACGGGGACCGACTTGTGAAAGTGTGCACTCATGGCGACTTTATAGTGCTGCCCCACTGGGAAATCAGGCTGCCAGCACCAATACCTGATATCCCACTCAGTCACATTATCCTGACACTTAGCGAACCAGTACTTGCCCTATCCTAGTAATGCCGAGTGCCAGGCTAGGAAGCAACATTTAACAATGTTTGAGTCATTGGTTTGACTCGACCAGGGTTCGAACCCACGAACTCATGGTTTCGGATCCTCCGATCTCCCAAAACAGTAGCTTCAATAAGCCTTCCCTGACTACTTCAAGAGTTTGACTCGACAGGTTCGACCATATCTTGTGAGAAGGTTACATGCAGACCTCGAATAATGTTATATGAAAACGGTTATGACGTGAAATAGCGCCAGGCTTGCAATGTGGAGTATTAGTACTTAGAATCTACTTACCCAATAGGCCTACATACATAGCTCCTTATGGAAAGAGAGAACACTTACACACATACATATGTTGTTCTTTCTAAATAAGATATATATTATGTGTAATGAGCTATATGAATAAAAAATAACAGAAGTTCCTCGATACAATCAATACAGAGGGGGTTGGGTGAATCTGTTATCTAACCTCTCCATGTCACCAGCCACCAGGGCCAGTCACTGCTGAAAAATATCAATAGGCCTATAGATCGAAATCGTGGAAAATATATCGTGAGGTTGCAAGTTATTTGCTAATCTCAAGGGGATGAAACATGAAAGCGGAAGAGAAAATAGCTAAAGTAAAGTGGATTAGGGAATAGCGTAGAACTGACTGAGAAGTGGGCCACTAGGTGTTATTTCCGTGTGAGATATGTTGTCTGAACGTGGTAAATGCATTAACAGAGTTTTTAGTTGCTTGCTTGTTGTTGTTTTACGTCCTAGCAAAATTTAAGGTCACATCAGGACGGGTACCGACTTGTGACATTGCGCACTCATGGCAACTTTATAGTGTTGCCCCACTGGGAGACCAGACCGCCAGCACCATGACCTGATATGCCACTCAGTCACATTATCCTGACACTGAGCGAACCAGTCCTTGCCCTGTCGTAATAATGCCGAGCACTTGGTTAGGAACAACAAGTATCAATTTTTAAGTCATTGGTTTGACTCGATCAGGGTTCGAACCCACGATCCAGTTCTTAGTCAATAGTTGAATGCTATGATGTGCCTTTCTGGATAAGCTAGGTTTCGGACCCTACTTCCAGGCGTTAGATCTGGACATGCCGCCATCTTGGAAGGCGTCATTCAGGGCGATAATACCTCACTTAGAGAGAAATACCAAAATTGGCATCCACCAAGCCACCAGTCAAGTCCCTAGAACTGTTAGTTTATCTCATTGTTTTGTTTGTTTGTTTGAGTTTACCGCCCTACTAACATATGAGGTAATATCAGGAATGGTACCAACATGTGACTGTGCGCGCTCATGTCAACTTTATAGTGCTGCCCCACTGGGAAATCAGACCACCAGCACCATGACCTGATATCCTAATCAGTCATATTATCCTGACAGAGAGCCAACAAGTCCTTGCCCTGTCCTAATAATGCCGAGCACCTGGCTAGGAAGCAACAAGCATCAATTTTGTATGTCATTGGTTTGACTCGACCGGGAATTAAACTCCCGATCTCCCGCACGTGAGGCCTGCACTCTACCGATTCTGCCACCGTATATATATTATATCATGTAGAATAGCGATTTCACTGCAGTTCACAACAGAAACAAATGTCGGGCGATAACCTTAGTAAGGTTGATCACCAGGAATCATGTGCTTATGAGTTCACAGTGGAGCTAAGCCTATGGATATGTTGACCAGCTACGTCACAGTCACGTGACTCACACTTCCGAATTACCCTGGTTGGGGGAAACAAAGAAGACTATCACTTTGCATAGAGATCAGTAGAATGACATGTCAATACACGACTAGTACGACGCCTGGTGATAGGCAACGACACTCGTGTTGTGGGTCGACAGTGTGTCACTGTGTTGTTCCACTGACGATCGAGCTTATCAATCAATCAATCAATGGGATACAGCTATAATTATCAAAAATGATTAAAAAATGGTAAGTATGTTTTGTCTATAAATCCACACTTGTGCCGAAAAGACTGTCAGTTGCTCAATATGAAGCCAGTGTTAACAGAGCCTCAATTGCCTCTCCACAGACTCTGTGACCCACAAGTCCAGTCTGGATTATGCTCTGCGCATGCATCGCGGAAATGATGTATTGGATTGATTATTTTCCGTACCTTGTTGGTTGGTTGTGGAGTGTTACGTCCTGGCAAGATCTAAGGTCATATCAGGAAGGGTACAAACTTGTGACACGCACTCATGGCTGTCAGCACCATGACCTGTTATCCCACTCAGTCACATTATCCTGACACTGAGCCAACCAGTCCTTGCTCTATCCTAATAATGCCAAGTGCCTGGCTAGGAAACCACAAGTATACATTTTTACGTAATTGGTTTGACTCAACCAAGGTTCGAATCGTAAGCCCATGATCTACTAAAACTGGAGACGGACGCTCAACTCATTTGGCCATCCAGTCTGGTCTTTGGATTATGAGTACAGCTTCGGGTAAAATCTCCCTTGCAAGGAATTTCACTTAGATCGGTGTATTTTGAATCCCACTCAGCACTTTTTGCAAGTTTTCTGCACCTTTCCTAGTAGACACACGTGAGATTTAATGCCATTAAAACGACAACTTTTATAATCTCTGCTGTTCTGGAATTCATCATTTCCGTTGTGATTTATGACTTTCAAGTTGGCGAATTTAATATCTTAAAGCCGATCAGTAATCACAGCTATCACTGAGTTATTATTCCACAAATGTACAAATAGTTTTATTTTCCACATGCTGAGACTAAAATGGGTAATTTTATATTTTCAACAACATCTGCATTTCTCGAGTCCCACTTTCAGAACAGGAAGGAAATGGAGGAAGTCAATGTTGTAAACTGTCAGCAAGAAGTATTAATGATCGCAAATAAGTATCCTCATTAAAGCTGCATAGTCCGATGAAGCGTCGATTGTTTTCAAAACAGATTATCTCAAATTGATTGTACATATCTAACTTAGATAATGATGCACTTATTAAGCATGTGTTGCCACATAAGCCGTGTTCACACGGGCAAGATGTGAAGCGAATCAGACAAATCGAATCAGGTGAGTCGAATTAGCCGCCCGTTCACACGGGCTGTACTTGGGCCGGAAATCGATGTCTGCGCATGAGCAAGCCCAGCCAGACCAGCGCCAATCTTCGAATAAGCAAGGTCACCACTAGAGAGTGCGTTCGACCTAGATATGTATTAAATGATTCGTATTGGTTTGGAACGGTCAAAACTTCGGCTGGGCAGTGAAACCCTACAAATAAATGATGAAACAAATATCTGTGCATAGATAGCGGTTTCATTAATTAAATTATATAATATGCGCTTTTGATCGACCGGAAAGTCAACAAACTAAGGTCTCGACTGTGCATGTGCGCTACGTCCTTAAGTAAGTCAGTTGCGTTCACACGGGCGATATAAACCGATTAAGATAATTCGATTCATATAAACCACCTACAGAGGTGGTTTATATTATCCAATTTATATGAATCGAATCAGCCCTAAACCGACTCAGACACGCGTTCACATGCCAAATCTGAGCCGAACTAGGCAAATCGATTTATATGATTCAAATTAACTGCCCCGTGTGAACAGGGCTATAGAAGGGGATATTGAGTCAATTTAATAGAACATGTTACTGCTGAAGCCTATTGTGTTAGAGTCTTGGCAAGCTTGCCAAAACTAATTTTACCTGTTTACCTTTAAATATATCAAAAGTTAGCCATTTAAAATAAAAGCAACTTCAAAATAAAGTAAGGTAGATAGTAACAATCAGTACTTTTATTGATTTATTTCAGAAAAGTGACAGAAACTCAAAACCATCGGTCTATGCAACCTTGAGGGAAAAAAACTAGTGGAAATAGTGCCAATTTGCAACTTTATTAGCGCTGTAGGAATATGTGAAAGTCTTGCGCAGTAATGACGATTATCAAAGTCTCAGGACAAGTCGGAAAAGCACTTAGTCCTACATGGTGACGAGTCATAATTGATTGGCATCATTAATCAGTGCCCATCATTCATTCTCACGGGAACGCTGACAGCGCAGTAATACCCGGAGGGAGATTGTCTCAGAAAGTAGTGCATCTGGTACTACGTTGCGCACTGATCTGCTGAGCTGCCGCTGAATGCTTCGCCTGGTAGGCTACCCACGGCGCGGGGGGGGGGGGGGGGGGGATGGGGGGATGGGGGGAGGGAACTCATTCATCATCCACCGAAGGGATGACACGGGAAGAGAATGTAGGTTTCCATAAATCGATGACGGGAGAGCTGGGAACTCCATCAGTCAGACGCTAACAAAACACTCCCCGGCCTGATATAAGTCCGCTTCTCATTCGTCCCCGAGTGGGGGGGGGGGGGGGGGAGACGCGGTGGAGGACGGGGGGGGGGGCGGGGAAAACGCGAGGGAGGGTGGGGGAGAACGCGGGAAAGGGAGGGGGAGAGACGCGTGGGGTTGGCGAGGCGGGGGACGTGGGGAGGGTAGGGGTGGGGGGTTGTGGAGGGAGGTTGGGGTGGGAGAACGTGGGGGAGGGCGGGGAGGAGAACTCCGGGGAGGATTGGACAACGCGAAGGGGGGGGGGGGGGGGGGGGGTAGGGGGGGGGGAGAGAATGCCGGGGAGGGTGGGCTGGGGGGAGACGCTGGGGAGGGCGGGGGAGGGAACATGAGGGAGGGTGGAGGAGAACGCGAGGGAGGGCGGGGGAGGGAGAACGCGGGGGAGGATGGGAGGGATGGTGGGGAGAACGCGGGGGCGGGGGGTGGGGTGCTAGCTGGGGACCGCAGCGCACCGCCATAGACTGGCGCCGGAAAACATTGCGCCGCGCCGAGATATAGTCCCCCATAGACCCATTTGGGACTGGGCGGGTCCATTGCTTCCTAAAGGTCAGCCCACTCTGTGCCACCGTGCTGAAGTGTAAAACAACAACAAAAAAGGCCAAGCCATTTGTTCGGCGAGTCGACCCGGCGTCTCGGAAGGACGTCGCATATTTTATGGATGAGCGCCCCGGAGTTTGAGTCTTTGTTTCCAGCGACCATCTCCTCCCGTGACATTCAATCAAACTGCTCGAGCTGTCGCCATTGTTGGTGGTTGGCGAGTTGCTGCTGCCTTGTTTATTCTTTCCGCAGGTGAATGCTGGCAGGTCACGTGACGCTCAGATAGCCCTCTCAGTATGTAGCTGATAAATATGTGTGTGTGTGTGTGTGTGGTTGTTTTTTTAAGTTTTACGTCCTGGCAACATTTAAGGTCATATCAGTACGGATATGTGTGCGTGTGTGTTATTTTCGTCGTATAATGTCGCGCTAAAGATTATCTTCCTTAAAGTTGCAGTCCGATGGTTTTGAGTTTCTGTCATTTTCTGTCATAACTATATTCGGCTGATCGTTATAATTCATCTTACTTTACATTGAAGTAGCTTTTATTTTAAATAGCTAACTTTTGAGATATTTGAAGTGAAAACATGCTAAAATAATTTTGGCAAGCACGCCAAAACTCTGACACCATAGGCTTCTGCTCTAACAGGTTCTATTAAAATGCCTCAGCATTCTCTTCCGATTGGTAACAAATGCTTAATATATGCACCAATATTTAAGGTAGATATGTAGAATCAAATCTAGGTAATTGGTTTGGTTTTGAAATGTTGATGTTTTCATCAGACTATGCAGTTTTAAAGTTGCATGGACCGTTTAGGGTTGAGTTTCTGGCATTTAAAAAAAAAAGAAATGTTATTAGGTTGATTATTATAATCGATATTACTTCAGTTTGAAGTAAACTTGATTCGAATTGATTAACTATCGATGATTTCTAGTTTCTCCCTTTTTTCAGATAAATACATTATGTTGATTAATCGATCTCACTTCAGTTTGAAGTAACTTTGAGTATAAATGGTTAACTTTGGAGATATTCAAAGTTATAACAGGCCGGCATTATTTTGGTGTGCTTGTTAAAATGCTGACACCATATGCTTCAGCAGGTTCTATTAAATTGACTTCTTGTGTCCTTCTGTGCAGCAATAAGTGTGGGTTTTTTCTTGAAGATTTATACTGCCTATTATGGATAAGTCTGAATAGACTTGTTTTCACCATGAGAAAAGTTTGTTGATAGAAATCCCGAGCCTACACTTTTACCGACCCAAGGGATTTTTAACCTCCCACACCACATAGACATGGTATGAGAGCAACTGGCTTTTGATGATGCTGTAGGTCATACACAGCGGTGGAAATCTAAATTGGCAGAGGTGGGTATGGGGAATCGAACCACTGACCTTCAGATTAGGAGTCCGACCTAGAAAAAAGTCAGACACTCTAACCACTCCGCCACAGAGTACAATTTCGAACTATTGATGCTTTCTTCAGATTATGCAATATCAGTTAGTTAATTGTATCTTCTTTTTCGGAGCACTAAGAGTCTTTAGATACCACTCTTATTTGTTCTCATTTCACCGATAAATATGGATAATGATAAGACCGTTATCGCGTGTAATCAAATTAAGATATATGCCCATATATATATATATATATATATATATATATGAATAGATATCTCTATATGAATATGCACTGCGATATTCAATGATTTACGCTATAATTACAATATGCTATGCATAAGAATTTTACAAGTATAAATACTGAAAATTCTGCAAACACAGACCAGTCTTCGACTGCGACTCTAGTAAACTCGACTGGTGGTGCCATCTAGTTGTGACCACCTCTCTAACTGCTTATTGCTGCCTGAACCACTACCAGTCTCATCGAAAAATAACCTCTTGTCAGAAATTATAATAATATCTTTAAGTTTAACCCTAACTATTGCCTTGTTTTCATTTCAAACTGTAGTCAATGTAGGTACAGTATAACCCCGTTAAACCAAACTGGAAGGGACCCTAGAGATTTGTTTGGATTAACCAATCATTGGTTTAACCGAGCTTTGGCTTTGACTTTGACTTTGAGTAAGCGTGTAATGCACATGTAATATACAATTTATGTGGACACTTTGATTATTGTTTTTTATGTGTGTACAGTATAACTCTGTTAAACCAAGCTCGGTTAAGCTAAATGATCAGTTAATCCAAGCTTTTCTTCGGTGGCCCTACAAAATACTACCATTTATCATATAAAAAAAAGTCAGTGGGATCTCAGATGACCTTATAACCACATGAAAGTTTGGTCTAACCATACCGGACGGCCTGGGGTCTGACAATTTTTTTGGATTAACCGATAATTTGGATTAACCAACTTTTTTATATGATAAATGGTAGTATTATTAGTCATACACATAACAGGATACATAAATGGATTGAGTAGGTACTCTGGCTGGCCACAAAAGACCCACCGTTTATTCATCATCAACGTTTAATCAACACCTACATAAAACGTCAGTCATCAATAATCATCAGTAATCAAATTCAAATCAAGCTCAAGAATCAAAGTCAAACACAAAGGCCGTGTAGACGAGCTCCATCACCGAAAGTTTTTTTAAACGCTTCTCGTTCATCGTGTATTTGTTTAAAGCGAACTTACTGCGCTTACGCCTCCTCCTTCGCCTTCTGCCAGAGTCACTGTCTGACCCTGAGCCGTCCTCCGAGCTGCTGTCTGTAGGGGAATTGTCCGGGTCCCCGGCCGCCTCTGCCTTCTTCTTCTTCCCGGACAGCTTCTTCTTCGTCGTCGGCACCGCCGTCACTGCCTCCTCCTCCGGCGATCCGGCGTCCAAGACCGCACGCAGCTCCTTCTTACGGCGCTCTCGCGCCCTCGCCGCCACCAGCCGCCTCAGCTCCCTCTCCTCGTCATCCTCCTCGTAGTCTTCCACCACGAGGCGTGAACCCTCACCGGCGCGCCGCGTCGAAGAAACCGGCGCCACCAACTTCTCACCCGCCTCCGCGGCATCCTCCTCGCCCGATGAAGGCAGCTCCGCCTTTACCGACCGCTTGCTAGTCCTTGTCCGCTTGCACTTACTGCCCCGGGGGGCTCGTGCTCCTCCCCACATGCCGCACATATATCGACCGGCATCTCGCCCGATATGTAGGTAGGTACGCACGTAGGTACGTCAGCCTCAAGCTAGAACTCGGGTTCAAATGGGCCGAGTATACAGGAAAGCCGTTGGAGCTGGAGGGTCCGCGCATGCGCCTGAGGTGTTACCCGAAATAGACTTGCCTCAGTCCTCCTAGCGGGCACTGGAGGCGCAAGACACATGGAGGCTAGACTTGCCTCAGTCCCCTCGCCGAACTGCCCCGCCGGCCCAGCAGCGTGTGGGGGTAGCGGGTTTGAATCCCCCCACCCGATATGCCACAGAGGGAGGGTTCCATCCTGAATAATATTCGTATAAATGCTTTATACCACACATTTTGCCGGGCCGCCGAAAAAAGTTTGGATTACCCGATCGTTTGGTTTAACAGGGTTAAACTGTATATATATATATATATATATATATATATATATATATATATATCAGTTGATATGCATATATATATATATACACCAACTCTAATTGCAAGGATGTATATGAGACTGTCTCAAAAGGTGCTAAGCAATATGGGACAAAACTGTGTCCATTGTTACGATCAACATACTATCTGCTTATGCATTTGCTCCGGATAAGCTGATTTGTTTTTTACATGGTGTTTCATAATCCCAATAGAATACATATTGATTTGAAGCAAGTGTCCTCGTTTTGAATTTACATGATATTATTACATGAATATATTATTATGCTTGTCGTTATAATCTACCTTCACTGTGAAGTAACTTTTATTATTAATGGATAACTATTTGGAGTTATTTGAAGTGAAAAGATTATAAATTACTTTTGGTTTATTTGACCACCAAAATCCGGGAAACCATATGCTTCAGCAGTAATAGCGAAATAGCGAACGGTAGACAGGAAGTGTGAACACTTATTTGTCTCTCATTTTTGCTTGAGTGCAAGTAAATAAGCAACACAAGGAATAATTAGTAACATGTGGTGAATAAGGGGTCAAATTTCCCTGGATCATCAGCCCATGCCTTTTCTAATCTGTTCTTGAATGAATTTATTGACCCAGCATCAATAACATTTTGTGGGAGACTGTTCCATATATTTATGATCCTGTTTGAGAAACTGTGTTGCCTTAATTTTGAAGTGGCTCTGGGTTTTACTAGTTTGAGAGTATGGCCCCGACTGCCTTCTCTTTTATTCAAGGTGAAAAATTGGTTCATATCTATTCGATCAAAACCTTTCATAATTTTAAATACTTCAATTATGTCACTTCTTTTCCTTCTGTAGGAAAGGGTAGGAAGTTTCAATAACACATTCTATTAAATTTACTCAGTATTCCCTTCTACACAGCAACAGACTTTAATAATTATACCATAAAGGGCGGATTCCTTACACGTGGTATGCGGCATGCGGTATGCAGCATGCGGCATGCGAATGGCATGATTCCTTACACGTGGCATGCGGCATGCCGCACACGACTGGCTATATTTAAAAAATAAAAATAAACAAGTATACTCAATACTGCACTCTATATGACCTAATATTGCATTCATATCTATGTACCTCTTAGTACGTCACATGGGGGTTCCTACCTTTATAATTACCAAATTATAGATAAGTATTCCTATTTGTGTGGCTCTGGTAGCATTTTTACCAACCCGAACCCCCACCACCACCACTACCATATGTTTCCCCTCAGCACCCTTGTGTGTGACCGTTCTGTAATCCTCAGTTGGCTCTCGTCATCTAAAACTAATGGACAAGTGCGACTGATGTTTCTATTCGCACACCGTGTGCCGCATACCGCATGCCGCACCGATCGCTACAGGGACCGATCGAGTTGACGCATGCCGCATGCCGCATACCGTGTGTAAGGAATGTAGCCCATAGGCTTCAAGGCATTTCGATTTTTTGTCGCATTCGCATTCGCATACCGCGTGTAAGGAATGCACGCCCTTTAGGTTCCATGTGTAGCATGTATTAAATTTAGGTAAGTATTTTGGTTTCAAAAATGGGATGCTTTCATCAGACTATACAGCTTTAATGCATATAAACCTAAAGTTCCAACGACAATATTGCATTGACAACTTAAGGGAGTATATTTCTATTTTCGCTTTCTTAAAGGTGCATAGTCCGATGGCTTTGAGTTTCTGTCATTTTCTTAAAGCTGCATAGTCCGATGAAATATAAAATTTTCAAAACCAAAATAATTATCTAGATTTGATTCTACATATCTAACTTAGATACTGATGCAATTATTAAACATGTATTTCTGCATTGAAGGGAATACTGAGTCAATTTAATAGAAGTTTTAGAACCTGTAACTGCAGAAGTCTATGGTGTCTGAGTTTTGGCAAGCTTTCTGAAACTAATTTTCCATGTTTGCACTTCAAATATCTCAAAAGTTTACCATTTAAAATAAAAGTAGCTTTAAACTAATGTAAAGTAGATACTAATGATCGATCTAATATATTTATCTCAGAAAAAATACAGAAATTCAAACCCATCAGACTATGCAACTTTAAATAAATACATTAGGTTGATCACTATAATCTCTCTTAGTCTAGTTGGAAGTAACTTTTATTTTAAATGGTTAACTTTTGAGATATTTGAAGTGCAACTGTCCAAAATTAATTTTGGCAACCATGCCAAAACTTTGACACCATAGGCTTCGGCAATAGCAGCTTCTATTAAACTAACTTATGTAGCAATAGTTGCTTAAAGCTGCATAGTCCGATGAAAATATTAATTTGTTCACTAACCCATATTTGATCATATATATCTGACTTAAATACTGGTGCAATTATTAAACATGTGTTGCTACATTGAAGGAGATACTAAGACAATGTAATAGAACCTACTACTGATGAAACCTATGGGTCAGAATGTTGGCATGCTTGCCAAAATTATTTGGCATGTTTGCACATCAAATATCTCAAAGGTTGGTCATTTTAAAAATAGAGTCACTTCGAACTAAAGTAAGGTAGATAATATTAATAACGATCAAATTAATATATTAATCTCAGAAAAATTACCGAAACTGAAAAGCATCGGACTATGCAACTTTAATAGATGCATCAATGCCTAATGGCCCTGTCACACTACGACATAACGTGCCAGCGTAGGGACAACATGAAAATAAATTTAACACGTCGAAAATCTCGGCGCAAGATGCAAATTCGGGATGTCAATGCCGCGTAGTTGACGTGAGTGTTATGTCAGTATAGCGTCGTGCCAATGCAAGAGGTCAAAGGAATTACGCTCATGGCACATTATATATGTTATTCGATCACCAGAACTACGTGCCTACACGTTATATACGTCATGACACGGTAGTGAAATACTAAACATACTTTGGACGTATGTTAGGTGCACGTTATCCATACGCCATCACTACGCGGACTGTATGTTCCCACTGCCTTTGAAGTAGGTCAACGTTGTGCAACATAGTGAGCAGCATTTGACTAACATACATCGACGTTCGCCTAACGCGTACATAACGTGAGTGTGACGTCACCCATACATCAGAGCATCACGTCGAGCTACGTCAAAAGTTTTCAACATGTCCAAAACCTCAACGTAACTCGACGTAACCTGATGTAACTCGACGTAAATCAATGTCAGTCTAATGTAAGCATGACGTAACTCGACGTACCTCAACGTAATGATGAAACGTCACCTACATTGGCTTACGTTACCTCCTTACGTCATAGTGTGACAGGCCTATAAGTTAGATATGTAGAAACAAATATAGGTCAGTGTTTTTGTATTAAAAATGTGTTGATTTCATCTGACTTTGCAACTTTAAGATCTTATTGCTCTGTGGGATTATATAGTTAGCATAATATTATGCAGGTATACATTTTCGGCAGGATGTATTAGTATTTGTCCTAATATTCTATCATTATTGTATTCATTATTAACCAATTTGCTATCGGCTATGCTAAGCTGCAGAACTATAGGGCTACTGTGGCGCCGCCACCGTCGGTTCTTGGTACTAGTGGGCCAACTACGCCCTGCTCACTATAGCATCAGCTTATATATATATATATATATATATATATATATATATATATATATATATATATATATATATATATATATATAGCTGGACACAAAGACAAACTTCTAAACCCCATCTGGAGTTAAATGCGGGCTGGTCAAATGCCAATCCATTCACTTGCAATCGCTTCGGCCGTTTTCTCCTTTCCGACTCATTTGCTGCAAAGTCCCTGTTAAGTTGCTGACGGCGAATGATGAATAAGTGACGAGAAACAAATGAGGCCAGTGGACACAAAGTCGCCCGGGTGCTCGCTATTAGGCTTCCCCTCCGAATACTGCTGGTATTGTCTATCACTAGGAGCAGGGTGGGGCTTAGTTACTCCCGCTATTAAATACAGCTGATAAACAACCTCATAGAAAATGCATCGGGAAGCTGGGTGAATTTGTAATCGAATATGCTAAATATAGAATATCATTCAAATGTTTAGGCCTATATTTCTACTTTTGGAGTGAAGAATTGAATAAATCATGTTTAAACGTCAAGTTGAGAGCATTCAATGTCAGCCATCTTGTTTGTGTTTGCAATCTCCCCCCATTTCATCAACTCTACTTCCATATATATATATATATATATATATATATATATATATATATATATATATATATATACACAGTACAACCCCGTTAAACCAAGCTCGGTTAAACCAAACGATTGGTTAATCCAAACTTTTTTTGGCAGCCCGGCAAAATACTACCATTTATCATATAAAAAAGTTGGGTAAACCAAAGTCGGTTAATCCAAAGTATCGGTTAATCCAAACAAAATTGTCGGCCCCAGGCAACTTCCGGTACAGTTAAACCAAACTTTCATGTGGTTTTAAGGTCATCTGAGAGTTTTTTATATGATAAATGGTAGTATTTTGCCAGGTCGCCGAAAAAAGTTTGGATTAACCAATCGTTTGATTTAACCGAGGTTGGTTTAATGGGGTTAAACTGTATATACATTAAAAAAAACAATAATCATAGTGTCCACATACATTCTACATCCATAATGCACCCCCGTTTTTGCCAAAGCCAAGTCAAAGTCAAAGCTCGGTTAAACCAATGATCGGTTAATACAAACAAATTTCTAGGGTCCCTTCAAGTTTGGTTTAACGGGGTTATACTGTATATATATATATATATATATATATACAGTAAAACCTCTCTAAATCGACCCACCATGGGGCCGACTTTAAGTGGTCCATTTAGGGAGGTGGTCCGTTTAGAGAGTTAGAATATCCTTACAATGGTATTTTTGGGACCCAAATAAAGCGATCGATATCGGGGAGTGGTCGATCTGTAGAGGGGTCGGTATAGAGAGGTTTTACTATATATATACAGTAAAACCTCTCTAAATCGACGGACCTTGGGACCGCATTTAGATGGTCCATTTAGGGAGATGGTCGGTCTAGGGAGTTATAATATGGTTACAATGTATTGTTGGGACCCAAATAAATCGATCGACATAGGGGAGTGGTCGATCTGTGGATGTGGTCGGCTAGAGAGGTTGTACTGTGTGTGTGTGTATATATATATATATATATTGGTTTGACTCGACTAGCGTTCGAACCCGTGGGCTCGAATCCCATGATTTACCCAAAACAGGAGACGGACGCTCAACTCATTCGGCCATCCCGTCTGGTTTGTGTGTGTGTAGGTGTGTTGGGATGGGTGAGTGGAAGAATGTCATGCATATTGGTGATCCCTGATTCAGACAGGGCCCTGCTTGAAGTAAGCCCCCCCCCCCCACCCACCCACCCACCCACCCACTCACACACACACACACACACACACACACACACATGCGTAGATAAAATATTCACACCTATATTTTTCGGTGAGGGGTGAATGACAACCATATTCAAATCCGAACAAAAACTGCTATGATATGAATCAACTAAACAAGAGGTAGAATTCTAGGTTCCGTTATCGAGTGTTTAGTATATATCCAGTTATGTATATAACGATTTTGGCGCCTGAACTCTATACACATAGACACACAAATATATAGTCGAGTCAAACCAATGACTTACAAAATTGATACTTGTCACTTCCTAGCCAGGTGCTCGGCATTATTAGGATAGGGCAAGGACTTGTTGGCTTAGTGTCAGGATAATGTGACTGAGTGGGGTATCAGGGCATGATCATGCTGGCGGTCTGGTCTCCCAGTGGGCAGCACTATAAAGTCGTCATGAGCGAGCACTGTCACAAGTCGGTACCCGTCCTGATATGACCTTAGATGTTCCCAGAACGTAAAACTCCAACAACCAACCAACCAACACACACGTACACACACTCACCTACACACACCTACCCACACACGCCTCATCTACAAATCAGAGCCTTTATTCCTGCCAAGAACTGATCCGGGCATATTCGAAGAGGGGTGGGAGGGCGGAGGGGGGAGTGAGGACACCCGCCCCCAAAACCCCGCCCTGTGCCGGGCTCAGCTGTTTATTCACCCATCTGTAGGCAATGCGTCGTCCTGAGGCTGGTGATAAATTAGGGGCTAATCGGCGCCGTGGGACTACGGCAGTCCTGGCGTCGTTTATCGGGCATTGATGACGGCGACGTGTGGCGGGAAAGCCAGCCCAACTGTCGTCTGCGGAAGCGGGGAACGCTGGCTGTGCTGTGTGAGTAAGCCCACAGAGTGAAGAACTTTTTTCTGTCTTTTGTTTGTCTTCTTTTCTTTCTTTCTTTCTTTCTTTATTCCTTTCTTTCAGGTATCTGATTGCTTGGTTAAAAGTTTCATTAAAAAGACAACTTTTGTTTTGTATTTGGAGAGAGAAAGAAAGAAAGGAAGAAAGAAAGACAGAAAGGAAGAAAGAAAGAAAGACAGAAATAACGAAAGAAACAAAGAAAATGGGTAAAAAAGAGAAAAAATATTACAAGACAACTTTTGCTATATATTTAGAGAAAGAAAATAGATAAATTTATTTTCTTGTTTTTTCCCCTCATCATTTACCAATCATTTATATAAATGTTTTGCGTTCTATGTTTGCGTGGTAATTGTCCATCTACCTGGTTATATCTTTGTTTTGCGGCATTTGACATTAGGGCTGACAGACTTGTGCAGCGGTACTGACAACATGTGATATTAAACCGATTTCAACTTATATAAATACCAACAGAAATTAACCAAAATTAGCAAAAGCTAACACAAAGTAACAACACCTAACAATAACACATATCTATAAACAAAGTATCATTTACCCCAATATATTAGACAAATTAAATGTGCAAATAAAGCTACCATTATCGTACCACACTCTGAGTAAAAACTGCAACAAGATTCGGCGGCCTGGTCTCCTCGCCTTTTTCACAAGAACTTATTTAGATTAATATATCCAACACATTTTCATTAAATGCTCCCAAGCTATATAGTCAAAGACACAAAAAGACAGATATTATTACACAGACTTATTGGAATGCATTTCAAGATACGTCATGAATATAAATAAACCTTTGGTGCCGACACAACATAAAGCCAGCACCAATCAATCACTTCAAGATAATTATTTTGATTAATCATTAAAAGCATTTTCCCACTACTGCAATGCCGACAGATAATAAGAATGAAGAAAGATGGCATGTATGTATATTTCAATTGTTGTTTCCTCATTTTAACCATTCATTGTCTCAAATTAATTTGCCCATTATCTCATTTAACATGTTTCAGCTGAAGCCTATGGGGTAAGAACTTTGTCGTAGGCTTACTTGCCTAACTTAATTTGTCATGTTTTCGCTTCAAATATCTCCAAAGTTACCCATTTAAAATATTTGTTTAAGTTATTCAATCTAATGTATTTATCTAAGGAAATGGCAGAACTTGAACACCTTACTCTGCAACTTGAAACCACCGGTAATATCATTTTACCAAGTAGGCCACGTCATGTCGGTGTCGCGGTTTCAGACCTCCGCCAGTTTCAGATCTCCGTCAAAATCGAACAGTATCGTTTGCGCATGGGTCAACATCGAGCCAGATTCAAACAGTCACGGATCGCCGCAAATCGCTGCACTCATACTGTCACTATAGTGTCAGTGTCACTAACCTTATACATTTAATTTAATATAATGCCTTGAGTTTGCCGGTACGCGCAGTGCAAAACATCGAGCCAGATTCAAACCGTCGCCGAGTGCAAAACATTAGTTTTATTCAAAATTAATAGAAATCCAGAACCCTAACCTTATCAATTTAATATAATCTTTTTGGTAAACATGTGAAACAATAATTAAAATAATATAAAAGCACTGAGGGCTGAAACTGACGGAGATCTGAAACCGTGACACTCTGCAGTTTGAAGGCGCCGGTTGATTTTGGCGCATGCACAGAAAATCCAATCATGCGCAGAAGCGACAGCGGAGATCTGAAACTGGCAGAGGTCTGAAACTGTGACACCGGCTTTCAACACATTCCCTCCACTCTCCATGTTGTTCGTTCATTCTTTCATAGAAGCACCTATCTTACTTTCCGTTTCACTCCCCGCGCCTGGGGTCGCGGGTTCGAGTCCTAGCCCAGTCAAACCAATAAACGTACCAAATTGAGACTTGCTGCTACCTAGTCTGGTGCTTTGAATTATTAGGAGATGGCAAGGGCTGGTTTTGTTCAGTATCAGAATAATGCGACTGAGTGAGATATCGGATCATGGTGCGGATGGCCTAGTCTCCCAGATCGACAGCATACTTCGTAAACACACGTCCCCTCGACTGCGCACAGCGGACGTGGTGGCTGAATCGCTGGACCGCAGGCCTCCCGTGTGGAAGGTCAGGAGTTCAATTCCTGGTCAAGTCAAACCAATGACTTACAACAATTTATACTTGTCACTTCCTAGCTTGACGCTCAGCATTAATAGGATAGGGCAAAGACTGGTTAGTGTCAGGATAATGTGACTGAGTGGGATATCAGGTCATGGTGCTGGCAGCCTGGTCTCCCAATGAGGCAGTACTATAAAGTCACAATGAGTGCGCACTGTCACAAGTCAGCACCTGATATTACCTTAGATGTTGCTAGGATGTAAAACAACAGTAAACAAACAAACTCGAATGCACACAGTCAGAAGTCGGTAGCCGTCCTGATATGATTTCATATGTTTCTAGGACGTAAGACTCTAATTCTCGTTTCCCTCAACAATAGGATCCCTCACCCCTCCATAGATGCCCCCCCCCCCCCATTTCCTTAAAACGGGAGGGGGGGGGGGCAGTCCTCCACGGCACCTATGAAGGAATAGTAGTGATACGTATGTTCCCCAAGCATTTATACGTGCATAATGTGTTATAACTTATACATCATATAAATATATATAGAGAGAGGAGGGAGAGTGGAAAGAGGGGCCAGGGAGGAGGGAGAAAAGGAGGGAGAGACATAGTAAAGATTCTCGAGTATGTTTCAAGGCCCAGTCACACCTCACCGGATTGAGCAACGGACAGAATTGTCTAGTCCGGTGGTGATAAGTATCAAAATGTATTAAAATGTGTCAAAGTGTTGCAAAGGTTGCTGGACGAACAGACATGAAACGGACATGAACGGATAGCCAACGGACGAAACAAACTCAAACCGGACAAGAACCGTAGACGTCAGTCCGGCGGCATCCGTTCTTAGTTCTGTGCATGTTCAAAACTTGTACCGACACAAAACGGACTTTGTTCAGTTTCTGTCCATTTCCCCCAATCCGATGAGGTGTGACTGGGGCTTAAGATTTGTATTTGCTGCATTAACAGAGTGGGATGTCTTATTCCATTCTTTTTTATGGTAACTCAGTGTAACTAAACAGGTGGGTCCAAATACATAATTATTTCTAAACATTATTCATAATTGCATGCTTACCTAAGCCAAAGACCCTATAATACTAAGACGGCTCACTACTATCTCTCCCATGGTAATGTAAATTTCGCAGTGCCACCTTGTGGTGGGTTTGATCAGCCCGTCTCTGGTTGGTGTTTCACATGTAAACACATACAATTATATTATACATGAGATAGATAAGTATGAATACACATCAATATGAAATTGCTATGAACAAATACACATCAGCAGCACCATCATCGCCCATCTTTCACATTCATATATACATTTATACATATAATATAGCAACGGTTTAACCAAGAGAACAGCCAGCGCACCAAGTGGTGGGTTTGATCATTTTGATTACACAATACAGGCTGAGTGAGCCGTCTTAGTATCATAGGGTCTTTGCCTAAGCTCAGTAGAACTGATCTGCGTACATGTGCACATGCCTGTCCATAAATTGCTCAATTTGCCCGTGAGCCTCAGCAAAATGACCCGGTGTGAAACATGAATGGACTTTGAAATGGGAAGCTTGTTATCGGCTTACTCCAATTGCCGTCTCCGTGGTGAAACCACCAAATATTGGAGATCAACAAGATTCGATTATCACAAGAAGTCGTGTGGGGCCTGCGGGAGGGGGGGGGAGGGGTATCATTGGTAAACACTCAAGGTTTTTGCCACAATTTACCCTTTCAAACTTTTCCCTCACCAAAAGATATTATATATATATATATATAATATCTTGTATCCATCTGAATTTTTTGTTATTAAATTGTATTGCATTATGCTTATTATATTACTAGATTAATTACATTTGATTAACTTGAGTAGATCTAGATTGATCACATTGGTGAAATTGGTTATATTGATTGCATTAATTTGATTGATTTTACTTATAATACTAATTGGTATTGATTGTATTAAACATTGATTTTATGGATCATATGTTGAATATATTGATTATATTTATTATCTCAATTATGCTATGATATATTAATTACATTGTTTTAGTTATATTATTGTTGTTTCTATATTCCTAGCATTAGTAATAGTATGGATAGTATGACAATTATTGCTATTGGTGTATATGAATAAATGCACATATATCTTTGTGTATAGGTGCATATTTATGAATATATATACTGTAGTAGTCTGCACTGACCTCTCAGGCAAGTAAGCACATAGACCGGTAGGCACGGGTAGTGTGTTGATATCAGGGAGCCTAGGTGGTGTAATGGTTAGCACACTGGTCCGGTGTGGCGGTTTCAGCTTGTTCCCGTGCTCAGCCGTGTCCCGTTGCTTCTGCGCATGCGCGGATTTCGCATCAACTCGGGTCACCCGAGCCACTTATTGGCGCATGCGCACATCCTACAAACTCGGGTCGAATAATCGAATACGCTCGGGTGGACAATTATTTCTTTTTTTTTTAATAACTGATAAAAGTACAGCAAAATAGGATTTAAAGTATTTTATGATGGCCTAGTTTAGCTATATTTCCATTTCATTAATCTAAGTTATTCTTTTTTTGCACACGGCACGTGTATTTGTCGACTCCACTCGCCGTGTTCTATTTTAAATTCAGATGACCCGAGTCGCCTGAGTCGTGTTAATCGATTACGGCCATGTTTATTAGATTCTGACGCATGCGCAGAAGCGAGGTACACGTCTGAGCACGGGAACACGCTGAAACTGCCACAGGGGAATGCAAAGAGATGTGGGTTCGAGTCCCGCTCTCGGCGCAATATTTCCCATTTTCACCACCCCAATGACAATACGAATATATATATATATATATGTATATATGTATATACAGCTTAATGGGTGGGTTTGCAAATTAAATAAAGCTGCATAGTCCGATGAGATATCAAATTTTCAAAACCAAAACAATTATGTAGATTCGATTCTACATATCTAACTTACTGGTGAACTTATTAAGCATGTGTTTCTAATTAGAAGAGAAAACTGAGTCAATTTAATAGAACCTGTTACTGCTGAAACCTATGGTGTCAGAGTTTTGGCGTACTCAACAACATTAATATGACATGTTTGCACTTAAAATATCTCAAAGAAATTAGCTATTTTAATTAATAGTCACTTCAAACTAAAGTAAGGTAGATTATAACTATCAACCTAATATATTTATCTCAGTAAATGAAAGAAATTCAAAATCATCAGACTATGCAACTTTAAGTTAACATGGATATCAGGGGCTAAATGTATGAAGCACAATTTATCGGCTGCGGAGTTAAGGGCGGCCGGCGGGGTAGTTATTGTCGGCGTTAATATATGTGTCACGGGGGATGTATCAGTCCAAAGCGCGCGCGGGTTAGCTAACGTTTCAGTTATTTATAGATTTGGGAAATCCCTCTGCGTTTGTAGCCATATATTAGGCTCAAATATATTAAATGCGACCATATTTAACAGAATTACATACTCAAATCGTGAAATTTCATTAAATTAACCCTAAATTCGAAGCGTTATTAAGGCTACCGCCCCATTGGCGGCGATATTAGTATTTATATTTTCAAATCGACGAATGTAAAGTAAACAAATCGCCGCCACCGCCTCATAGACGTCGCTGTCCATACTGGTGGCGGCGGCGATTTGTTTACGGTACGTTCGTCGACTCGAAAATATAACTATTAATATCGCCGCCAATGCGGCAGTAGCCTTAATAACGCTTCGAATTTAGGGTTAATTTAATGAAATTTCACGATTTGCGTATGTAATTCTGTTAAATATGGTCGCATTGAATAGATTTGGCCCGAGTTGGTGCCTAACCCGGAGATTATCCCAGGCTCAAGTTGGAGTTAGTGAAGACGACGTTAACCCTCAAGGAGTTTGCCTAACCCGCCCTCATACATTGACACTTTGGCCTCTAACCCGGGAAATCCGCACGACGCATGGGTTACGAGCCCTAACCCGCCCTCATACATTTGGCCCCAGATACCATATGATATTACGTGACATAGAAGACCAGATGAGTAACGGAGGGTGAGTCATGATCCGTGTCCATGCCCGTTTATACTGCTGTCACGACGGATTTAGATTAAATCACGAAGAGCTTCATTCAGCGTTGCGGGATTTTTTGGGGATTTAAAAAAAACCCCACAAAATTGCATGGACTATTGTTCCGATATGACTGCGAGTGGATCCCCCATCCATGGCTTCTACTCGTCACTCACACACATGACCACGGATGCACGAATGCACACACATACAAACACTTGTTTGCATGTATTGGCGCCTGACACATTAGAAGAAGAAACTGATCAATCAATCCGGCTCATACCTCGGCGCCCGATGTGTGGTCTCCTTGGTGACGGGTTTAACAGATTTGTTATTGATGGCAATATATAACGGACCGGGTGTCGTCTGCACACAATGTGATCAGCCGCCGGCGATGATTCAAGACGTAGAGTGCCGCCGCCTTTTTAACGGGGCTCAGAGAGCACTGAGAGCACGGAGAGCACGGAGAGCACCGCGCGGTGCTTTCTGTTTGTTTGTTTTTTGGGGAGTTTTCAGCCGTATTGGCGCGCTGAAGGCTGCAAATTTGCAGCACTGTATAAGCACCGCTGAAAGCGTCCCATGTGGTCGAGAATTGGCTTCCAATGGGGAGTGGTAAGAGAAATTGGGGGGCGGGGGGAGGACGAAGGAAAAAGGCAGCCTAAGAACCCAACCACAGTCAACTGAGAGGGCTGGGGGAGGCTGGGTGGTTGGTGTAGTTTTATGCCCCAGCTAGACCCTAGGCCATACTAGAACGGGCACCGACTTGTGACAGCCAGTGTGCACTCTTGGCAACTTTATAGTGGTGCCTCACTGGGAAATCAGGCCACTAGCACCCTGACCTGATGTCCCACACAATCACACTATCCTGACACTGTGCACCCAGTCCCTGTCCTGACCTCATAACGCCAAGCGCCAAGCAGCAACAGATACCAATTTTATAAGTCATTGGTTTGACTCGACCAGGATCCAAACTTCAGTCCCTCCAGATTCACCGGTATGCACAGTAAATCCGGCCAAGGCCAGAGGAAGAAGTGAAGTGAAGACAGGATCAGTTAGGCAGTGGGTGGGGTTACCTGTTAGTTGCTACTGTTAGTGAAGATTAGTGGTTAGTTGTGGTCAGTGGTGTCAAGTCTGGTATGGGGACGAGGTGGGGCCTACTAGTCCTAGGTGTCAGGATCTGGGCAACTGACAGTGTTGATGATATCTGCATTCTGGCGGTAGAAGTGGGCAAGTGAGTTCCAGGATGACTTGGAAATCCTGGAGAGGATGGCCAAGGTGGCCCTGTTGTCACTGAGTTGGTGGTGGGAGTCCTCCATGAAGTCACTGGTGGCAGATCTGTCGATGGCACCACATGAGGCAACTATGTGGGCCACATTTAAGATCTTAGTGCCGCAGGGACAGTGCTGGAGGTTGGGGATCTCAATGCACTGGCGGTATACAGGCCTGAAGCGCTTGGCGGCGACTTGGGTAGAAGCAGGAAGGCAGACTGGTTGGGGGATGTTCTTTCAGGCAAGGGTGTACCTGAGCCAGCTTATTGAATAAGAGTTCCGTACTGGTTCCTTCAGTGGGGTGCATTCCCAGAGTTTGCTGGTGGCTCGAGAAGCGGCAGCGGTCAGTTTGGTGATGGAGGGAGGGATGGTTGTCTCCACGTCTGTTCGGATGGCACTGACTAGAGCGGCACAATCGGCCTGGTCATTACCTATGTGGGAGGGTAGCCATAGCAGGACTGTGTTGAGGTGTGCCTGATGTCTGGTCGAGATTATGATCTGGATCTCGTCAACAAGGGAGTGTCGGGCATTTGAGCAGGCGATCTCTTTGATGGCATTCAGAGAGTGAGTAATCAGTGATTGAGTTGTGGATGTCTTCGAGGGCCAAGTGAATGCAGGTGAGCTCGGTATCGAGAGTGGAGGCAAAGTCTGACACTTTGGTGGTGTTCTCTGTGTTGGAGAAGGGGATGAAGGTTCCGGCTCTGGCTCTACATGATCTTGGGTTAAGGGAGCCATTGGTGTAGACCGTCTTAGTGAGGGGGAAGTCCATCTTCACCTGAGTTATGACCTCGAGAGCCAGGGAGTGGAGTTCTGGGGTGGTGTAAATCGCCTTGGCAGCAACGACGTTGGTGGTTCGGGTCACCATGATGGCTTGTGAGGACTCAGGGCGGAATCTGCAATGCAGAGTCCATGGGAGTCCTTGAGGGTGGTGATGGCATCCTTCAGGCGGTAGGAGATGTGAGCGTGACCATGGGTCCCATTTCGGAAGTAGGCCGCGGCTCTGTGAATTATTGATGAAAGGCCTGAAGAGAGGGTTCTTGCAGGTGGGTGGGTGGTGAGAAGTTCTTTCCCTCAGAGGTGGAGGGGATGGAGGCCGGATTCGAGGAGGAGGATCTCAATCCTGGAGGTGCTGGGAACAGGGGGATATCTGGGACGTGGTGGTCCGGGACACTGGAGGGTGCTGCTGGTGTAGGTTCGAGAGAAAATGTTCCTCAACAACCATGGACACAACTATCTAGGCAAAATTACGATAATGATGATGTTGAGAGCAAAAACATTAAAAAAAATAACAACGATGGCAGCGACAACAACAACGATAACAAGGATGATAACAATAAAAGTATTGTCCATGTTGCCGGTAACATGCATAATTCAAAATCTATGACCACGGGCCCCATAGTGATGCTCACCTTAGATACCAAATGTAGTACAGCATTCGGTAACCATGATCCGAGTTGATCTCTGACAGAGCAGAGCAGTTCGAATTCATTCATCACCGTATCACCAAGTCGGAAAGACGTTGAGAACTGAGTACTATAAAATTCAACTATTTCTTCACGGATACGGTCATAAGCAAGCACAGCTGATCCATACATAATGCCGAAAGTATCTAAGACAAAAGCACATGCCGGCGGACGATTTTCCAAGGAGTTGTTGGCGACCGGTAGACGACATGGACAGTCTCCAGTGGCTGGCACGTCAGGTCGACACTCAAGATCGCCAGTGGCAATCGACCAGACATTAAGTGCGTCTGGATCTTCACCGTCGGCGGTAAGTGGCTTGGTCCGGAAGGTGTCGTTGGAGGATATTGCCCACCTTCTAGACGAGAAACTTAATGCTGTGGCTACGCCAATTATTGCAAGATTGAACTGTCTGGAATCTGCTAGTAACAATTCACCATTGCAAATGTCTGACTTGGGGGAGGCGGATGTGTCGTCACAGTCGCCGGTTGACGCGGCGGCTAGACGCACGAGACGAAGGTCAGGTTCGTCAACACGTCGTTGTGTGGGTTGTGGCGAAGCAGGATTGGATAACGTAGCACAAGCTTTTGGTGGGGTTGACGGTGATATTCATGGTGTGTTGCGTAACGTGGTGAAGGCTAGCTTGCAGGACACGGGCCGGCCGTTATCATTGGAAGGTTGCGATGGCAACGCATCTGACTCCGATGATGAACTCATGAAAGATCTACTAAGAGTAGCGGGTGCTAAGGCCCGGAAAGCAATAACTAAAGGTAAGCTGTTGCCATACAGATATGTGATTCGTGGTGAAAGGAAGGGAAAAGTGTCTCAAGGCCAGGCAACATGGTATGAGTATTTTGCGGCGATTCGCAGAATGGTGCGCAGAGGAGACGTACCAGTGTCATGGATACCTAAACTGGAGGCTCATATGGACTCTCTGTTCGACATGGCACAGAACTACACCTGGGAGACCTGCTTGGCGTATTCGGAAAGGGTTTTTAACATGATTTCCGATAAACGTCTGCCTAACGGGTGGGATGATGTCAGTTTGATACAGGATATCAGGCGCGACGAGAGCAGTCTGGGTCGACGCATAGTCCGCCCAGTGGTGCGCCCCAGTAAGGAAGGAGCGTACAATGGGGACTATAATAAGGAGGTGGATGGGCGTGTGTGCACGATCTGGAATCGTGGCAAAGACTGTGGTTTTGTGTCTAGCCATGGCACGGGTAAAGACCGCTTTATTCATATTTGCACGTGGTGCGCCATTAACTTGCGCCGCAAACACTACCACAAAGAAGTGGACTGCAAGAGTAAGGGACGTGCACGTGATGGCAATAACGGCGATAGTATTGGTGCAGCAACCTTGAAGAATTTTTAGTGTGCGGCCGGCGTGGGGCCGTACAAGATGTATCTGACGTGTGCAAGGCCGCAGCAGTTCTCTCACCGCATCACTCGTTGGGAAGAGGCTTCGATGACAGTGCGACCGACTTGCCGTGCAAGTCTGCTCTTCCGGTCAAAGCTCAAGGAATTCAGGTCAGTGCGGGTGTGTCTGATGCAACTGCTCAGTTATCTTTAAATATGCTGCCCCCTTTACATACCCAAAAATTTCCCATCAGTAGCAGTGTACATGAATCAGTTCTGAATGTGCAGGCGAGCTTGCCTGAAAAAATTGTTGCTAGTCAGCGTGGTGCCTCTGTCGCATTGTTTAATGATACGGTTGGTAAACATGCGTTGTCGGGCTGTGTCACTAACGGCGCTACACGTAGTAAACGGGGTGGGGGTATTCAGCAAGGAAGATATCAATGGTTTAACAAACGCATTCGTTCTTGTACTATGCTATCTGATAATTTGGGTGTCGTGGGTTGTAAAGGAGGGGCATGTTTAAACAGATTAATGAGTGCACCGCCCCGTACTGGCCTGAAAGCTGCATCAGATGCTGCGCCGTCTAGTCAAAATGGACACAGACGTCTCTGTCCTGTGGGTCGCTCGACCACGCACGCTACTGACATTCTTACAGGCGTCGCTCCCACTCAATTGCATGGTCGCCAGTACCCGGTTGTGGTGGGAGTTGTAGTCACTGACACTGCTGTTCGTGCCCCAATTGTTCCTATGAAGTTGTGTCCAACTTCCGCACCTTACTCTCTGGTTGATCCAGCCATCAACTCTATGCATTGCCCTACCACTGATTGCATGCCACCTAGTGCTAATCAGCACTCGCCAGTGGCACTTACTTGCCCTGCTACTGTTGTATCAGTATCAGATACAGTTTCTAAGTTATATGTTCGCCGTGTAGCTTCTCAGTTGGCGGTTGAGGCGCCTCACCCCCCTGTTGTTGATGGTTATGTTTATCCGTTACATACTGATGTTGTTCCTGACGTTGATTGTTCATCTGCTAACCCCGTTCATGGGGACGGTTTGTTGGTTAAGAATGTTGATGTTAGCCTAACCGGTTCAGTTGTTCACGAGGTGCGAGCCTCGCCTCACATAATCGATTTGCTTCCTACTGTTGTTACTGATGATTGTGTTGTCGATCAGGAAGGGGCCGAGCCAGATATCCCTGATTTTACTGAACTTTCTCCTGCTAAATATAAATGTATTTTAATTACCTTCTGGCCTCACTGGAGTATATCGAGCGTGGGTTGTGGGTTTTATCAATCTATTTATAATGCTGTGCGTTCGACAGGTTTGCCTAACTACTTAGCTGCACGTGTCCCGGTCCCGTCAGGTCTCATTATTAGTCAATGGAGGTCATTGCTGGTTGGTTATGATGACATGGGTTTGTTGGAGTTTGGCTGGCCTGCCAACTACACTGGCAGTACTGCCCCAGTATCAACCGAGATTACCCTTTGTTACCTTGAGGAAGATTTGTTTTGGTTGGATAAGTACGTGGTCACTGAGGTTAGTCACCGTGCACTGTTGGGCCCATTCCATCGCCCCCCTTTTTCACCCTGGGCGCAGATCAGCCCCATTATGACCCGCCCCAAAAGGAACACCGAGGAGCGTAGGATAATTGTAGATCTCAGTTATCCTAAGGGCCGAGGATCGTGAAAGGTTTTTATCAGGGTGATAAGTTTTCTTTTCGGTTGCCAACTATTATGACTCTGGCCGGGGAAGTCGCTAAATTGGGGTCTGGATGTTTCATGTGGTCTATCGACTTGGCCAGAGCTTATAGGCAGTTACGGGCATGCCCGTTGAGTGTGCCACTGTATGGTATTAAGGTTCGGGATCAGTATTATTTTGATATTGCGCCACCTTTCGGTTGTCTGACTTCGTGTATGGCCTGCGCGAGAACGACGTCGGCAGTAGTTCATTTAATGCGAAAAAAGGGTTTTTTTGTGGCGTGCTATCTTGACGATTTTGTGGGAGTGGAGGGGTCGTTCCAGATGGCACTAGATGGGTATAATTCGATTATTGCACTCTGTAAGGTACTTGGCCTGGAGTTGTCAATTAAAAAATGCACGGCTCCAAATACTGTTATGCAATGGCTGGGGTTTGAGTTAGATTCGGACGCTATGGAATTGAGGATACCAAAGAATAAACTGTCTGACATTTTGGCAGAATGCAGTAAATGGAAAGTGGGTTCAAAAGTCACCAGAAAAAAGGTGCAACGGCTAGTAGGTAAACTGCAGTGCGTGTCGAGATGTATCAGGCACTCACGGGTGTTTATGAATAGAATTTTACTTTTCTTGCGGGAGACTCCTTTCTTGGGACATGCCATAGTAACAATAGAGTTAGTTAGAGACGTGACATGGTTCCTACGCTTCGCGGAGGGGAGTAATGGGCTTGTCCTGCTGAAATCTTTCCCTCAAAAATCGTGGGTGATCGACAACAACAACGATAACAAGGATGATAACAATAAAAGTATTATAATAATAATAACATTATGAATATATATACATATGTATGCACGTATATACACATATACACATAGTTACACATATTTACACATAGTTGCACCTAATTACACCTACTTATAAATATATTATATATTTATATATAACGCGGAACGGTGGTTAAGTTTTATGGTCGTTCTGATCACTACTCCTCTTTTAATCGGGGCTGCTAACATGGATCATCGTACTCCACTGTAGATAAAAGATTCACCCCGTACTTACAGTACAGGGGTGAACACAGACCCTATATAAAAGCTGGCGAAAACTGCTTTAGTATGGAACCGGAAGAGGAACCCCCTTGGCTACATATATCAGCGCAGAGTTGGTGAAATGAGAGAGAATGCAAAAATACAAGATGGCAGTGATAAAATGCCATCGGTTTTATTTTTAAAGTTCCTTAAACTACATGTTTTATTATATTTTTCAAATCAGAAGTAGAGGGTAAATATGAAGATTTATGTGAAGAATATATTTTGCTTCTTAAATTAAGAATTTACCAGCTCAGTTCATTTCCCCAGCATGTCAAAATTCTTTGCCAGTTTTTCTAATGGGTTGGTTTTCACCGCTGTACTGGGTGAATCTTTTATCTAACTCCACTGATGCTTCACTATGTATGGGTTGTCAGGGGCGTAGCTAGGCGTACGCGCATATGCCAAAACGTCCACATCGTTTTTGTCAACAACAAAATAAATAAAAAGATAATAAAGACAGAGAGAGAGAGAGAGGGAGAGAGAGAGAGAGAGAGAGAGAGAGAGAGAGAGAGAGAGTGAGAAGGCATGTAGTAGTCCAGAGTGTCGAAAACTCAAGTCTAAAATGTGTAAAATCCGCCAGCTTAAGCTTAAGCGGCCCCCCTAAACCCCCTGCCGAAATTAGGAGTACACATCGTTGAAGGTCTAGCTACGCCCCTGATTGTTAATAGCATGTTTTGTTGTGCCTAACGTACATATTTCATATTCATTTTGAAGTTTAACAAAAAATTGAATTTCATATACATTGATTTCAGATACATTGGTGTTTAGTACTCTCGAGGCCACTTTGTTATAGTCTGACCGCTTCTCAGTCGATTTAGGTTAGTTCTGATACATTGCACCAGGAGGCGCGATGGTGCCGCCACTGAAAAGTGCCTGTAGGCCTTTGGTTACTTTATTCACCAAACTGGGTCCAGCGTAGACCGTGCAGAAAACTCACCGATTCAAGGCGGAACGGTGACATTGCCTTAGTCGACAAGTTGCTTATTTGCTTGTTGGGGATTTAGGCCCTAACAACATCCATAGTCACATCAGGATGGGTACCGACTTGTGAACGCTTTATTGGAAGATCAGGCTGCTGGCACCATGGTTCGATATCCCACTCAGTTAGAGTACATTATCTTAATTCTGAGTTAACCAGTCCTTGCCCAATCCTGGTCAACGAAATATCTGAAGATAATAGAGAAATGTGTTGTAGAAAAATGATAGTCCAATTACTAGAACACACAGACGTGGTCAGAGTTAACGTTAGTGTGTCTAGATCTGTGTGTGTGTATATGTATGTATGTATGTAGGTCTATGTATTTATGTAGATATATGTATCCACTTATATATGTATGCATCCATGTAGATCTACGTCTGTATGTATGTATGTATGTATGTAGACCTATGCATTTCGGCCTATATATATGTAAGCCTATCCATGTCGGCCTATGATTATGAATATATGTGCTCTATAATCCATTATGGGAATATAAACAAGGACACTACCGATCTCAGTTCCCTATGTAATAGTGTAGGTTATCGTGTATTTAGGTATATATCTGTCTGCCTATCACAGAATTGAAAAATATGACAAGATAAGGTTTTCATTCTGTAAGTTGTCTTTTATTTCAAATATATTGTTGTAGGCCTACACAGGACTTCATCGATATATCTCTCTCCTTCTCTCTCTCTCTCTCCCTCTCTCCCTCTCTCTCTCTCTCTATATATATATATATTTTTATATATATATATTTATATATATTTTTATATATAGGCATGCATATCCAGTCTACAACTTTGTGAATAACCATTCGGTCAGTGTTGTGATAATACAAATAGATCTATACAAAAATGTGCACTAATTCACTGACCCTGTTGTATGGTTTGAGATTTACATTCTCTAAAAAAATATCGTAGACTAGTATACCCCTGTTTGATCACATATTGTAGCATGGCCTCTATTTCGTAGACCCATTCTTAGTTCATCCAAGACTGTGTATTCCCCACTACAAAATGCAAAATCCCATAATGAGGCCCAGGGATCCATTAATATTTGCATTGCATCTTTGCATTCTACACCCTCTCTCCATCCACCCATCATTTGTCTGTTTGCAACCACAATAGGCCTAATTTTGCATCAATTCAAAGACTGTGCAATATGATCTCATCCCACTGAGTAAGTCGGAATGCATGCACCTGTTCGCATTATAAGGTGTGGGTTGGGTGTTGGGGAGGGGGGGGGGGGGGGAAGTAGCCTACACAGTTTACAGGGAGTGACTAGTAGGTCTAGAGGCACGCTAACATTGCATGACATATTGAGAGAGATTGGAAAGTTGTGTCCTATAACTTGTGTTGGTATTCTTAAAGCACATTGAATTGATCGCAAATATAAACTTCGAAAACCAAAAGGCCATGCACGTAGTAATAGCCATAGCCACATCCATAGATAACCATAACGATAGCCAAAGCCATAGCCACAGCCATAGCCATAACGTTCCATAGCCATAGCCATAGCCATAGGCCTACCATCGGTGGAATCAGGTGCAACATGCTCAGAAATCGAGCCTAGTTCCACACCGCCTCGCTAAACTTTTGAAGAACCTTATATTATAACCTCTGATTGAAATCATGGTACCATGGAGGAAAACGTGGAGTTGGTGAGAGAGAACGCAATAGAAAAATAACTCATGATATAATGCAACAAACCATATATCTTACTTAAAGGGGCTGTCACACTACGATGTATGGCGTTAGCGTATGCCGACGTATGCGATTTTCGGCCAACACGTCGGCATATGACGTCATAGGTTACATATACGTTGGGCATACGGCGAGTACGCTCGGGATACGGAGTCATAGGTCGGCATAGGTTGAGCCACAAAAAATTGTTTGTGCATGTTCAAAATGTTCAACCTATGCCGGCGTATGGCTCATACGTTTCTCATACGATCAGCATATGCTCGGCGTATGTTGGCGTACATTATGCACACGTTAGGGGTAGGGCGGGATAGGTTGGAACACGTTAGCTGTACGTTCAGCCGTGCAGTCCGCGTACAGCCAACGAATGCATAATGTACTCCTAACATACTTCGAACATATGCCTGCCATATCTCCAGCATACTTAATGTATATGCCGTACTTCTAGCGATGAAGTAATGTATGTAACGTTGGTCAGTGTACCGTGAGCGTATGCGATAAGTTAGAGATATGTTCTTCATATGTTACGTACGTTGTGTGTACGTTGTGTGTACACCCATTTTTATCCCCCGCCCCTGCAAAGTTCGACGAATGCCGTGTTGGGCACACGCTAATGCGATACGTCGTAGTGTGACAGGGCCTTTAAACGCGCCAAATGTGAATTTGTGTTGCAGATTGTGAGCACCACGAGTGCGCTTCAACTTTGGAAGTTATTTCAATATTTGTGTTATTAAAGTATTATTCAAAGGCTAAGCCACTTCAGTTAATATTTAACATATTTTAATGTCATTTATTTATTTATTATACGAAGAACCTAACTTTATGTTGACAGTCTAGTGATTTAAGTGAAAAGAGCGTAAAAACTCACTTGGCGCTGACTGCCAGTGCGGGGCCCGGAGAGCAGGGTGTTAATTTATGGGGCACATGACTCGAACGGACCAATCAGAGGCCATCACAGAACAGCGAGGAATGTTTTCAGGCCGAAAACGCGAGAGCCGAGAGAGTTGTACTCGACAGGGATACGGACCAAGTTCAGTCGATATATACTCCTCATCTGAGATGGATCATATACCCTAGGAGGCACAGGACTCTTTGACAGTTCCCACATATGTCTATAATGTACAAGAGTGGAGTTTTACCTCGCTGAGTCGCCACATTCGGCGACAAGGCACACAATTGCAGCGGACCGTCAAGAGAGGATGGCCGCTTGCCCCCCGTCCAACATGGCGGCCGTGTTGTTGTGTGCACTCGCAGCTTTTGTTATACACACGGGTTTTCTCTTCCCCACGTGTCTCAGTATGGGTTATGAGTGTCCCAGCAACTGCAATTGTCTTGGATCTATAGTGGTCTGCAGTACGAGAGGACTGACGACCATCCCGACGGACTTGCCACACTGGGTCAAGCAGCTGTAAGTATTACTAGGTTGGGAAACAAGTTAGAAGCGGGCCTCCTCCCCCACGGCCCCGGCCCATGTACCGCGCCGAGAGCTCCCGTCGAGAGATGAACCCTGTAAAACTGGTGTCGATTTAACACATTTCCCGTAACTTTTCAGCATGTTTTTGATTATGAGGAGCTAGAGTGAGGTTATATGAGTGTACGGTTATATTCGGGTTGTTTTGGTTCGCCCGCGTGTTTGTGTCATATCGACTCAAGCTTTGCACTTGTATGTACCGTGTGAATAATTAAACGTCAGTCAGTAGTAGCCGGGCCCGGGCTGCACCCAGCCCGGGTCGGGCTCCCGGTGGTGGAGACTGGCTTCCCAATTTCACTTTGAAAACATGACCCAGATAAAAAATACACCCCGTTTTAAAAATCCCATCTCAATGTAACATACATGAGATAGTACTATCCGAAGGGGTATGTACGTATTGACTTCATCGAAGTAGGTAATGTAATGGTTTAGCTTAGTCTTAGTAGTACGTGTCAACTTGTGAGGTTCGAGAGTGAGTAGGGAGAGGGGAGCTATATCAGACAAGTTGGCAGGAACTGGAGTGGGGTCAGAGCTAGGCGTGAAGGGTCAGGCGGTGGGCTCTGTCAGTAAATAAGCACTACCTCTGGCTGCATGCCTTGTGCAGGATGCGTTCACAGTTTGTGACATTCCCTGACATTGTTTATTACCCATATTTGCAACTAAGCGTGTCAAGACAGTCAGTTTGTTTATTGATGTCACAGCAGTGTGGGGGGAATGATAATACTGGTATGGCGCTAGTATAGACTAGTTTGTCTAGTATATTAAGTATAGCCATTTCTACTCTAGTCTAGCATTTGTATTGTTGCTGTTTATTTAAAATTGCCTGTATCATTTTTGTATGTCGATGTTGGTGCAAGAACCAAGCATAATTACTAAATTAGCAGTCTTCCCCATCCCAAAAAATAATTAATTTCTTCCTAGTCTTACTACAGTGCAGTGACCGCCAGTGACAGTGTCTCATTAGATATGCTTTAAAGTTGCATAATGATAACCCGATGGTTTGGAATCTGTGTCATATTTTATAATTTGAATTAAAATGGTTAACATCAGATCAGAGGTATTTGAAGTGTAAAGACCAAATTATTTTTGATATATGTGTATCAAAACACTGGACCCTATAGGCTATACTAGCATAGGTCTTCAAGTTTCAGCAATAATTGGAATGACAGGTTATAGCCCTGGTCAAATGTGCATTATGTGGTTCTTAGGTAAGAATCGACGGTGATTTATTTGTATATTGGATATCGTACGTTTTATGTTACATATATTATGTAATCTTAAGTCAGTAAATAGGCCACCATGATACGATGCTGAGCTAAGAAGTTTATGGTTTCTTCCCTAGGTATCTTAATGAATTATCTTTGAGTGCTTTGAGGGTAGAGCACATGCGTATAGTGTATTCCCTTCTTGTTTTGCCATATATACAGTAAATCGACCGACCATGGTCCATTTAGGGAGGTGGTCGGTTTAGGGAATTAGGATATGGTTACAATGGTATTGTTGGGACCGAAATAAGCAATCGATATAAGCCTTAAGGGAGTGGTCGATCTGTGGAGGTGGTCGGTTAGAGAGGTTTCATTGTGCAAAGGAGAGCAATTTCATGTTAGGAGCGATAGATATGCATATTTTCATTCTCTAAATGGTTTCTTGTTGGAGTTTTACGTCCTGGCAACATCTAATGTCATATCAGGACGGAATTCTCAAAATACAATCCAAAACACCGCCAGCACTTGGAGTATCCAAAGGGTGATATTCCTGCTTCTTTTAAATAATGTCAAAAATAATCAAAATTGTGGCATATTAGTTCAAATGCTATTAAATTCCTATTCGTTTTGTTGTATGTTATCGCTGATATCAGTGGTAGTGAAGTAATGTTGCATGGCTGTTAAAGGTTGTGCCTTATCTACTGGCCTCTGGGGGATTCTGCTGACAGGTGCTGGGCACCCACCGTGGTGGTTAATCGGGATTTAGATACCCACTCTACCTCCACCCCTGTCCTGCTTCTCGTTATAAATATTTCGCTTCGTAAAGCTACATACTCCCGATGTTTTCTGCGATTTTCTGAGATAAATCCATTCGTTTGAGCTACCAGACGATCGAAGGAATTTGAGCGCCCATCTCCCGTTTTGGTAGATCGTGGGATTCGACCTCTGGTCGGGTCAAAGCAATGACATGAACATTGATACTTATCGGTTCCTAGCCACGCACTCGGCATTGTTAGGATAGGGCAAGGACTGGTTGGCTCAGTGTCAGGATAATATGACTGAGTGTGATATCAGGTCTTGGTGCTGGCAGCCTGGTCTTCTGTGGGGCACCATTATAATATAAAGTCACCTTGAGTGCGCACTGTCACAAGTCAGTGCCTGTCCTGATGTGAGCTTAGATGTTAAAAACTTCAACCAACCATTAGCTTGGTCGTTATAGTTTACTTTAGTTTGAAGTAACATTTTTTTTAAATGGCTAACTTTGGAGATATTTGATGTTAACACATCGGGCTCTAGGATTTCATGGTAGCGATTGTTTCCGGTAACATGCCGTGCTGGGAAACTACTGAACCGAAATTGCGTTTCCAATGATATTAATAAAATGCAAGGCATTTTAAAAAGAAATGCTACATGCGATTGTTTTCATTACATCATAGATGATTAAAGGTATATGTACAATTTCTGCACAGGTCTGTTCAAAATATACTCCTACTAAATTGAATTAACTGTTTCAAGAATGGGTACCCATCACCAATTTTACGGGATTTTTCAATCCTGCAGCTCCAACAGCGTATACTATTAATAAATACTCCAAATGTCGCATTACTATCACCGTACAGTAGTAATGCATGCTTCAAACAGCCCACCACTATCAGCGTATATCAATATATATGAAACCCCACTTCCGGAAGTTTTCCGCGATTCCCTGACAATGATAAACCTTTGGGAGAATATTGGCATTTCCGCTTTTTTCCCGGGAGACCGCTTTCATCCCTGATGGTTGCAACGGCCCTGCCTGTGGAAAAGGCTGCCTAGTGCGGATTTACTCTTATTACTAAACGCGTATCCCAAAGGTCTGTATGGGGCCTGGAAAGACTTAATTTGCACCATTTCAAGCACTTATGTAGCCTTGTATCTAAACATAATTAGTCTTGAATTCAATTACAGTGTCCCCACTGATCTAAATTAGCCCATAATCACCATTGTTTCCCCCCCCCCCCCCCCCTGAAATCAAAATGAAACCAGTCTTGAATTCATATAGAAAACAGCCTTGAAATATCCTTGAATTCCATATCTTCACATGTGTACGGACCCTGCTATTATAAAACTGCCATTGCACATGCTGGCTATTGATCCATTTGCACTTGGTCGTCACCTACCATACGTTAACCCCATAAATATTAAAATGGCTGAATAGTGAATGATGCAAAACTCACCAGCAGGATTCGTAGCGCCATCATGCGGTGTGTCAGAACATGGATCCTGCCGACACAATTACACCACGTCGCGCATGCGCTCGCTGTCCCCTCAGCCAGGTGGTGAGAGCACTTGAAACCTTTTATGTGCTTAGTCCTGCCGGAGCTAACTGTTCTTAAAGCTCATCAATAGCTGTACTGTGCTGTGCTGCACTGCTCAACAGATATCAATTTGTGTGAGAACTGTTACACGAAGGAGCGGGACGTAGCTCAGGCAGCAGGGTGTCCACCTGTGAAGGTGTGGGTCATCCGATTGATCCTGTTCAGTGGACACATTTGCAGTTTGGGGCTATTTTCGGTTCCAACCAGTTGTCCACAACTGATTCATTAAAGGCTGTGGTATGTGTTGTCCTGGACACACACACGCGCGCGCGGTAGGACAATAAGTACTGTCCTGTTGTCCGGGGCATCTAGTTTACTTGGTCGGGCAGGTGAAGTTCTCACTGAACTCCCGAATGGGCAAGTCATTATCATTATATATTTTTTTCTGATCTGCAGTAGCAGATTTGAGTTTCAATTGGGTGGTTTGGGAAATTAAGTTCAGTCACTTGGGAAAAAAAGTTACTGTCATACCCTGCATGCATGCTTGCACACACACACACGTAAAAGCTGGACGGGGGGACTAATTGAGCTGGAAAGCTTGCTTAATACTTTTGTACTGGTGTCTTGTTAGGTGTGGATATTGGATGTTTAGGACAATTTTGTTTTGGTCTTAATGTTTGGATTGCACCATGGCTGCCGGCAAAAAAAACAACAGTTGCGGCCCTCTCCTTTTATCTATAGATATCTGTGTTTTTATTTTTGTTAAATTAAAGTGTTTAAAAAAAATACAAATTAATAGATTCATATCGCGAATTGGGTTAATTGAAGATAGTCGGATCCTAAACCAGGTGCCGTTTCTTAACGCCACAATCTAACCGCGACTGAGGTGCATAGTAAAAGTTTGATCATTCAGCCTTCTCCATATTTCAACTTCTAAAAGTATTATACTTATTTCTCTCTGTGGTATTCCTTTTAATTGCCGACCGGACGCGCTGGCCTGATCGGCAGAGCGCGGGCCCCGCGTGCGGAAGGTCGGGAGTGCTGTTCCCGGTCGAGTCAAACCAATGACTTTAAAATTGAAACTTGTCACTTCCTAGCCTGGTGCTCAGCATTAATAGGATAGGGCAATGACTGGTTCGCTCAGGGTCAGGATAATGTGACTGAGTGGGATATCAGGCCATGATGCCGGCGACCTGATTTCCCAGCGGGGCGGCACTATAAAAATCGCCATGGGTGCGCACTGTCACAAGTCGATACCCGTCCTGATATGACCTTAGATGTTGCTAGGACGTAAAACAACAAACAATTTTATTGTCAAATAAAGAAATCGTTTGGACATGTGCATAAAAAAATATTCAAAAGCTGGCTTTGAGATGTTGAATAAATACATGTATACAAACAGACATGTATCGTCTACGTCAAAAAGTTATTTTGTGTATGTATAATTGTTATCTATAGATGCACATCCCAGGCGGACGATTATACTTTTCATTCAACCTGTATTACAATTAGATAGGCAGAATGTCACAGAAAAACAATTGCATTTAATTCAGTGTTTCAAGCTTAACTGCATATGCATCTTTTGTGTGTGAAAGTTGGTTGGTTGTTGGCAACATCTAAGGTCGAATCAGGAATTCAGGATGGGTACTGACTTGTGACAGGGTGCACTCATGGCGACTTTATTGTGCTGTCCCACTGGGAGACCAGGTCACCAGCACCATGCCCTAATCCCACTCAGTCACATGATCCTGACACTGAGTCAACCAGCCATTGCCCCATCCTAATAATGCCGAGCGCCTGGCTAGGAAGCGACAGTGGAAGAGGGAGGGGGGGGGGGGTCAACTCTCCATTTCAATGCTGGCCGAATCGGTAGAGCACCGGCCTCGCGTGCGGAAGATTGGGTTCTCGGTCGAGTCAAACCAATGACTTAAAAATTGATAATTGTCGCTTCCTAGCATGGTGCTTGGCATTATTAGGATAGGGCATGGGCTGGTTAGCTCGGTGTCGGGATAATGTGACTGAGTGGGATATCGGGTCATGGTGTCGGCGTTCTGATTTCCCAGTGGGGCAGCACTATAAAAACGCCATGAGTGTGTACTGTCACAAGTCGGTACCTGTCCTGATATATTACCTTAGATGTTGCTAGGACTTAAAACAACAAACAAATCAATGTTGGTAGCTGCTCTCTTCCTCCTCCTTCTCCTCCAACCCCCCCGCTAGACGAGCAGCTCGCTCTAGTAGGAGTAAAGCGCGACCAGGTTTTAAAACACATTATGTTTGTACACACGTGCTTTTTGAGGTGGGTGGTGGCGGGGTTGGAGAGGCGCGGGTAACACGGCCCAGCTGGGAGCCGGCCGGCGGCCCACTGGTGCGTGGCGTCGGCCGGCCGCTGGTCAGGGCCCGGTTTTCATAGCTGCTCGCCGTTCGGACCGTTGCTTACTTTGTCGGCCCCCGAGTCGAGGCTTCCCGCCGCCGCCGGCACATGTTTGGGCTAAGGAAAACAGCCAAACAAAACACGTCGAGAGGTGAGGTGCCCCGCGGGTGTCAGACATGGCCAACACATTGAACAACACCCGACCAGGGCCTGGCGGGCGCATATCGCACTACATGGGTGTGTGGGTGGGTTTGTGAAGGGGGAGAGGGTGCAGACTCAAGATATTAGCCATCAATTAATAATAATAAGACACATTTACCACTTATGGGCGGCCGGCATGTGTCAGCGCCAGTTGCTATTTACAGCAGTGCAATTGATCAGGACATCAATTATTATTATATATACACGTGGCAGTGTATCCACACGCTGCTGTTTTGAGTTTTACCGACATGGGTCGGGGTCTGTGTTAGCTGTAGGAGTAACTGGGCACATTGGCAACCTCCAGCAACCAACCAACTCTATAGGGGAGAGGATTTTTACGTTTTTCAGATACACATATTTTTTGTATTTGATATTTTTGTTGCCCGTTTGTGGAACGTCGGTTTCATTGGTTATTCACGAGCTAAGTTAATATGGGAATTGTCATTTATTTAGCTCACGAATAAACAATTTATTGTGTGTGTTTTTTTTGGTAGGAAATAGGGTAATTTAAATCACGGATAACCAATTTATTATGTTCTATTTTTGTAGGAAATAGAGTAGAATTAGTTATTATTTTAGCTCACGAATAACCTATTTATTGTTGTAAATTTGTCCGAAATACGGTATAATAGCCAAAGCTTTTTTTTGTTTATTGCTGCTGGAAAAGACATTTAATTTTCACATTCCAGAAACATAAAAGGGTGGCACCGGACGAGCTGGCCCAATCGGTAGAGCGCATGCTTGATGCTTCCAGT
The DNA here is from genome assembly GCA_030323885.1 of Branchipolynoe longqiensis. Classification (NCBI taxonomy): domain Eukaryota; kingdom Metazoa; phylum Annelida; class Polychaeta; order Phyllodocida; family Polynoidae; genus Branchipolynoe; species Branchipolynoe longqiensis. Next base: position 22,873,344 of record CM059186.1, read on the forward strand.
GTGGAAGGTCTGGATTTTGAATCCCAGTCGCGTCAAGCCAATGACATAAAAGTTTATACTTGTCGCTACCTACCCTGGTGCTCGGCATTACTAGGATATAGCAAGGACTAGTTAGCTCAGTATCAGGATAATGTGACTAGAGTTGGATATATGGTCATGGTGCCTGCTGCGGCCTGATCTCCTAGTGGGGCAGCACTATGAGTGCACACTGTCACAAGTCGGCACTCGTCGTCATATAACTATAGATGTTGCTAGGACTTTAAAAAACGCAAGCAAACATAAAGCTGGGCCTTTGTTCTCCTATTTTTCAGAGACTTCCAAGGAAATGAACTGACGACACTTCCCAGTGATGCCTTCAAAAACCTTGACAAGCTGGATAAACTGTGAGTACCGTGGAGTATTCTTTATATTCTTTTTTAAATTCTTTTTTTATAATTAAAAAAAAAAAGAGAAAAAGTTGTGCTTATTGCCTTATCTACCCATCTATGTGCAGTCTGTTGACTTAGTTCCCTCTACGCAGGGAGGGAAAGGCGGGGGGGGGGGAGGGAATGCCGAGGGGATATGGGGGGGGGGGGATTATGTCTCGCATAGTGTATGCATAGTGTATGTATGCACATGTGCCGGGGGTGGGTAGTTATGGAGTTTGGACAGACTACTTGTCGATTGACCAGACAGGATGGCCCAATGAGTTGAGCATGCGGCTCTCATCTTGGTAAATTGTGCGAGTCAAACCAATAACTTAAAAAATTGATACGAGTTGCTCCCTAATTCTAGCCAGGCACTCTGCATTATTAGCATAGGGCAATTACTGGTTGGCTCAGTGGCAGGATAATGTGACTGAGCGGGATATCAGGTCATGGTAGCCTGGTCTCCCGGTGGGGCAGCACTATATATAAAGTCGCCTTGAGTGTGCACTGTCACAAGTCGGTACCTGTCCTGATATGACCTTAGATGTTGCCAAGACGTAAAACTCCCAACAACCAACCAACTTGTCGATTCTCACGCACCGGGAGTTAGCGAGCGGACCGCCGCCAGTTGTTGGACCATGAGGCCGAATGAACATGTGACGGCGATTGCCTCTCTCTTCTCCCCCTCCCTCCTCTATCCTCCCCCATCCTCCCAACACACCCCCCTCCGTCCGCCTACCACGGGGGAGCTGCCGTTGACATTTATGAACTGATTTCTCTGGAGTGCGCTGTACTTTGCGGTCTTACATACCAGGGTCAATGTGCAAGCTTGATTATTTACACTTGCCTTCTTTGGATTAGTATTCAATAATATCAATGATAGTTTTATTTTGATGGTTCTCGTGTTTTTTTTTTTTTAAAGCATGTCGTGGGCACTGCATTATTTTCTTCTACTACGTGGTTGATCGTTATTATGTACCTTAATTTAGCTTGAAGTAACTTTTATTTTAAGTGCCCAACTTTGAAATATTTGAAGTGGAACCATGCAATATTAATTTTGGCGAGCTTGTCAAAACTCTGACCCCATAGGTTTCTGCAGTGACAGGTTCTATTCAATTGTCTCGGTATTCCTTTCTGTGTTTAATAAGCGCACCAGTATCTAAGTTAGATATATGTAGAATCAAATTGAGATAATTGTTTTGATTTTGAAAATATGATATTTTCATCGGACTATGCAGCTTTAAGTCGGCTTGAAAATACCCCTCTACACCCATACTCTCCTTCCTTTCCCCTCCTTTCCCTTCCTTTCCCTTCCTTTCCCATCCCCCACAACCAACCTAAGGTATGTGAAGTGCACTGGCCTTAATACGCGGGCGTATTTGGCGGCCTTCTCACACCTCGCCGACACCTGGGTCTTGCTGCTCGCGTGTTGCCGGTCGCCCTCTCCCCGGGCGGGCTCCCCGGCCTGTCCGCCTGCCCGCACGGCTGCCAACGCAAGTGTGAGGCGGGCCGCGGTGGCATTCTCCGGCCCAGCTTGTCAGGTGTGAGGCGTGTAATTGCTGCTTAGCCAGCCATTGCACAAATCCCTGTTGTGCTAACCTCTTTTAAACATTTTGGTATTTTATTTATATTTATTTCTATCTAAACATTTTGGTATTTTATTTATATTTATTTCTATCTTTTGGCCTGTGCGCGCGTATGTGTTCTTTGTGTTCGCTTCCAAGAATTCTCACTGACAATATGACCAGAGTCGAATATTTTGTGTAGATCGTGGGATTCGAAGTTCGAACGCTGGTCGAGTCAAACCAATGAAATTATTTGAATAGGGCATGGACTGGTTGGCTCTGTCAGGATAATGTGACTGTGTGGGATATCAGCTCATGTTGCTGGTGGCCTGGTCTCCCAGTGGGACAGCACTATTAAGTTGCCATGAGTGTGCACTGTCACAAGTCAGTGGCTGCGTCCTGATTTGAGCTTAGATGTTACTAGGACGTAAAACCGCAACAAGCAACCAACCCAACCCCAACACTTTACAGATATAACCTTAGATGTTGCCAGGACGTAAAACTCCCAACAACCAAACCTGGCGACGGAACATCAAAGTTGGGCTGCGTTCGAAGAGCTGACAGTTTGTAAGGCAGGCGTGAGAAATGGTGTGTGATGGGGCGGGGGCGGGGCTGACTCGTGTTGAAGTGTTTTGGGTTGCGCGTTCATGCTCGCACATCGGGAGCCGGTAGAGGTTACCCACGTTTGTTAATTAGCAGAAGTAAATGGTTAAAGATGAAAGGGCGCCTTTGGCATTGGGTGCAGATTCCCGAGACGCTCGGACCACCGCCCGCCCAGCACCTGGGGCGGACGTGGGGTGGGGTGGGGTGGGGTGGGGAGGGGAGGGGGGGTGGAGTTCAAAGATAATGCTAGTATTGTGGATCTTTGGCCAGCCATTCACAACATACAGGGATGAAATATCTTCGCGGATTTTCACGATTTTTGTTATATTTAAACATTAACGTTCAACAAAATTGTAAGAAAATAAGATGTATATGACAAACACTTGGGGAGTTTGAATGCCGTTCTTATATGACATTAAATGTTGCCAGAACATGAAGCCCAAACAGGAACTAGTTAGGTATGGGTGATACTGATAGTACAGTCACAAGGCTAATTGAAACCTGACTTCTGACAGTGCTAAGTCTATGGGAGGAGATCCGCATTATCGCGGAAATTAGCCTTCGGTGTAATAATCTCCGCTTGATTTCCATGTGTTTTTTTTTGCTGGAGACCCCTCTGAATACAGAATGTGACCTGTCAAAACTAGGTGTGTGCTTTTAAAATTAAATTTGTATTATTATTATTATTATTATTATTATTATTATTATTATTATTATTATCCCTGACAGTTTATAGGATCATTGGAAAAGTCCTTTCCCATGCCAAACCTTGGACTAGTTTCAGCTGGTCTGTAGTGTAATATACCTAGAAAGGAAGCTGTAATTATTCACATATTATTTTAGCAGCAAAATTATTCTGTCTTATTTAAACTGCATGTTCCTACTTGGGATCTAGACGACCATAATGATATCATTATTCATTTTTGTCTCTTATTTGATTGGTTTCAACTGATACTAGGTACCGACAGGAATGGTGCTTTTTTAATTAATATTCACATACTTATAATAACTATTTTTGTATGTATTTGATTTTGATGAAATTGCATATCTTAGAAGATCGAAATTTTTCTATCCGATGGTGTTGTTGGATTTTATATATAGTAAGTCTGTATATATATAGTAAAATCCATTTTTATAATGAGTGTACTTAGGTAATATTTCTTCATTACTGGTGTAAATGAAAATGACTCTGAAAACAGGGTATCGCGCTTGTAATTTCAATGTCTACAGGATGAAATACAAATATTGCACTATATGCATATTTTAAAATTTCGCTGCCGGTACCTACTGATACTGAAGTTTTTCTCCATGATTTGTTCAATGCTGTAAGTGAATGGTAAAATTGGTGGTAGCTTGTAACTTTATACTACGTGTATGAACCAATTACTTCTAATGGGGTGTAATGAACATAACTTTCTATTGAAAAAGAATTGTATGCAGATCATTAAGTAAGAACTGTGTACGTGGATCTTGGCATTTTTTTAAATTTTCACATGGGGGGAAAGGGGCTATAATTCATAGCGATATTAGTCTCCATAAATATCGGGTGTTGCGATACAGGCAGTAACATGACCAACACAGCTCTACTCCCCGCCCTGATATGACCGTAGATGTTGCTAGAACGTAAAACAACAACAAACAAACAAACAGCTCTACTTAGTCACAATTATCAGGATAAAATGTGACGTCATGGGTTTGTGTAGTTTAAATAGCTATTCATAATACATTACTTCAAACTGAGTTTTAGTTGAATATAATCATTTTTTTAAATAACAAAAATTATAGTGGGGCGGCCGTTTTATTTTATTTAAACAAAATATTGTTGGGGGTATTTTTTATAACATACTGCGCTAGAAGTTTCAATTTTGGAAATCAAATATTAGAATGTTGACATATGTTTGAGGCCTCACGACATCTAAAACTTACAAAAGTTGAATTGCTGTTAGACCAACGCGTTTTTAACAGTTTAAAATGTTTAAAAAAAAAAAATTCTGAGGAGGGGGGGGATTTTCAGACATGGACGGGGACGATGGCGAATTATATTTTTTATTTGGCCGTATCTCGAAATAGTTCTGATGGGTGGTGATATTTAGTGCGTGGTAGTGAATGAAAATGGTGTAACTCGAGGCCAGGTGTGCAGTCTGCTTCCATCTGGACTGTCTGGGTGTTGGTACATGATTACTTCTGGCACTGCGGTCGTGAACCTAGTTAGGCCTCGTCCACAGCTGCCAAGTCAGCTAATTGCCGCGCCTTTTCTGGCATCAGACCATTTGGGCACACCTTGGCTCCTTTGAAAAGCATTTGCTTGCAAATCTCATCTGGGTCCCTCTCCCTCGATCCCTTTCACACCTCCATTTAAAGCTGCATAGTCCGATGAAAACATCAAATTTTCAAAATTAGAACAGTGGTCTAGATTTGATTCTACGTATGTAACTTAGATACTGGGCACTTATCAAACATTGATCACCACACCTAACGAAATACAGAGTCAATTTAATAGGACCTGTTACTGCAAAAGCCGATGGTGTCAGAGTTTTGGCATGCTTGCTCAATTTAATTTGATCCATTTGCACTTCAAATAGAGTTTTAGCCATTTTCCTGAGATAAATATATTAAATTGATTGTCATAATCTACCTTACTTTAGTTTGAAATAACTTATTTGAAATAGCTAACTTTTGAGATATTTGAAATGTAAGCATGTCAAATTAGTTTTGGCAACCATGCCAAAACATTGACATCATAGGCTTCAGCAGTAACATCTCCAATTAACTTGGCTCAGTATTATGTCATTCTATGTGGCAACAAACACTTAATAAGTACATCCATATCTAAGTTAGATGTGTAGAATCAAATCTAAATAATTCTTTTGGTTTTGAAAATTTGATGTTTCATTGGACTATGCAGCTTTAATTAAAAAAAAAAAGTAAAATCTTCAACAGTGTTGGGATAGTAGTATGGGTTTACTGTTTATATTGTGCGTCCTTTGGAGTAAAGCGTTGACAATTTTGGGGTTTGTTTGTTGTTGAGTTGTGCCAGTTTTAGGAAGGTGTGGACACGAGTAGTCGCTGTCTGACTGGTGTGTACAACACCCACACATATCACCTCTCTCTCCCCCCCCCCCCCCCCCCCCCCACACACACACACTTTCTAGCTGTCACACCTGAGCGGCAGGAGACAGGGTCGAGCTACGAGTAGCAGGCAGGGAGGCGAGTCGGTCAGACTCAGAGCCACAGCTTGTTTTAAAAACATTATTTAAACAAAGGTTCAACAGAAGTAACATTAAAGTTGCATAGTCCGATGGGTTTCAGTTTCTGCCATTTATTTCTGATTGTAAAGCTAGGGTTCCTTACATGCGGCATGCGAACGGGTTGGGTCCTTTCACCCACACCCACACACAGTGTCCGGTTTCTCTACCACTGTTTTCTATGGCAAACGCAGCAGCATTCGCATGCCGCACCGATGGCTAAAGCTAGGATTCCTTACACACGGTAAGCGGCATGCGGCATGCGGCAAGCGGCATGCGGTATGCGAATGGGAAGATTCCTTACACACGGCATGCGGCGTGCGGCATGCGGTAAGCAGCATATAAAAGTGTGCACCCATGTGTACATTCATTGGTATTCATATTTATGTGCATATGGTAGCATTTTTAGCTTTAAGCTAGGATTCCTTACACACGGTAACCGTCAGTCTCCCGATTGGGACGGTCCTAACACCACCACCACTACCATATGTTTCCACTCAGAAGCCTTGGAGACTGCTTCCTAACAGGTCCGCGCTCTACCTTGTACTGGCTGTCCGTAATTATCAGTCGCCTCCTCCAGCCTTATATCAATGGACATGGAGGTTCCTACCTTTATAATTACCAAATTATAGATAAGTATTCATATTTTTGTGGCTCTGGTAGCATTTTTACCAGTCGCCTCCTCCAGCCTTATATCAATGGACAACACACAGAGAATGGGACGGTCCAAACATGGCTCAGTTTAGCTTGCTTAGAGCGATGTTAGGACCGTCCCAAATATGAAGACTGCTTCCTCACAGGTCCGCCGCATAAACCTACATGTTTGCACTGGCTGTCCGTAATTATCAGTCGCCTCCTCCAGCCTTATATCAATGGACAAATGCGACTGATGCTTTTCTATTCACACCACCCTGTCCCGGCTGTCCGTAATTATCAGTCGCCTCCTCCAGCCTTATATCAATGGACAAATGCGACTGATGCTAATCTATTCGCACCCCCGTGTCGCATGCCGCATGCCGGACCGATCGCTACAGGGACCGATCGAGTTGTCGCATTCGCATTCGCATTCGCATTCGCATTCGCATACCGTATGTAAGGGTTGCAGCCCATTGACTTCAAGGCGTTTCGATTTTTTGCCGCATTCGCATTCGCATTCGCAGATCGCATACCGCGTGTAAGGAATCTCAGCTTACATGGACCGATTCAGTTGCCGCATTCGCATTCGGACGTATGGAAGCACCCCCTATTCACTTAGATGCTTTTCGATTTTTTTGCCGCATTCGCATAACGCATACCATGTGTAAGGAATGTAGCATTTAGCCATTAAAAATACAACCTAATTCAAAGTAAAGCAACATCTAAGGTCATATCAGGATTAAAGCAAAGTGTAGGGTGTTTACCGCTCCTTGCGCGGGCCGGGAAAATGGCACGCCGAGGGAAAATTCTAGACTCTCTGTTAGTTATATCTTCATTACTTAAGCTCATGCCCATCAGATTTCCTTCACACATGTCTTAAAATGAAGACACCTAATGTCTCTTCAAATTCCCCATGTTCCAAAAGCTATAAGTCTCATTCAAAATACCACTATTACAAATTCAAAATGTTGGTTCACTTCATTGGCCCGTGTTTGTGCTAGTCCCAGTCATTTTAGGAATCCCAGCTCGCCATGCTAAATTTAGGTCAGAGTGTTTTGTTGTTCCTGGATTATTACCCAATCAGATTTGCCTAAACTCAGTTGCTGCTGTTTGCAAAGACTGACGTCATAGGGGTAGCTTCCCTCTTTCAAATAGGGTTACTGGTTATAAAGTTATGGGGAACCCCCTAAATAAACTCTATTTTAAAGCATGAAAATAAATGTATACACCTTAGCGGGTAGGTGATCCTATTAAAGGAGCTTCTTATGAGTATTTTGGTGTTTATTTGATTAGAAAATGTTTCCAGATTAGCTTCAGGATTTTTATTTTAGCTTAGTAGTGTTTTAGACACTTTTAGTTTGTATTTTAAATTAAAATTCAGATTTTTATATTTTTAGTTAAATTATTGGTATAGCTAATATGCATTAGTTCCATATGATATGTGTGCAAAATCTGAAGAAGGTTCAACTATTGGATGAGCCACAGTGAGTGTTCAAAGATGGATGAATAAATTATTATTTTAGATTTGAGACACTTTTCTTTTGTATGTGCAATCAAAATGCACCTTTTTATATTTTTTAGATAGAATATTAATAGAATAATGTGTGTTACATCCAGATGATGTAAACTGCCAATTTATAGGAATATACAACAATTGGTTAAGCTACTGTAGTGACCTCTCAGGCAAGTAACCACATAGACAGGTAGGCGTGGGGAGTGTCTTGATATCAGGGAGCCTAGGTGGTGTAATGGTTGGCACACTGGCCCGGAATGCGAGGAGATGTGGGTTCGAGTCCCGCTCTAGGCGCAGTATTTGCCATTTTCATCACCCCCATGACACTGGTTGCCGTGATCAGGATCCTGTACAAGCTTTGCGCTGTATGGTTGTTGAACCTACCCTGTGTATGTATGTGTTAGTGCATTGCCTGTTTGTATGTAATTGTAAGCATTACAAGACTTACAATTCCAGGGGGACGAGTGTAGTGGTCTGCACTGACCTCTCAGGCAAGTAACCACATAGACAGGTAGGCGTGGGGAGTGTCTTGATATCAGGGAGCCTAGGTGGTGTAATGGTTAGCACACTGGCCCGGAATGCAAAGAGATGTGGGTTCGAGTCCCGCTCTAGGCGCAATATTTCCCATTTTCATCACCCCCATGACACTACAATGAACATTTAAATATTTTTCAAATTGATATATTTGGTTTTCTGAATAGTCTGCCCGATATGTTCAATCAAAATGCAATATTTTTAGATAGAATATTGATATAAATAATATCTATTAGCCTCAGTGAATGGTTATTCTCATACTGTGCCAAATTTGAGGAATACTCAAAAGATTGTTTTGCTGCAATGAGCCTTCAAGGGTTGAAAATTTCACGTACATGCAAACAATTACACTTTTGCTCATTTTAGAATGCCAATATCTTTTGATTCTCTAGACATAGATGTCTGGGGGGAAAATAGGCGATTACATTGTTATGAATATTTGAACTATTTAGTATTTATTCAGTTTTGGAAGAAAATACCATGCTTTGAAAATGGCTATTTGGCCAAATCATAAAGATTTTGTCATTATGAATTACACGTTTTGACATTGTCTCATTAGAAATCTGCTTCACGAATTGATTTAATAATTGGCATTTTAAATTCCTCTATATGTATACAATGGAAATTGATTAGCAGAACTCCCCTCACATGGTTCCACTGTTTATTATTATATTTGGTCAAAGTTCCACTTTTAATTCAAATTTAATATATTTAATATTAAAACATTATTATCTCAAAAACAATAATATATATAGCCTAACTGTTTTTGAATTTGGGCTTGTAATTGTATTGTCTACAGAAAAGAATAAATATATTAAGCCTGTTTTAAAATTTCGCTGCCGGTACCTAATAACAAAGCGTTTTCATATGGGACACAAGGTGGCCCGCCAACAGCAATGAGAGGATGGGATGGGGTAATCCTCTATTACTTCAATCAAATTAACCTACCGGACATAATTAGTTAATTGCCTCGTAGATTCTAATCTAATTAGAGCACACATTGCCCTTTGGAAGCATGCGGGGTGTGTGTGTCTATGTACGTATTATAATTTATACAGCGTTCGAAATAAGGCTTGTCTGCTTGTCCGAACCAAGTGAGAGTAGGCACGGACAAGCAGAATATGGCTTGAGCTTTTCCGTTGGACAAGTGAACATGTTGGGCTGAAAAACATTGTGTTTGCTCTCCATTAACATAAGTACTGCGGAAAAAATTCAGGGCGGCAGGTAAGCAAAAAAAAAAAAAAGTCCGGATAATGTTAACGAGTGGGATATCGGGTCAAGATTTCCCAGTGGTGCAGCACTATAAAGTTGTCGGTAGCGCGCACTGTGACAAGTCCTTAGATGTTGCCAGGACGTATAATTCATATTATTATATACATGTACGCACACACACATATAGACACATACACACACTATATATACACACAACACACACACATATATATATATATCTCAAAAGGTGATAACTCTTTTTTTTTTGTCCACGTAACGATTGACACAAAATAGTACAGAAACGGTTACACTGACAACACAAGGACATTTGCTTCAAATCAATAGAGACATGACATAGACAGACATTAACAGGCGCCAATACTCGTTGGTGGCGCCTCAGTGTATGTCGTTTCCCATTCTGTGGCGCCTGCCTCTCTGCGCATGACCGGAAGGGTACAGGTGCCAGGTGGAGGGAGGCAGGGTACCGTGGGAGGGTACGGGAAGGGACTGTTGGGGCCGCGCCTTATCGGGCGAGGTGACAGTGACGGAGAACTGTCAGGTCTCAGTATTGGCCACTCAGGCCTGCCCTGTGCCGGCACGAGTACGTAGCCACAGATAGCGGCCCGGTGTTATGTTAGCACAATGCCGCCTAATCTGATGGAGACCCTGCTCTCTCCCCACCGCGCACCCTGTCTCCTCCCCCCCCCCCCTCTCTCCCCTCCCCTCCCTCCTAGTGCCACTTGCCAGTCCCAATAACCGCCCGGTGTCACGCACGTAGGGTTGGTTGAGTTTTACGTCCTAGCAACATCTAAGGTCATATCAGGTCGGGTACTGCCTTGTGACAGTACGCACTCATGGTGACTTCTAGATAAAAGATCACCCTGTACTTGTAGTAGGGGTGAAAAACAACCTTATATAAAAGCTGCCGAAGAATTTCGACATGGCGTGGAAATGAACTGAGCTGATAAATTTCTAATTTCTTGAGAAGCAAAATATATTCTTCACATACATCTTCATGTTTCCCCGCTACATCTGATTCGAAAAATATAATAAAACATACTTTAAGAGTGAAATCAACAGCGTTTTATCGCCACCATCTTGTCTTTTTGCATTCTCTCTCGTTTCACCAACTCTGCACTGATATATGTAGCCATTTGATCCCGGAACCAGGAATTCCACTTCCTGTTCCATACGAAAGCTATTTTCACTTGTATTTAGCTTACGTTGTCATTCACCCCTGTACTGCAAGTCAAGCTGAGATTCCTTACACGCGGTATGCGATCTGCGAATGCAAAAAATCGAAACGCCTTGAAGTCAATGGGCTGCAACCCTTACATGCGGTATGCGAATGTGAATGCGACAACTCGATCGGTCCCTGTAGCGATCGGTCCGGCATGCGGCATGCGACACGGGGGTGCGAATAGAAAAGCATCAGTCGCATTTGTCCATTGATATAAGGCTGGAGGAGGCGACTGATAATTACGGACAACCTGGACAGGGTGGTGCGAATAGAAAAGCATCAGTCGCATTTGTCCATTGATATAAGGCTGGAGGAGGCGACTGATAGTCTTTAGCCCTGTATCTACACCAAGTGCAGTAGTGGTGGTGGTGGGGGTTCGGGTTGGTAAAAATGCTACCAGAGCCACAAAAATATGAATACTTATCTATAATTTGGTAATTATAAAGGTAGGAACCTCCAGGGTGCAGTATCCAAGAGTTACATGGATATACATGCCATATTAGGCCATATACAGTGCAGTATGGAGTATACTTGTTTATTTTTATTTTTTAAATATAGCCAGTGATGTGCCGTCTGCCGCATGCCGCATACCGTGTAGAAGGAATCTTCCCATTCGCATACCGCATGCCGCATACGGTGTGTAAGGAATCCTAGCTTAAGGGGTGAATCTTTTATCTAGGCGACTTCATAGTGCTGCCTCACTGGGAATTCAGGCCGCCAAGTACCATAACCTGATATCCCACTCAGTCACATTTTCCTTACACTGAGCTAACCTCTCCTTGCCCTATCCTATTAATGCCAAGCGCCTGGCTAGGAAGCGACATGTATCAATTTTATAAGTCATTGGTTTGATTGGACCAGGGTTCGAACCCATCTGTTTGATCCCACAATCTACCAAACCGGGAGACGGACGCTCAACTCATTCGGCCATCCCATCTGGTCGATAGGATCAGGAGGCTGGTACAATAAAACCTCTCTAAATCGACCGACCTTGGGACCGACTTTAACTTGTGATCCATTTAGGGAGGTGGTCGGTTTAGGGAGTTAGAATATGGTTACAATGGTATTGGTGGGACCCAAATAAAGCGATCGATATAGGGGAGTAGTCAATCTGTGGAGGTGGTTTGTTAGGGAGGTTTTACTGTAGTTGGTTATAAGTACCAGCATGAAACTGGTGATGACTTTGAGAAACTGTGGGGTGTGCTATTGTGCTTTGCCCTGCCCTGCCCTTCCCTGTCGGCCGTGCCTGCTTACTTGAGTGTGCTACTGATAGAACGCGACAATAATGTGCTCGTCGTGTACCAATTACCATACCTTGCAGCTAATTTGTCACACGGTGAATGCCACTTAACTACGACGTGCCTATTCTCAGCCGCGGCTATTCGCGAGACCCCGCGTCGCCACGCGCGATCTCGCGGCGACTGCCGAGCCACCGCCGCAGATTTGGTCAGCGGGATTTTATAAAAAAGAAGGAAGAAGCTTGTTTTATGTAACAATGTCTCTAAAGCACTTTTTTTTTCTTTTGGTATCATCGGCTATTGGACATCAGACATATGATCATTCTGACATATTTACTTAGAGGAAATCCACTGACGTCACATAGGCTACTCTTTCCGATAATCAGCAAGGGGGTCTTTTGTATGCACTTTCCCACAGACAGCACATACCACTTATTAACTGCACCAGTATCTAAGTTAGACATGTACAATCAAATCTAGATAATTGTTTTGGTTTTGGAAATTTGATGTTTTCATCGGACTCTGCAGCTTTAAATTATTATTTTTTAATTTAAGACTGCATAATCTGAAGCATCACATTTTCAAAACCCAAAGATTTGATTCTATATATCTAACGTAGATATCGATGTACTCATTAAACATGTGTTCCTGCATGAAAGGGGATATTAAGTCAATTTAATAGAACCTGCTGCTGCCGAAGTCTATGGTGTCAGACTTTTGGCATGCATGCCAAAACCAATGTAGCATGTTTACACTTAAAACTATCTCGAAAGTTTTGCCATTTAAGCTAAAAGTTACTTCAAACTAAAGTAAAGTAGATTATAATGATCAATCTAATATATTTATCTCAGAAAAATGACAAAATCTCAAAACTATCGGACTATGCAACTTTAAAAAGACCATGTGTGTGTAATTGATTGGGGGGGGGGGGGGGGGGTGTTATTTCATGTGGCCTCTCGTGTCCCCGTCTCTACGCAGGCTGAAATCGGGTTAGGTATATAATACATTGTGTGCGGGAGTTTTGTTGTAAGTAGGTCAGCTCACATAATTGGGTCATTAAACGTCAGGAGGCAGCTGCCAGGCGCGCACGGGATGGGACTGAACCACGAACCGCGCAGCATGCTATTTGTCACATGTCTGGGGATGGGGGGGGGGGGGGGGGGGGGGGGGGGGGGGGGGGGGGGGAGACGACCCAATGGGAGTGTGTAGTGCGTGAGGGGAGGGGCAAAAAAAAGACCCAATGAGAGTGTGTAGTGTGTGAGGGGAGGGGGGTACGAAGAAGACACAATGTGTTTGTTTGTTTTCTACGTTCCTAGCACGGACGGTACCGACTTGTGACAGTGCACCCTCATTTTATAGTGCTGCCCCACTGGGAGACCAGGCCACCAGCACCATGACCTGATATCCCACTCAGTCACATTATCCTGACACTGAGCCAACCAGTCCTTGTCCTATCCTAATAATGCAGAGCGTCTGACTAGGAAGTGACAAGTATACATTTTAAAGTAATTGGTTTGACTCGGACCAGGGTTCGAACCCACTATCCCATGGTCTACCAACACGGGAGACGGACGCTCAACTCATTCAGCCATCCCGTCTGGTTAGATTCAATATGGGTGGGGGGAGGGGGGGGGGGCAGGGCAAAAAGAAGGCCCAATGGGAGTGTGTAGTGTGGGGGGGGGGGGGGTCGGCGAGAAGGAAGCCCAATGGGAGTAGGTAGTGTGCGGGGGGGCGGGGGGGGCCCAAACAAAGGAAGGAAAGAGCTCAAATGTTGTGTGTGTGTGTGTGTGTGAGGGGAGGGGGGAGCGGAACGCTTCACCACAATATTGGCTGGTTGCCAAGGCAGCCACACTCCCCTTCAACATGCTTCACATCCAGTACAAGTTGATGTTATCTGGTCAGAAATTTGTACACTGCTGAGTGCTTGCAATTTTTGTTTCGTTTTTATTTATTTTTCTCTCTTCGTGTTTCACTTGATGGTTGGTCTACTGTAGTATGGCTCGCATTGTGTATTGCACCATCATTTTACCCAAGGTTCGCACGCGTGTGTGGGTGTGAGGGGGGGGGGGAGGGGTCCATGTGTATCTAGGGTAGAGTGCTGAGCATTATTCAGACATCGATGATCTATGCGATTTTTGTTTACTTTCCGGGCAACCCGTTAATAGACTAGCACTGAAAAGAAACCCTTAGAAAGATTGAAGGAATTTATATATTTGTAGTGGTCTGCACTGACCTCTCAGGCAAGTAACCACATAGACAGGTAGGCATGGGGAGTGTGTTGATATCAGGGAGCCTAGGTGGTGTAATGGTTAGCACACTGGCCCGGAATGCAAAGAGATGTGGGTTCGAGTCCCGCTCTAGGCGCAGTATTTCCCATTTTCATCACCCCCATGACACTGGTTGCCGTGATCAGGATCCTGTACAAGCTTTGCGCTGTATGGTTGTTGAACCTACCCTGTGTATGTATGTGTTAGTGCATTGCCTGTATGTATGTAATTGTAAGCATTACAAGACTTACAATTCCAGGGGGACGAGTGTAGTGGTCTGCACTGACCTCTCAGGCAAGTAACCACATAGACAGGTAGGCATGGGGAGTGTGTTGATATCAGGGAGCCTAGGTGGGTGTAAATGGTTAAAGGGGCTGTCACATTAGGGTTTTTTGCGGGAGCGTATGGCGGCGGTAAGCGCGTTACGTCATATACGTCGGCATACGCCGTATACGCTACTCATACGCTACGCATACGCTACTCATACGCTACTCATACGCCGCCAGGATGCCGGCGTATGTGAAGCGTATGAGGCATACGCCGCCATACGCTTTCATAAATCCGTCCGTCCAAATTTTTTTGTGCATGCTCAAAAAAACCCGACCTATGAGGGCGTATGGCCCATACTGTCAAAAATGTCACAGCAGCAACGCTCCCATACGCTCCTCATACGCTCCTCGTACGCTCCTCGTAGGTTCCACATACGCTCAAAACCACCCGAAAGGTCACCAAATGTCATCATAGGCCGGCACGCGCAGGACCTACGTAGGTTTTCAATACGCTCCCGCCATACGCCGTAATGTGACAGGGCCTTTAGCACACTGGCCCGGAATGCAAAGAGATGTGGGTTCGAGTCCCGCTCTAGGCGCAGTATTTCCCATTTTCATCACCCCCATGACATATTTAATAAATTTAAAAAAGCAACTTTGTTATTAAAGTTGCATAGTCCGATGGTTTTAATTTGTTGCCATTTTCTGAGATAAATGCATTAGGTTAATCATTATATTCTACTTTATTTTAGTTTGAAGTAGTATTTTCCTGCCGTGAATATGGCCTATGCTGCCGACAGTTGGTACCTGTGCTGATATGACCATAGATGTTGCCAGGATGTAAAATTCCGACAACCAATCAACCAACCAACCATATGTTATTATTACGTAGAAACACCTCAACACACAATTAAACAGTAGGTCCATGGTGATTGATGGTTAAGTTGGGATATTTATATATATATATAGCTTGACTGTGTGTGGTGCTGTGCGCTGTGGTGAATAAGTACAAGTACACCGGTGACTTGATGTATTGATATCATTAGCGCCGACATACGGCCATCAGGCTCTAGTCAGAGAGGGAGAGCAGAGCCCTCACCCCATACCATGTTACAACTTCTACACAGAAGTCCCACTTTTACATGGATATGGCACCGAACGCGGTGGCTGAATCGATAGGGCGCATGCCTCCCGTGTGGGAGATCGGGAGTTCAATTCCCCGTCGAGTCAAACCAATGCCTTTCACAATTAATATGATAAGGCAAGGACTGGTTCGCACAGTGTCGGGATGATGTGACTGAGTGGGATATCGGGTCATACTCATAGTGCTGGTGTCCTGATTTCCCCAGTGGAGCAGCACTATAAAGTCACCATGAGTGTGTGCTGTCACAAGTCGGGGCGCATCCTGATATGACCTTAGATGTTGCAAGGACGTGCAATTCAAACAACCAACCAAGTAAGACCTGCTGGTCAGTGTCTTATCGTAACCCCGATACTAAAGGGGCTGTCACATTACGACGCATCGGGCTGACGTATGTGATTTTTGGCCGCAACATCGTTATGCGTTACGCATGCGTTACGCGCTCATTGGTGTATGTCGACATTCAATGAGATACGGCGTCGTGCGTCAGGGGGTTGGCAAAGTTTTGTGTATGCACAAAACTATCGACTTACGACAACATGTGGATTTTATGTCAGCCATACTTTTTGTATACGTTAGGCTTGCATCAATGTCCTTACACGGACATTAGACAAACATTGTTATTACGTTGACCTATGTTAAAGGCAGTGGGAACGTACAGTCCGTGTACTGACAACGTATGGATTACGTACATCTAACATACGTTTAGCATTTCTCCAGCATGTCTTGACGTATGTAACGTATGAGGCATAGTTCTGCCAATCGAATAACGTATAACGTTCACAGGCGTTCTGTGAACGTACTGTGAGCATAATTTGAGTGTTTTTCGCCTGGAAGCACGTTGGCCATACACTATGTATACGTCCAACTTTGGCCCCCATGCCGAAAGGTTTGACGCTTCTCGACGTTTAAAAAAAAAAAAGTGCTTTTACACGTTGACCGCGCGCTTGCGGGATGCATCATAATGTGACAGGGCCTTATACATGGACATGGAGGGGAAGAGGTGGGATGGGGAGGGGGCGTCTCATGTCCGAGTGTTTCAAACCTCACTCTCTCTTCCCCCCCCCCCCCCCCCCACATGATCACGGGGGAGTGTGTGTGTGTGGGGGGGGGGGGGGCTGTGCTCGGGGGCTGGTTTCTGCGTCGTCATGCCAGCCGCATGCCGGTGATGGCATGACAAGATCACATTAGACCACTTGCATGTTGGCCACGGTCTATCGCCGCCCGACTACAACGGCTACACCGCTGTTATTACCCGATATGGATAACCATTGAACTAGTCTCCGTCTGTAGTAAATAATATAATAAAAAGGGAAAAAAATATGTATTAAATAAAAAAAGAAAGGAAAAGAAATAGCAGTAAAGAGATGGAGGGTGGGATTAATATAACACAACTGGCTGGTAATGAAGGGGGGGGGGGAATAGTGGTGAAGAGATGGGAGGGGTAATAAATAAATAATCTTAAAAATAAAGAATTGGTTGGTAATGACAGGACCTATTGTTGTGAGCATTTCGCTATTGTCCTTTTCGTATGTTTATTTTCCATAACCTTACTATCCGTGAAGATGCGTTGACACGTCTGTCTCCGCATATGCCCCGTCCTGATATGACCTTAGATGTTGCCAGGACGTAAAACTCCAACAACCAACCGTATACGCCCTCATGTGTTGCTAGGGCGTAAAACCCAAACCTAGACACACGTTGACGGCCTGCGTGTTTTAGACGTGTTGGAATACGGATGATACAATCTGCGTGTGAGATGAGCACACCGGGTATGGATGGGAGAAGGGGGAGGGGAGTGCGGGGGTGTGGGTGGCTATCCGATCGCCCCCTGGCGGGCGCCGCTAGTATTATTATTCGGATCCCGCTGTGGGCAGAATTAGCTCTGCTCCCACCGATAGCTTTCACAGACCCCCACGCCCGGCTCCCACCTTCATTACGCCGGTACCCCGTCGGTACCCGGTCGGTACCCCACCGGCCAAGGCCCAGCACGGGACCCGACCGGCCGCGCGCGGGTTTCCATGGAAACGACGGGATTTTGATGGGGAAATTGCATGCTGGGTATTGGGTGAGGTTGGGTTTTTTTTTTTACGGCCACCCTGGCCGAAGGATCCCCCCCCCCCCCCACACACACACATACGCCCATTTCAAAGCGACTCGCCTAACCACGAGAGTTATGCGCGTGGGAACGAGTGCTAAATTGACGGACCGATACGGATGTGGCAGAATTGCCGTTTTGGCAACTAACTAAAAGTGCATTTGTTGTATGGCGCTTTGATGTGAGGTGTTTACCGTGTGATGTACAAATGGATTAGGTGGGCTTATTGCATAGTGCGTTGAGCTCACTTGCCGCTGCACCGGACGCGGTGGCCGAATCGATAGAGCGCAGGCATCCCGTGCGGAAGGTCGGGAGTTTAATTCCCGGTCGAGTCAAGCCAATGACTTACAAAATTGATACTTGTCGCTTCCTAGCCAGGCGCTCGGCATTATTAGGATATGGAAAGGACTGGTTGGCTGAGTGTCAGGATAATGTGACTGAGTGGGATATCAGGTCATGATGCTGGCAGCCTTGTCTCCCAGTGTGGCAGTACTATGAAGTCGCCATGAGTGCACACTGTCACAATTTGGTACCCGTCCTGATATGACCGTAGATGTTTCCAGGAGGTAAAACAAACAACCACTGCCGCTGTCAATTAAAATTGCGGTCCGATGGGGGGAAAAAAGTATTTTTAAGTCATTGGTTTGGCTCGACCAGGGTTCTAACACCACGATCTACCAAAACGGGAGACGGACGCTTAACTCATTCGGCCATCCCGTCTGATCACTACTAGGATGGGGGAAGGAGCGGTGGAATGAGGTAGATGAGTGAGTGGCGGCTTATCGTGCTGAGTGGATAGTAGGCGAGGGAGCCGTGGCGCTTGCCT
This sequence comes from Branchipolynoe longqiensis, assembly GCA_030323885.1. Taxonomy (NCBI): domain Eukaryota; kingdom Metazoa; phylum Annelida; class Polychaeta; order Phyllodocida; family Polynoidae; genus Branchipolynoe; species Branchipolynoe longqiensis. The sequence goes on from CM059186.1 coordinate 22,892,138, forward strand.
GTCTGCAGCTCCTGTCTGCAGCTCCTGTCTGCAGCTCCGCCCTGTCCTACCGCTATGGGCGACAGGCGGACAGGACGCTGCCTATGACCGCCAGTTGTGGGGAGATCACGGCGTGATATACGCCCGGAGGTGAGGGGGGCCGGCAGGGACGCCCTCGGCACCAGGCATAGGAAGGAGCCCTCGGCAACCGGTCACGGGCGCACAAAGACACCAGTGTCCCCTGCCTGTCCACCTGCGAACACAGTGCCGGTCGGGCGCACTCCCCCCTCCCTCACTACCGCTTACTGATAACGCACTGACGCCGCGTCGTTTGGTCAGCTGTTGCCGGTGTGGCGGTTTAGATTCTCAGTGGGTTTAGAGTCTTCGCTCAGGGTTCTGCGCACGTGTCAAAATCGAACGACATTTCAGCGTATTCGATTAATCCACTCGGGGGTGACCCGAGCGACTCTTTGGCGCATAAATGTGGTCACGGCATTAGTCGGGGTGGTCAATGAGGGTGAGAAGGGCGAGGTTATACTCGTCTTTCGTTGCCTCTCCCCTCTTCACCGGTTTTCTTTCAGGCCCCCTCTCTACTAGATCCGATGGGAATATGTAGTCGGCCGGGATACCTTGGCGCCTCACGGAGCGTCGCTCCTCGGCGGAGGCCAGGATATCCCGGACGGCGTCGGCCGCGGAGACGTGGGGAGTGCCGCGTCGGTTCTTGGTGGTAGGCCGTCGACGTGGCAGGGGGTGCTTGTGTAGGAAGACGCCGGTACCTCTCGTACTCTGGGTGAGCCGCCCCGGGCAGAGTTGCCTGAGGCGGGGCGGGGGCCGGGCTCCGGCGGCGGCGCGCGCCCGAGGTGCAGATGAGGGGGCCTCTGGTGCGGGCCGGGCCTCCCCGGCCTCCAGGGCTTCCATCCGGGCGTGAATGTCGGCGGCGGTCTGGCGCACGTCGGCGGCAGTCTGGCGCTGCGCAAGCTGGAGGCGCTGGAGGGCTTCCAGTATTGCCGAGGTCTCGGTGCCCGAGGGCCGGTCCGAGGGCGCCGCGGGAGACGCCGAGGCTGAGGCCGGAGACTCGTCCCGCCGGGGCGTTGAGGATGGCCCCCGGGGTCGGCGGGGGGCGGCGGTCCGGAAGCCCTTGCGTCCTCTTCCTTTTCCTTGAGGCATGGTGTAGCCTGAGGTGAAGCAGCGGTCCGAGGTGGAGAGGGATGAACCCAGCAGGAGAGGGATGAACCCAAGCAGGAGAATGAACGGGAAGAGAGGCTGGAAGGCGGCAGGAGGGCGAGTGCCTGAGGGAGGCCGGCGGGCGACCTTATAAGGGAAGACGGGAACGGGCGACAGCAGGTGAGGTGTGAATGCTGCCGGCCCGGGGAGAGGGCGAGAGGTGGCGAGCAGCGGCGTCGGGTGAGGCGCGAATGCTGCGCGACAGGGGGGCGGGGGGAGGAAGCGTCGGCGTCGGGCGAGGTGAGGCGACAGCGCGGGGCGGGGGAGGGTCTCTTCCTCTCCTCGCATCAAACGTAATGCTACGCATTACGACCAACTCTTTCAATTCGCTAAATATATATTATTGAGCTAAAATACTTTTAGCACACAGCACTTGTTTTTGTCAACTCCACTCACGGTGTTCTATTTAAATTTCTAGCAACTCGGGTGACCCAGGTCGTGTTAATCGGATACGCGCATGCCCATAACCCATTGACGCATGCGCAGAACCCCGATCGTAGACTCTAAACCCACTGAGATTTTAAACCGCCACACCGGAATACCTTCACCGGCAAATGTAAGAGTGAATTCCGCAGTGTGTGTGTTTGTTTGTTGTTATTTTACGTCCTAGCAACATCTAAGGTCATATCAGGACGGGTACCGACTTGTGACAGTGCACACTCATGACGACTTTATAGTGCTGCCCCACTGGGAGACCAGGCCACTAACACCATGACCTGATATCCCACTCAGTCACCTTATCCTGACACTGAGTAGACCAGTCCTTGCTCTATCCTAATAATGCCGAGTGCCTGGCTTGGTTTGACTCGACCAGGGTTCGAACCCACCATCTACCAACACGGGATATGGATGCTCTAACCCTGTCGGCCGTGTGTGTGTGTGTGTTAATGACATTTAAAGTTGCCTCATCCAAATGATTTTAGTTTCTGTCTTTAAAAAAAGATATATTTAATAATATATTATTGATTATCATTTACTTCACTTAATTTTGAAGTCCCACCAGACGGGATGGCGGAATGAGTTGAGCATCCGTATCCCGTTTTGGTAGATGGTGGGATTTGAACCCAGGGGTTTCAGACCAAGGTGGAGTTAAACCAATGACTTAAAAATGGATGCTTGTCGCATCCTAGCCAGGCACTCGGCATTAGTAGGATAGGGAAAGGACTGGTTAGCTCAGTGTCAGGATAATGTGACTGGAGTGGGATATTAAGTCATGGTGCTGGCGGCCCGTTTTCCCAGCGGGACAACACTATGAAGTCGCCATGAGTGCACACTGTCATAAGTTGGTACCCGTCCTGATATGACTTTAGATGATGCCAGGGCGTAAATATCGCAACAACCAATCAATCGTTCTATCCGGTAATGCACGCTTTTAATGAATGAACCACCAAGTTCACTATGTAGAATCAAATTTAGGCCGAATGCTTTGGTTTTGAAACGTGTGTGCTTTCGTCGGACTCTGCAACTTTAAGAGATCGCCCCAGTGGTACGTCCTTTATCTCGATATTACATGTATTCTGATCGGTACAGACACCGCGGTCCGTTGCTGGGAACGCTGGTTCGGTGTGCACTCTATAAAAAATATATAATTTAAAAAAAATAAAAATATTATTTATAAAAAAAAAAAGAGAAAATAAAAAGGCTGTTACCATGGATACATGGTTATGTCATAGCGGAGCCATTCCACTTCGATCCTCACCCGGATTCGCCACTAGGTGTGCAGGAATGCCATCGCCACACCTTACTGAGCAATTTCTCGCGGCTGTGTGTCCTAGTAACATCTATGGTCATATCAGGATGAGTACCGACCGACTTATGACAGTGCACATTCGTGGCGGTTTTATAGTGCGGCCCCACTGGAAGACCAGACCATGAGGTAAATCTCACCCAGTCACATTATTCTGACACTTAGCAAAGCAGTCCTTGCCCTATCTTGTTATAATCTTAATATTACCAAGCGTCAGGCTAAGTAGTGACAAGTGCCAAGTTTGTATGTCATTGGTTTAACTCAGTGTGAGTTCGAGCCTACAACTCTCAGCTTGGTTAAAGGAGCAAAGTTAGCATGTCATTATGCACACCGATATTAATTTGGCTCGTCTTCACGTAGGATGAGTTGAGCGTTCGTCTCCCGTTTTGGTAGCTCTTAGGATTCTAACTGAACCTTGGTCGAGTCAAACCAATGACTTATAAAATGATACTTGTTGCTTCCCAGCCAGGCGCTCAGTGTTATTAGGATATGGCAAGGACTGGTTTGCTCAGTGTTAGAATAATGTGACTGGGTGCCTTCCATTGCCCCTGACAATGGCATTGGCGGTTTTCTGGTTAGCTTCCAGTGTGGTGACTTGAGCTGCCAGGTCCTCTCCTAAGAGGTACTTGAAGCCCCTGCTTCCCTCCTTTTTGGCCAGTGGTTTGATCTGGGCCTGCAGTGTTGGACGCACATTGTCCCTCCTCAGGCCCAGGATCGTGTTACTGGTACGGGCTAGTAGCTTAAGAGTGGTGACTAGTGCCTCTGCCAGTTCCTGCTTCGCGAGCGGTCTGCCAGTCTCAATGCCGTCCAAGACTTTAGCCAGTGGCCTAGAGGCATACTGCACGCCCCACTGGGCCGCCCCTAGTGCCGTGTCATTATCCCTCACTCTCTGTTGTAACGTAAGTTCAATCTCCGGGTTCATGCGGGTTTTATGTAGTACTTCCGCGTTTCCCGGTCTTGGCAGCGTAGCGTACAGCTCTGCGGTCTCGGTTTTTGTCATTGGATTGTTCCAGAGTGCTGTCAGTAGCTTGGCTGTGTTGTCTGCCAGGTTGCCGCACTCGGCATCCAATGGCGCCTTCTCAGCTGGTATAAACTGTTCTAGATACGAGTTACCGTCCTCAGCCGCACTCACCGTGACCTCCTGGGGTCCCGGCGTGGCCCGTGTGGGCGTGGTCGCGCGCTCTTGTTGTGGTGGTGGCGTGGGTGCCACCGACGCTGGCGTCCTCACGCTGTAGGGCGGCGGTGGGGTGTTCACTGGTGTGGCTGGCCTTGCCTGCTGTACTACCCGTCTCGGTATGGTAAAAGCCGACGGCCTAGGTCGCGGGACTTGCTCTGATGTTGGGTTCCTCGCTTCCGCCAGTTGTGGCGGTGATGGCCCCTGGGACTCCCCCTGGGACCAGTTGATAGAGTAGCCCGCCCTTCTGTTACGTATCTCCTCCTGGAGTTCCAGCTTCCGCGCTTCCAGGCGCTCCAATTCAGCTATTGGGGTGGGTATGTATTCAGGGCCCCTCCATTGATCCCCACAAGCAGGATCCGGAGGCGGGCTGAAGGTGTTCGACAGATCCGCCACCACCATTCTCAACCCCCTGTGTAGTCCTCCCACGGGGGGTGGTGTGTAGGTAGGTGAAGTAGCTGCTAGTACCAGCCTCCTCCCGCTGCTATCCGTCTGGATAACCGTATCTGGGGAGGGAGGTGGCTTCCCGGCGGCCGCCGGGTAGTGGTGTTCGTCCTGTGTTGGCGTCTCCGTCCTGTGGCCCGTAGTCTCCATGTCTGTCTCTGAGTTGGTGTCGGACTCATGTGGCAGGGGTACATACAGTGCCTCAGATGGTGATTCCATCCTTTTCCTTTCCGCTCGTTCAATGAACTCTGTCAGTATGCTAGCGGCCCGTTCGCCTTTGCTGTGGCTAGGGTAACCCGTGGGGGTTACCGGGGAGGGCGTGCGTGAGATGTGGTGCGCCATGGTGGAATGAGCCGTTAGCCGTGCCACTCGTATCGCCCCGCTCATTTCGTTCATAATTAGTTTGCGCCCTTGCCCCTGATTTTGGCCGCAACGGCCTCTCCTGGTTGAGGCGGCCCACCTGTTGGTCGTGCCTCCAGGTCGCGACCGCTCCATGACCCCGCGCCTACCCCCCATACCCGCCCTGGGGTGGAGGGGGGGGGGGGGAGGCTCAGGGCGCGGGCGGGGCCCGGCCCGCTAAGCCTTGTCGACAATGTCGGTGCGATCACCTAACAATTGTCATACCTCCGGAACAGGCGAGCCTGACCGTGCGCTACGCAGAGGTAGAAGACCCGTAGGTCTGGCCCGTAGGCCTGGCCCGTAGGCCTGGCCCGAAGGCCTGGCCCGTAGGCCGCTCCGCCTTAGCGGTGGCAGCCCGTGGGCGCCATACTTACCAGGACAGTTATCAGTACCTTGATAATGTCCTAGCCTCCGGTACCGAAGTGACCGTGCGCAACGCAGAGGCTGGGTGGTCAGAAGCCTACCCGCTGATATCCTATCAGTCTTAACTCGTCAGAAGGGGCCCCTGGCCCCCTGTACCGCTCCGCGCGGTGCATGACGTCCTGCTCTCTCGATAGCTAATCCAAAAGTGACGAGAGCTCGACCGACGCGACATCCAGTAGCGGCTGGCCCTCGTGGCCTGATTACCATCATAATTATAGTCACCATGAGTGCGTACCATCACAAGTCGGTGCATTTCCTGATATGACCTTAGATGTTGCTAGGATCTAAGCCTACAACCAAAAAAGTTACTTCAAAGTCAATTATAATGATCAATCTAATGTGTTGATCTCAGAAAATTGCAAAAACTAAAAACCATAGGATTATGCATCTTGTGAAATACTAAACAAAAAAATCTTTGGCTGATCTTGAGCTGTAATCTCCCATGCCTACTGTCATGTGTGCATCCGATATAGGTTATCTGTGTCCCTTAAAATGTTGATAAGAAATCAAAACTTTCACAGCAACCAGATATAGGTTGGGTACTCAGGTTGGCCGCTTCTAGATAACCACGTAAGAAACCTTGCTATGCATTACAGGGCCCTGCACACGAGTGGGAGAGGGGGGGGGGGTGACTGAGAATGCACTGAGAATGCATGTTTAATTATTTACAAAAACAGCGTGAGATTCAGTTTAAACAAATCTTTATAGTATATTCCATATGACACATTCTCATATTATAATCAACTATGGATCATATTTGTGCCTTGCTTATCAATTATAAATGTTTTTATACAACCAATGGAAACCCACGATTTTGTTAAGTGTACAGCCTGCATCAGTAATTTGGATCTCATCCATGAGACAACTACATATAGCGAGTTATACAAGACTTCCAGAACACAGTCAGTAGGTCTTCGCATGCTTTTATACATACATACATACATACATACATACATACATACATACATACATACATACATACATACATACATACATACATACATACATACATACATACATACATACATACATACATACATACATACATACATACATACATACATGTACATACACACATACGTATGTACGTACATACGTACATACATACACACACATACACACACAGACACGATCAAAATTTCCAGAACAGAGAGTCAATTAGTTTGTCTTCACATGCTTTTTTAGCCAGCATCGAGACATGTATCAGCAAAATGTAATTTTGGCCTGAACTGTGAGGTGACTGGATACAACTTAAGTTACAGAAGACTTGAATGGAGACAGTGAGTTAGTTAGATCCACAAGGTGCCTTTCACTCAGCATTAGGGCCATTAGCAAAATGCAATTTTCTCAATAGTGATGCGACGAGATTAGTTACATGACACTTCCACAACAGAGACAGTCAGTTAGTGGTCTGCGCTTGCGGCTAATTGGTTTCGCTGGTAAAGACATTAACTCCCGTTCCAGCAGCCGGCAGCCGGCAGCCGGCTGCATTTAGAATGTTCAATCATCACAAGCCGCCCGGCCAGCAGGCCTGGGCACATAAGCCACTGAACCAGGCCGACCGCCAGCATTCCTTGTCCGCACATTGCATTGGCTCTTAAAGCTGCATAGTCCGATGAAATATCAAATTTTCAAAACCAAACCAATTATCTAGATTTGAATTTACATATATAACTTAGATACTGATGCACTTATTAAGCATTTGTTTCTGCGTAAAAGGCAAATAGTCAATTTAACAGCACCTGTTACTGCAGAAGTCTATGGTGTCAGAGTTTTGGCAAGCTTGCCAAAACTAATTTTCCATGTTTGCACTCAAAATATCTAAAAAGTTTACCATTTAAAATAAAAGTAACTTTGAACTGATGTAAAGTAGATACTAGTGATCGATATAATATATTTATCTCAGAAAAATTACAGAAATTCAAAACCATCGAACTATGTAAATTTAATCGGTACCAATCCTGATATGAACTCCAACAACCAACCAACCTATACTTACTACCAATTTAAAACGGCATACTCTGATGGGTTACACTCATTCCCACAAATATAATATCCTCCCACCCCTATGGATAGAAATATTCGGAAGGTCATTAGAATCTACTTTTCCTCAGATTTTACTGGGCACGGTGGCCGACTCGGTAGACCATGTGCCTTGCGTGCGGAAGATCGGGAGTTCGGTTCCCGGTCAAGTCAAACCAGTGACATATAATATTGATACTTGTCGCTTCCTAGCCTGCCGCTTGGCAAGAATGGGAATAGGACTAGGACTGGTTAGGTCAGAAAAAAAGTTTGTTTTATTTAACGACGCCTCTAGAGCGCATTGGTTTTTATCATCGGCTATTGGACATCAAACTTATGGTCATTCTGACATATTTCTTTGGAGGAAACTCGCTGCCACCACATAGGCTACTCTTTCCGATAAGCAGCAAGGGGTCTTTTATATGCACTTTCCCCACAGACAGACAGCACACACCACAGCCTTTGATGAACCAGTTGTGGACCACTGGTTGGAACGGAAAATAGCTCAAACTGTCCACCGAGGATTTGCCCAGCATCAAGATAATGTGACTGTGGGATATCGAGTCATGGTGCCCGTGGCCAGGTATCCCAGTGGGGCAGCACTATGAAAGTCACCGTGAGTGTGCACTGTCACAAGTCGGTGCCCGTCTTGATGTGACCGTAGATGTTGCCAGCATGTAAAACAAACAAACATCTGCATGCGCACTATGGTTTGTGTCGTGAGATAAGCAGGACGGCCAGTTTGTCACTTACCTGAGGTTATCACCATCTTATACTACCGACGTAAAGGTATGGTAGAATCAGCGACACACTGGGGGGGGGGGGGGGGGGGGGGGGGGCAATATAGTAAAAGAAGCTCAACAGGGCACACTGAACCCAACAACAGGACCTTCCCCCATAATCAAGCCCGGCCACTGTAAATGTGATACATACATATAACACTATTTAAGGGATTATTATCAATGCTTTACTGGGGGGGGGGGGGGGGGTCAATATATTAAAAAAGAAGCCCAACAGGGCACACTGAACGCAACAACTGGACCTCCACCCATAGTAAAATTCAGGTCACCGCAACTGTGATATATAACAGTATTTAAGGGATTATTATTAGTTCAGTACCGGGCTAGTTCCTGGTCGAGTCAAACCAATGACTTAACAACATTGATACTTGTCGCTTCCTAGCATTAATAGGATAGGGGAAGGACTGGTTGGCTCAGTGTCAGGATAATGTGACTGAGTGGGATATCAGACCATGGTGTTGGCAGCCTACTAAGTCTCCCAATGGGGAAGCACTATTAAGTCGCCATGAGTGCGCACTGTCACAAGTCGGTGCCCGTCTTGATATAACCTTAGATGTTGCCAGGATGTAAAGCTCTTACATACATACATACATACATACATACATACATACATACATACATACATACATACATACATACATACATACATACATACATACATACATACATACATACATAATACATACATAATACATACATAATACATACATAATACATACATAATACATACATACATACATACATACATACATACACACATACATATATGTACATATATGTACATTAGTTTATAAATGTTGGCGCTTACCTGGGACGTGTGTCTACATGTAGTGCTGGCCGGGCGGTGTGTCTGAGGGCGCGTGTTTTCCCAGGTGCGAATTGGCCACTTAGACGAGCGTGGGCCGCCGACCCTCGCGGGGTCGCCTCGAGGCCGCACTAACACCTCACAATTTATCGTGTTCAGCCAAAATAGCTACCATGTCTTTATATATATTCACTGATAGAAATAAGCACAAAAAAATCACTTGTCCACCGGACAAGTCTGGTGTGATTTTTCACTGCATCATCGCAAGGTCTGGTCCGTACATAAGTCTTGAACTTCATTTTCCCCATTTCAAGGCCTTGGAAAATCTTGAATTTAACCTATTTAGGATAATTAGTCTTGAAAAGCCATGAATTCCATTAAACTGTCTCCACTGATCTAAATTAGTCTGAAATCTGATATGCCTGTGTTGACTTTTTCCTGAAATCCAAATGAAAATAGGCTTGAATTCCTATATTTAAAAAACAGCCTTGAAATAGGCTTTGAATTCTATATCTCCACATGTGTACAGCCCCTGTCATCGACTTGTTTGCCTTCCTGCTGAGAGTGTTCAACAGAAACGAGGTCTGCACAACCACCAGTGTACACATCCATTGTGGCTTATGACGTGCGTGTGCGTGTGCGTGTGCGTGTGCGTGCTTCTAACCGAAGTGGGACATGTGCTATGGTTTGTTGGTTGTTGGTGTTTTACGTCCTGGCAACATCTAAGGGTCATACCAGCACTGGTACTGACTTGTGACAGTGCACACCCATGTCAACTTTATAGTGCTGCCCCACTGGGAGACCAGGCCTCCAGCACCATGACATGATATCCCACTCAGTCACATTATCCTGCCACTGAGCCAACCAGTCCTTACCCTATCCTAATAATGTCGAGCGCCTGGCTAGGAAGCGAAAAGAATAAATTTTAAAGTCATTGGTTTGACTCGACCATGGGTTTGAATCCTACGATCTATCAAAACAAAGGCCCGTCCTGATATGACCTTAGATGTTGCTATGACGTAAAACAACAACAAACAAACAAACAATCTATCACAACAGGAGATGGATGGATGCTCAACTCATTCGGCCATGCCGCCTGGTGTGCTATGGTAGAAGTGTGCTAAGCAGGCTGTGTGCTATGGTAGAAGTGTGCTAAGCAGGCTGTGTGCTATGGTAGAAGTGTGCTAAGCAGGCTGTGTGCTATGGTAGAAGTGTGCTAAGCAGGCTGTGTGCTATGGTAGAAGTGTACTAAGCAGGCTGTGTGATGAAGCCGGCCCGATACGCTCCCTTCTCACAGGCAGATAAGAAACCTGGTGCGTTATTTACCTTTTGCGGATTGCTTGTTTTTGGTATTTTCTTTTCCCACCCCGGAGGTGTTTGTTGCTTCTAGGAACCCCATTTACTAAATTAGCTTAATGCAAGTCACTCATGCAAAGTTAGTTGCCAAAATATTTTTCTGTCTGTCTTTTGGGCACGAACAAAGTAGACAAAAGAATATTTTTAAGTTGCTAGTCCGATGATTTTGGGCTTCTGTCTTTTTTCTGAGATAAAGTTTGATGTTATGATCAACAATACTTTAATTTGAAGTAACTTTTATTTTAAATGGCTAACTTTTGAGATATTTGAAGTGCAGGCATGTACAATTAATTTTGGCAAGCACGTCAAAACTCTGACACCATAGGCTTGTGGAGTAACATGTTCTATTAAATTGACCCAGTATTCCCTTATATGTGGCAAAAAGTGCTTAATCTTAATAAGTGCATCAGTATCTAAGTTAGATATCTAGAATCAAATCTAGATAATTGTTTTGGTTTTCAAAATTTGACTCTTCACCAAACTATGCAGCTTTAAAGTTGCATGGGCCACTGTTTTTTATATTTAGTTTTTATGAATATATTGGGTTACTTGTTATAATCTACCCTTCTTTAGTGACTCGTTTTAGAAAATAGATAAATATATTGTGTTGATCACAGGGATGAAAGATCTCCGCGATTTCGCTGATTTCCAGGATTTTTCCTGTAGCTATAAGTGTATTCTAATACTTTGCGCCCGTCCTGATATCACCTTAGATGTTGCCAGGAAGAAAAACAACCACCCAACCAATACGTTGTTTCACGCTGCACACCATCAGCGTATACTAATATGTGGTGCAAACGCCGCAGCACTAGCAGCTCCAAACATATGGCTTCAAACGCCGCAGCAGGGTCAGCGTATACTACTAATACCTGCTATCAGTGTATACTACTAATACGTGCTTCAAATGCCACAGCACTATCAGCATATACCAATATGTATGAAACCCGACTTCCAAGAATTTTCAGCGATTCCCTGACAATGCTAAGCCTATGGGAGAATATCAGCATTTCCGCTTTTTTTTCCCCGGAGACCACTTTCATCCCTGTGATCATTATATTCTACCGCACTTTAATGTAACTTATTAGTAATGAATAATTTTGGAGCTATTTTAAGTGGAAATCGTGCTAATTAAATTTAATTTTGGTATGCACGTCATGGTTCAGCCACAGAATTAACACCAACATGTTCTTTTTAATTTTCTTAATAATTCCTTCCATGCAGCTGCACATGTTTAATAAGTGTCATAGTATCTAAATCTCATATATATAATCAAATCTAGGTAAGTGCTATGGGTTAGAATATTTCATGCTTTCATTGGACTTTGCAACTTAAAATTTAATAATAACACACACGTACCAATAAGACCCGCACACTAAACATTACAAAACAGGGGTAGGAACCACACAATTTGTCACACAAACAGGCATCACACATCGCGATGCACAAGCAAACATGCACAGCCACGTAGCTTGTTTGCTGGGTTTTGCGTCCTAGTAGCATCTAAGGTCATATCAGGATTGGTACCGACTTGTGACAGTCCGCCCTCGTGGTGACTTCAATAGTCCTGCTCCACTGGGAGACCAGGCCACTGGCACCATGACCTGATATCCCACTCAGTTACCTGATATTGAACAAACCAGTCCTTGCCATTATCCTAGTAATACCAAGCATCAGGCAAGGTAGCGACACGTATCAATTTGTGTAAGTGATCGGTTTGATTCGGCCGGGTTTTTGAACCCCAAACCTTCCACTAAAGAAGCCGACGCTGTTATCGATTCGAACATCTAGCCATTTAAGCAGCACACAACTGATCCGACATGTGCAGGATCGCCAACCCTTATGGTTTTGCTGTAAGTTGTATACTATTTTAAACCCCATCATCACCTTACCCCCATGTTCTGGTTTTTCCTTTTCCAATGTTGGCAACCCTGCAATACGGTAACACCATTTAAGCTAGGATTCCTTACACGCGGTATGCGTTATGCGTATGCGAATGCGGCAAAAAATCGAAACGCCTTGAAGTCAATGGGCTGCAACCCTTACACGCGGTATGCGAATGCGAATGCGAATGCGACAACTCGATCGGTCCCTGTAGCGATCGGTCCGGCATGCGGCATGCGACAGGGGGTGCGAATAGAAAAGCATCAGTCGCATTTGTCCATTGATATAAGGCTGGAGGAGGCGACTGATAATTACTGACAGCCGGGACAAGGGTCAGGGAGGGGGGTTGTCAAGGCTGCTGAGTGGAAACATATGGTAGTGGTTGTGGTGGGGGTTCGGGTTGGTAAAAATGCTACCAGAGCCACAAAAATATGAATACTTATCTATAATTTGGTAATTATAAAGGTAGGAACCTCCATGTGCAGTACCAAGAGGTACATGGATATACATGCCATATTAGGCCATATACAGTGCAGTATGGAGTATACTTGTTTATTTTTATTTTTTAAATATAGCCAGTCATGTGCCGCATGCCGCATGCCGCATACCGTGTAGAAGGAATCTTCCCATTCGCATACCGCATGCCGCATACCGCGTAGAAGGAATCTCAGCTTAATATAGTAATATTATATCAATCTTACTGATTATTGTGTCCAAAATGTACCACACAGCATCTAAGATTTAAACATTTTTCTGGGCGAGTACCACCAGACCTCCCAATGTAACATCCATTAAGATCTTCCGGTTTTTCATTTTCCAATGTTGGCAACCCAGTATGCGCACACGTGGGTGGACGCCGATCCGACTTCCGGTTACACGGATCTGAGCGGTGCAATATCTATCCGATCTCAACATCTGTCTTCCACATATGTAAGGTGTCAAGTGTGAATGGGACGAGGGTCGGGGTGGGGTGTGTTTTAGTGGCAACATAATGTGCAGCGATGGCCCGTTGTTTGGAGATTCGCTGATAACCTTTTACAGTTAGTGGTGAGTGAGCGAGTGAAAGGGGTATGATGTGTGATGGCGGTGGGGGAGGGGAGGGAGGAAGATGAGTGGAGTGGGGTGGGGTGGGGGCCGGAGAGGGATGTGATGGAGGATGGCGGTGGTTAGGGAGGGAGGGAAAGGGGTGGGGGTGGGGGTGGGGAGGGAAAGGGGTGGGGGTAGTGATTATGGGGGGGGGGGTATACTCTACTCTCTTGTTCTGGCCTGGTCGTCACGCCTGAGTGCCCCCACCCCCAGCCCCACCCTCCCCTCCCCAGGCCTCCTGCACTGACCCTATTTCCGTGCAGAGATCGTTAATCACAGTTGACAGTCGCTTTAGAAATGAAGCCATTGCACCCCCCCCCCCACACACACACAGACATACACACATCTCCCCACTCCTACCCTTCAATGTTATCGGGCTGCTCATCGTGTAACAGTTAACGTCAGCGCCGTGTTTCAGCCGCGCGCAACACAAAAACAACCACCAACCCCAAAAAAAACACAAAAAAACTATATTTGTGCCTTCCCACTTCTTCCCCCCTTTTTTTATTTTTACAACTTTAAAAAGATTTTTATTTGTTAAATAATTTGTTTAAATAGAAATTATTATTTTCTCTCATTTTCTCGTCAAAGGGTAGGTATAATACCCCCCCCCCCCCTCCCACAACCTGCGCAGAGGACAGGGGCGTTTTAGGTTAGCCGCTAAACGCGTATAGCTAACACCGACCGGGCGAAATATGTCAAGTGGTATGCAGGAGCGCCTAAACGGCCAGTGTTAGCTAAACGTGAAATTATTTATAGATTTGGGAATTCCCTCTGGGTCTCTACCCATATATTAGGCTTAAATATATTAAATGCTATCATATTTAACAGAATTAGATACGCAATAAGTGAAATTTGATGAAATTAACCGTAAATTCGAAGCAATATTAACGCTGCGGCCGTAACGGCGGCGATATTAACGGTTATATTTTCGAATCGACGAGCGTAAAGTAAACAAATCGCTAATACATTGCCGCCAATGCGTAGACATCGGCCAGTATGGATGTCGACGTCGACGCGGCGGTCGCGACGGCGGCGATTTGTTTACTTTACGTTCGTCGATTCGAAAATATAAGTATTAATATCTCCGCCGTTACGGCGGCAGCGTTAATATTGCTTCGAATTTAGGGTTAATTTAATCATATTTCACTTATTGCGTATGTAATTCTGTTAAATATGACAGCATTGAATAGATTTGGGTAGGACCGTACGCTAACACCGACCGTAAACCTGCTATGAAACGGGTTTAGGGTAAACGCGCGGTGTTAGCGTAACACCGCTTCCTGCATACAGAATTTTGCTCGCTAAACTGGAAATCCCGCCGCTAACCGGGAAATCCTGCGCTAAACGCGTTTTGGAGCTGTAACACCGACACCTGCATACGGCCCCTGGTTGGCTCAGTGTCAGGATAATGTGACTCTGAGTGAAGGTATCAAGTAATGGTGCTGGTGACTTGGTTTCCCAGTGGGGAATCACTATTAAGTAACCATGAGTGTGCACTGTCATAAGTCGGAACCCATCCTCATATGACCGTAGATGTTGCCAGGACGTAAAACATCAACAACCAACCAACCAGAGCACATGTCCCATTTCAGTTAGAAACATGCACACCACCACCATAAGCCACACTGTATGGGTACACTCCTGATATGACCATAGATGTTGCCAGGACGTTAAACTCCAACAACCAACCATCTTTTATCTCCGCCAATGGTGGCGTAAGGGGACGGGGCGGGCTGGGTTGAATTCATTAGCACTATCAGTGATCGCGGAGCGTCTGGCCGTGGCGTGGATCACCTGTTCAGATAGGCCGCCAGGGGGCAGATCCAATTGATATCCGCGCTTCGTCACACGGCGCGCCCAAGTATCGGAAGCCTTCGCGAATTAGCCGCAAGGAGGGCAGCAACAAAAACCGCCCCCCCCCACACACACACTCTCCCTCCCACCCATCCCTACTTTTCTACCAGCCAATAGGCGGCGTTCAGTGCCGCAGGGTGGGTGAGTTATGGCCGCCCGGCGCGTTGTGTAACCCCCGTAGTAAGGTGTGGGCCCGCTCGTCGCTCAGCGCATTAGGAACGCTGGGCAGGGGTCACGTGTGCTATCGGGATCAGATCAAAAGCGTCCCACCAGGGGGCGATATTAGGAAGGACCTGAATAGGCAGTCCCTTTTTAGTAATACAATCCTTTCGTCAAAGTAGTTCTCTAGCCCCCTCCACCATTAACAAAAAAATCTTTTTCTATTTCTTTTCTTCTCTTTTCTTCTCTTTTCTTCTCCTTTCTTCTCTTTTCTTCTCTTTTCTTCTCTTTTCTTCTCCTTTCTTCTCCTTTCTTCCCTTTTCTTCTCCTTTCTTCTCTTTTCTTCTCTTTTCTTCTCTTTTCTTCTCTTTTCTTCTCTACTTCTCTGTTCTCGGGCAACTGACAAATAGGTATGTCTGGGAGATGGCCACGGCGATCCAGGACTGCTGTGGGTGTGATGAGGTGTGCTGAGGGAGAATGCCCAGCGTTTGCTTGACCCTAATGACACATCAGATCCACGTATACAGTCTTACGGCTACCTAGACCGGGCGCGGTGGTCGAATAGGAGCTAAGTCGGATCAGAGAGCGTGTATATAAACAGATGAGAGGGACAACTCCCGCGAAAATCGGTAACACAGGCTACAGTGGCGTTCCTGGCGGTTAGTGTTGAACAAGCCTTGAGTTTGCTGGTACGCTCAGTGCAAAACATTAATTTTCTTAAAAGATTAATAGAAATCCAGAACCCTAACCTTATAAATTCAATATAATCTTGTTGGTAAACATGTTTTCTATATGTGTACTAAGCGGCTTGTTTCTATTTGGTGTAGTTTTAGAGATATTTCACTTTTTCTGTAGGAAGATTGCACACGACCATTGACAATGCCTTGAGTTTGCCGTACGCGTAGTGAAAAACGTTTTTATTCAAAATTAATAGAAATCCAGAACCCTAACCATATCAATTTAATATAATTTTGTTGGTAAACATGTTTTCTATGTGTATTCCAATCAGTTTGTTTCTAGGTGTTGTAGTTTTAGAGATATTTAACGTTTTCTGTAGGAAGATTGCACACGACCATTGACAATGCCTTGAGTTTGCCGTACGCGTAGTGAAAAACATCAGTTTTATTCAAAATTAATAGAAATCCAGAACCCTCACCATATCAATTTAATATAATCTTGTTGGTAAACATGGTTTCTATGTGTATTCCAATCAGTTTGTTTCTAGGTGTTGTAGTTTTAGAGATATTTAATGTTTTCTGTATGAAGATTGCTCACTGCCATTGACAATGCCTTGAGTTAGCCCATTTGTTCAACAACCACCACTTGGAGCGCCACAGTCGGCAGGTGTTACACGGTCTAGTATGAGAGTTGTCCCTCTCATCTGTTTATATACACGCTCTCTGGTCGGATGTAGAATCAGGTCTACATAATTGTTTTGATCAAGGGAATCTGATGCTTTCATTGGACTGTGTGGCTTTCAAGTGCCCTGATGACTTTATGCTTGTCACTTCCTAGCCAGGCACTCTACATTATTTGAATAGGCAAAGACTGGTTGTCTCAGTGTCAGGATAATGTGACTGAGTGGGATATCAGGTGACAGTGCTGGTGGCCTGGTCTCCCAGTGGCACAACACTATAACATCGCCATGAGTGCACATTGTCACAAGTCGGTACCCGTCCTGATATGACCGAAGATGTAGCCAGGACGAAAAGCTCCAACAACAACCCCCCACCCCCGCCCCCACCCCACACACAAGCAAACCTTTTAAAATACAAGTTACTTCAAACTAAAGTAAGGTAGATTATAACAATCAACATGTTTTTTTTTGGTAAACGTAAGAAACTCAAAACCATCGGAATATGCAACTTGAACAAAGAACAGACCAGGCTCTGCGTCTCGGGAGTCGGCAGATTGAGGCCCTGGCGGTGTTTTGAGCCTCGTTCCGCTGCGGTAAACTGGTGGCGGCCGTTGTTGTGTTGGTCGCCACAACGAATTAGTGCTCAGGTAATGGGCGCCGTGAAGAACGAGAAGTGACAGCAGGCTGCAATTTGCCCGAATTGTGACGAGTTACGTCGCTCCCGCTCCGGGGCGGGGCGGGGGGAGGGGCGGGGCGAGGGGGGCCTGTTGGTTGGTTGGTTGGTTTGTTGTTGTTTTAGGTCCTAGCAACATCTAAGGTCATATCAGGATGGGTACCGACTTGTGACTGCACACTCATGGCGACTTTATAGTGCTGCCCCACTGTGAGACCAGGCCACCACCACCATGACCTGATATCCCACTCAGTCATATTGTCCTGACACTGAGCCAACCAGTCCTTGCCCTATCCTAATAATGCCAAGCACCTGGCTAGGAAGCGACAAGTATACATTTTAAAGTAATTGGTTTGACACGACCAGGGTTCAAACCCACGATCCCATGGTCTACCAACGCGGGAGACGGATGCTCTAACTCATTCGGCCACCCCATCTAGTCGGTTGGTTGGTTGTTGTGAGTTTTACATCCTGGCAACATCTAAGGTCATATCAGAACTTTATACTGCATGCCCCACTGGGAAATCAGGCCACCGACACCATGACATGCCGATATCCCTCTCAGACCATTATCCTGGTACTGAGTTGGTTGATTGTTGGAGTTTTACGTCCTAGCAACATCTTAGGTCATATCATGACAGGTACCCACTTGTGACAGTGCACACTCATGGTAACTTTATAGTGCTGCACCCACTGGGAAATCTGGCTGCCAGCACCATGACCCGCTGATATCCCACTCAGTCACATTATCCGGACACTGAGCTAACCAGTCCTAACCCTATCCTATTAATGCCAAGCGCTAGGCTAGGAAGCAACAAGTATCAATTTTATAAGTCATTGGGTTTGACTCGACTGGGAACCGAACTACCGACCTTCCGCACGCGAGGCCCGCGCTCTACCAGTTCGGCCACCGGGGCCGGGGGTAGGCACGGGCCCAGCAAGGTCACGTGTGGTGACGGGAAGGGACGGTGTGTGATTTGCATATGGCGTCTGTGTGGGTGTGGGTATGGGGCGGTAATAAAACCGGTGATGTGTTATCTCGGGGTGTTCTGATGATCAACGCCCTGCTCTGCGATGTGAGGAATACGGTAGCTAGGCCACATACCTTCAAAGGACAACTCGGCACCCATACCAGCATTGCCCTCACATAGCAGGTGGTCTGCCTTCATCGGAGGTAGAAGAGCCCGATGGCAGTGAGACAGAAGCAGGGAGTTCATTGACATTTGTGTTGGCCCTTGGCAGGGGTTCACTGATCACAGGGGTCGGTCCGCCAAGATGAGTACTACCGTAGTGGCTTCCCCCATCCTACATGCGGGCCAGGCCGGGATTGGTTATTGGGAGTTTTACGTCCTGGCAACATCTAAGGTCACAAGGACGGGTGCCGACTTTTGAAAGTGCACACTCATGGCAACTTTATAATTATAGTGCTGTCCCATTGGGAAATCAGGCCACCTGCACCATGACCTGATATCCCACTCAGTCACATTATCCTGATACTGAGCCAACCAGTCCTTGCCCTATCCTAATCATGCCAAGCACCTGTCTAGGAAGCGAACAAGTATCAACAAGTCATCGGTTTGACTTGATCAGGGTTCAAATCCATGGTTTGACTCAACCAGGGGTCAAATCCCCCAATCTACCAAAAGAAGAGATGGATGCTCAACTCATTCAGCCATCTCGTCTGGTCCCAGGCCAGCGACATTTTGTGACAACTTCCCCAAAACACTGTTCGCTTCACTTCCAGAATGAGATCTGCGCAAAAGATCCATGGTCACTGGGTGGCGTGATACTAGTTCGATTGTCAATATTGGTATTGGTATTTAGATTATTGGTATCAGGATTAGTGGTATTAGGATTAGTGGTATTTTTAGTGATAGTAGTAAAATTGAACTGGTATATATATATATACATGACCCCACTAGCAATTACAATAATGAGCCTGTCTCAAAAGGTGATAAGTAATTTGGGACAAAACTTTGTCCATTGCAATGATCAACAAACTATCTGCTTATGCATTTGCTCAGGATAAACTGATTTATGGTGTTTCATAATCGCAATAGAATACATTCTATTTGAAGCAAGTGTCCTTGTGTTTTCAGTGTAACTGTTTCTGTACTGTTTTGTGTCGATCGTTACGCGGACACAAAAAAAAAAGACAGGCTCATTATTTTATATACTAGTGGGGTGATGTTTATGATTTTGTCCGGATCATCTATGATTCGAGTTGAGGCGTGTTATAAAAAAATAGGCGTTTCATAACCCACCCTCCCCCACCCTGACACACACAGATACACAACGTCAAATAAAGCGTTCATCCCCATTTACCATGCACAGGTATTTCCACTTCCACCCACACCCGCACCCATTCCATTTCATGACTTTGTCCATATACATTGTTCATAGAGCATTTTGACCACACCAAAAGAAGAAAGGTACTAAAACTAACAACTTTATATAGATGTGGGTGTTTTTTTTTAAAGAGAGCGTGAGAGAGACATACGGGGAGAAAGAAAGACAGAGACAGAAAGAAAGAGAGAGAGCCAGAAAGAAAGAAACAGAAAGAAAGAGAGAAACAGAAAGAAAGAGAGAAACAGAAAGAAAGTGAAACAGAAAGAAAGAGAAACAAAGAAAGATAGAGACAGAAAGAGAGAGACAGGGAAAGAGACAGAGACAGAGAAAGAGACAGAGAGATAGGAGAAAACTGGTGGCGTCGTGGGTGAAAGCGCTGGCTGTTCGGGTGAGTGCCACTTTAAAACGTGAGGTGTACACTGACGGGTGACGGCGTGCCGGCGTGCCGTGAGGCCGCTTGTGGGGCTGTGCCGTTGGGACCCCTCGCTGTGCTGTACTCGTCTCGGTGGACACGTAATGGCATGCAGGTGTCCCTCAGGTGTGCTGCCCCCCCCCCCACCCCACACACACTCACTCACTCACACACACACACACGCACAATGGCGGGTCCGGGCACAGGTGCCACGGTGCAGGTGGGTCTTACTGCTTTTGGAGGAGGTTGGGGGTGTGTGGGGGGTTACATCCGTTTTTAAACTGGTATTGCTCCTAGTGGTAGCCCCCCCCCCCCCCCCCACACACACACATACACACTTTAACCAGTGGAGAATTGGCCATTCCGGGCTGGGGGACAATGAATGGGGCGAAATTGGGTTTTCGGTGACTTGTATGCATTTTATAGCCTGTTTAAAGCTGCATAGTCCAGTGAAAACATCAAATTAGAAAAAAATAAAAAAAACACCTAAATGTGTATGTAGATTTGAACCTACCTATCAAAGTTAAATACTGGTGCATTTATTAAGCATATATTGCTATATAGAACTTAGAAGCACATACTAATGCAATTTAATAGAAATGGGGTAAGAGTTTTGCAAGCATTCCAAAATTAATTGTGTATGTTTACACAGTTACTCATTTTTAAAGCTGCATAATAGGCTACATCGCCATTATAGCCGCGCGGTGCATTGTGGGATGCGAGGAAGAGAAACAAACCCTCGCGAAGCACATGGATAATGCTAAGACACTGGGTGCAGCTATGAAATGTGCTAGTTTCAGCTCATCTCAGCTCTTGTTTGGAACATAGAAAATCAACTAAAAAATATATATATAATTAAGATGTTAATCTTTTATCTAGCATTGTATTTAGATCAATCAAATCAGCACATCTTATACCATCTGCATTTAGATTGAGACAGATCTGGGAACTCAGACTAGTGTTAGAGCCATAGCCAGAGTCAGTTTGGCTCATTTTATTCATATTTTTATTTATATCCTATGGTTAATACCATTTATTGGTCTAGGAAATGGGTAGGTTAATCAGACATTGGTTATGGTTTTTTTAAACAAGTTTCTGTTGACACATTTGACATTTTAATATTTAGAACAAGAATTACTTATGTCTAATCAATGGTGATGTAAACATCAGCCTGTAAAGTAACTGAAATTGTATGTTTCTTATCTCAAAATGCTTAATTATGGAGAGTTGTGTCTTAAACACATTCATTATATATTATATTGCATCCATCCATCCATGTTTGTGCCAAATTGTTATGTATTTTTAAAATTAATTTTGAATAAATTGACGTTTTGCCCTGCTTGTATCGGCAAACTCAATGGCCGTACACCTTTGCTTTGCTGCTAGCACCGTTTTCAGCGCATGCACCGTCGGAACGGTGATCTCGTCTATCTGATGGAGCATAACATTTTCAGAACCAAAACATTCAAATAGATTTCATTCTACATTTCTAATTTAGATACTGGTGCACTTATTAATCATTTGTTGCCCAATAGAATGGTGTATTGGATCAATTTAATAGAACCTGTTACTGCATAGAGCTATGGTATGATGTCAGGCATGCTTGCCAAGATTAATTTTGCACACTTGTAAATCAAATACCTCGAAGGTTAGCCATTTAAAATCAAAGTTACATCAAACTAAAGTGAGATAGATTATAACAATCAATTTAATATATTTATCTCAGAAAAATTCCAGGAATTCAAAAACCATCGGACTATACAACTTGAAACAAAGTTTCTAAAATATGGTAGAATATAACAATAACAATGAACTTAATGAATTTATCTATGGAAATGACAACTCAAAACCATTGGACTATGCAACTTTAAACAAAGTTACTAAAACATGGAGGATTATAACAATCAACTTAATGTATTTATCTCAGAAAATTACAGAAACTCAAAACCATCGGAATATGTTGAATTGAGGCGCCGACGGTGGCTGAAGGGTGCCGGTGTCGCAGTTTGAGCGCCCTGCCAGTTTCAGCTGACTGCATACACTCAAACTCAAGGCATTGTCAATGGTCGTGAGCAATCTTCGTGCAGAAAATACAGAAGAAGTGAAATATATCTAAAACCACACCACCTATTAACAAATCGCTTAGTACACATATAGAAAACATCTTTACCAAAAAGATTATATTAAATTTATACGGTTAGGGTTCTTGATTTCTATTTATTTTGAATAAAACTAATGTTTTGCACTGCTTATATGGTCAAACTCAAGGCATTGTCAATGGGCGTGAGCAATCTTCATACAGAAAATACAGGAAAATTGTAATATCTCTAAAAGCACACCACCCAGAAACAAATCGCTTGGTACACATATAGAAAACATCTTTACCAAAAACATTATATTAAATTCATAAGGTTAGTGACGATGGCGTCAAACTGACAGTTAGCTCAAACTGGCAGGACGCTCAAACTGCGACACCGGGCCGCCGTTGTTACGTGCACACAGTGTCCGACAGTCAGACGCTGCCCCTGTTGGCTGGCACGCATGTGCGGGGTAGGGTGACGAATTTATCGTTTTGTGCGCTTGATAATTCCTGTCTGGAGTGAAATTAGACATGGTACCCCCGGGCAATGGTTTAACAGCACACGTGTGCCATTAAACCGCCAGCAAAAACATGGGCGTGGCTTTATTTGTGCTGCTGCTGCTGCTGCTGCTGCTGCTGCTGCTGCTGCTGCTGCTGCTGCTGCTGCTGCTGGTGGTGGCTTGGGCTTGGGCTTGGGCTTGGGCTGGTGTTTTTAATTAGGTGAAGATTCAAAGGCTGCTGTACTTTCTCCCTGTACAGTGGACAATTTGCGATTAGCTGAGGAAAGCAACATTGTATAATACATCCGAATTTATCCAGTATTCCACATTTTTGATCTGGCCGATTTTTTCCCCAGCTAGGGTCAAAATTTGCTACCATTACAGCTTCTCCCGTTACTTTAGAAGTCCCAAAGATTTAGATAGCCGAATGAGTTGAGTGTCTCCCGTTTTGGTAGATCGTGGGGTTCGAACCCACAGGTTCGAATCCTGGTTGAATCATACCAATCACTTAAAAATTGATACTTGTCCCTTCCTGACCAGGTGCTCGGCATTATTAGGATAGGGCAAGGACTGGTTGGCCCAGTGTCATCGGATAATGTGACTGAGTGGGATATCAGGTCATGGTGCTGGCGACCTGGTCTCCCACTTGATCAGCACTATAAATGTGCACTTTCACAAGTTGGTATCCATCCCGATATGACGTTAGATGTTACCAGGAAGTAAAACTTCAACAACCTGACTGCGCAACCGCCGGACTGTACGGCAGTGTGTAAACGTAATAACGGCTGTCGGCACCCTGCAGCCACTGCCGGCGCCTGAATTCAAATTGAATAAAGTCTGTGGCACTGGTTTTCCAGCCATGTGACAATACACTTATTTTCAATATGGATATAAGACTCCAACACACAAACAACTAACCGACCGACCAACCAGCGCTACCTGTACTGTGCGCCGTGTGTGAGTGGCTATATTGGAGGAGACTGTCCATTTCGGTCAGTGCATAAATTAGGGGGTGCGCTGGTTACTGCAGTCTGCACACCAGGGGCCATATGCAGGATGCAGTGTTAGCGGAGTTTGGTGTTAGCCGGTAACACTGTTTAGCTATCACCGCTCTCGCGAAGTGTGTCAAGCCATATGCAGAGGCGCATAAACAGTTTGTGTTAGCTAAACGTGAATCCCTTGCAGCTGGTTCCTGGCGAGCACCACTATTTCCCAATACATTCGTCGATTCGACAATATTAATTTCTCCGCCGATGTAGCTGCGGTGTTAATATCGGTTCGTTTTTTAGGGTTAATTTAATCAAATTTCACTTTTTGAGTGTCTTATTCTATTAAATATGGTCGCATTGAATAGATTTTGGCCTAATCGGTACCTAATACCACCGGGCACCAGCCTCTCTTGTTATTATTGCTGAGTCTGTTGCCGTCGAGCACTGCTATTTCCCAATACATTCGTCGATTCGACAATATTAATTTCGCCGCCGATGTAGCTGCGGCGTTAATATCGGTTCGTTTTTAGGGTTAATTCTGTTAAATATGATAGAATTGAGTAGATTTGGGCCTAATATATTGCCGTCGATGCGGCGATTGCTTTCTCCACACACCAGGAACCAGCGAATCGGCGGCGGTGATTTGTTTTGTTTGCATTCGTCGATTCGACAATATGAATAACGCCGCCAATGCGGCGGCGGTGTTAATATCGGTTCGCTCTTAGGGTTAAATTGATGAAATTTCACTTATTGCGTATTTAATTCTGTCAAATCTGATAGTGATAGCATTGAATAGATTTGGGCTTAACCTAACACTAACACCAACCTGCGCTGGTTACTGCAGTCTGCACCCCTGGGGCCATATGCAGGAGTCAGTGTTAGCGGGGTTTGGTGTTACAGCCTGTTACCGTTTAGCTATCTCCGAGCCGGGGAATGCGGTCAAGTCATATGCAGGAGCACGTAACACTTTCATTATAGCTAAACGTGAATTTATTTATAGATTTGGGAAATCCCTCTGCATTTGTAGCCATATATTAGGCTCAAATCTATTGAATGCGATCATATTTAACAGAATTACATACGCAATAAGTGAAATTTTATCAATTTAACCCTAAATTCGAAGCGTTATTAAGGCTACTGCCGCATTGGCGGCGAAATTAATACTTATATTTTCGAATCGACGAACGTAAAGTAAACAAATCGCCGCCGTCGCCACATCGACGTCGTTTTCCATACTGACGGCGGCGGCGGTTTGTTTACTGTATGTTCGTCGATTCGAAAATATAAGTATTAATATCGTCGCCAATGCGGCGGTAGCCTTAATAACGCTTCGAATTTAGGGTTAAATTGATAAAATTTCACTTATTGTGTATGTAATTCTGTTAAATATGACAGCATTGAGTAGATTTAGGCCTAATGCACTCGCTATACCTCCTATCTATTAGTGGTGAGCCTTTTGCCGGCGAGCAACGCTATTTGACATTCATCGATTCGATTTGACAATATTAATATCGCCGCCGAGGCATCGGCAGCGTTAATATTGCTTCGAATTTAGGGTTAATTTAATGAAATTTCACTTATTGCGTATGTAATTCTGTTAAATATGATAGCATTGAATAGATTTGGGCCTAATCGGGACCTAACACCGCCCGGCACCAGCCAGTAGCTTTTGCTGAGCCTGTTGCCGGCAGGCGGCGGCGATTTGTTTAGTTTACATTCGTCGATTCGATTTGACAATATTAATATCGCCGCCAATGCGGCGGCAGCGTTAATATTGCTTAGGATTTAGGGTTAATTTGATAAAATTTCACTTATTGAGTATTTAATTCTGTTAAATATGATAGCATTGAATAGATTTGGCCACAACCTTACGCTAACACCGCCCTTAAACGTCATATGAAACGGGGTTAGTGTCGCGCACCTTAAACGCGCGGTGTTGGGCCTATCACTGACTCGTGCATACCGACTTTTCGGCGCTAAACCAGAAATCCCGTCTAAACGCATTTTGGCACGCTAACACCGCGTCCTGCATATGGCCCCAGGAGACTGTCCATTTCAGTGCGGTGTGTGCAGGTAGCCCAGTGTGTACATTACGGTCTGCGCTGGTTACTGCAGTCTGCACGCCAGGAGACTGTCCATTTCAGTGTGGTGTGTGCAGGTAGCCCAGTGTGTACATTACGGTCTGCGCTGGTTACTGCAGTCTGCACGCCAGGAGACTGTCCATTTCAGTGTGGTGTGTGCAGGTAGCCCAGTGTGTACATTACGGTCTGCGCTGGTTACTGCAGTCTGCATGCCAGGAGACTGTCCATTTCAGTGCGGTGTGTGCAGGTAGCCCAGTGTGTACATTACGGGGTGCGCTGGTTACTGCAGTCTGCATGCCAGGAGACTGTCCATTTCAGTGCGCTGTGTGCAGGTAGCCCAGTGCGTACACCACGGGGTGTGCTGGTTACTGCAGTCTGCACGCCACCCGTAGTGGGTCATGCAGCCGACATTCGAACCGCCTCCAGGTGCTGAACGGCTACGTTACCTTGTTGTGATATGTGAGCGCCAGACTGCCCCCCTCCACACACACACATCCCCCCCCCCCCCCCCCCCAACACACACACACACACACACGCTCTCAACTCCTGCTCCTCAGGACCGGGCGCGGTGGCCGAATCGGTAGAGCGCGGGCGATCACATGCGGGAGATGGGGAGTTCAGTTCCCGATCGAGACAAACCAATGACGTACATAATTGATACTTGTCGCTTCCTAGCCTGGCGCTCGGCATTAATAGGATAAGGCAAGGACTGGTTAGCTCAGTGTCAGGATAATGTGACTGAGTGGGACATCGGGTCATGGTGCCGGCGGCCTGGTTTCCCAGTGGGGCAGCACTATAAAGTCACCATGAGTGTGCACTGTCACAAGTCGGTACCCGTCCTGATATGACCTTAGATGTTGCTAGGACGTAAAACAACAAGCAAAAATTTAATAGAATAGGTCAAGGACTGGTTAGCTCAGTGTCAGGATAATGCGACTGAGTAGGATCTCGGATAATGGTGCTGACGGCCTGATTTCCCAGTGTGGCAGCGCTATAAAGCAGCTATGAGGGTGCGCTGTCACAAGTCGCTTCTCGTCCTGATATGACCTTAGAAGTTGCCAGGAAGAAAAATGCCGACAACCAACCAACAACCTACTCCACAGCCACTCACTCACTGAATCTGATTGCACCCAGTGATGTATGTGTGGTTAGAGCGCCCGCTTTTATTCCATGGGGTTGATCCCGGGCTGAGTTAAGCTTACAAATGTTGGTTCTTGTCACTATCTAGCCTATAGTGATGCCGGTTGTAGCGTACATATCTCGTATCGTTCCCTTCATGAACAGTCTCTTGATATAATGACAGTAAAACCTCTCTAAATACACCATCCATGGGACCGACCTTAAAGCTGCATAGTCCGATGAAGCATCAAATTTTCAAAACCAAAGCAATTATCTGGAATTGATTCTACATATCTAACTTAGACAATGATGCATGTATAAAACATTTGCTGCCACATAGGAGGGAATACTGAGGCAATTTAATAGAACCTGTTACTGATAAAGCCTATGGTGTCAGAGTTTTGGCAAGCTTGCCAAAACTAATTTGACATGTTTGCACTTCAAATATCTCAAAACATAACTGTTTAATATAAACAGGACTTGAAGCTAAAGTAAGGTCGATTATGACGGTCAGGTTAATCTATTTATCTCAGAAAAATTACAGAAACTCAACACCATCGGACTATGCAACTTTAAACCCGTTTAGGGAGGTGGGAGGTAGGGAGTTTTTCATTTTGTTTCAATGGTATTGTATGGGTGATCGTTTGTGACCCAAATAAAGCGATCGATATAGGGGAGTGGTAAATCTGTGGAGGTGGTCGGTTAGAGAGGTTTTACTGTATCTGTAGCTATTTAAAAAAGAAGACAATATACCCCCACAAAATTGAGTGTTGACTTTGTTTAGGATGGAACCATATTTTGGGAGTGCAATTCGTCGTGGCTATGATCACATTTTTAAATTTTAGGATACAGCCATACTTTGGGACTAGAATTCCTCTCAGCTATGATCACATTTTTAAGATACAACTATACTTCGGGAGTACAATTCGTTGTGGGTATAATCCATTTTTAGGATACAACCATACTTCGGGAGTACAATTCGTCTCGGGTATGATCACATTTTTAGGATGCAACCATATTTTGGGGGTACAATTCGTCCCGGGTATGATCATATTTTTAATACACAACCATATTTCGGGAGTACAATTCGTCTTGGATATGATCATATTTTAAGGATGCAACCCTACTTCGGGAGTGCAATTCGTCTCGGGTATGATCACATTTTTAGGATACAACCATATTTCGGGAGTATAATTTGTCTCGGGTATGATCACATTTTTAGGATACAACCATATTTCGGGAGTACAGTTCGTCTCGGGTAGGATCACATTTTTATGATACAACTATACTTCGGGAGTACAGTTCGTCTCGGGTATGATCACATATCGGCATTCCTTTGAAGTGTCTGCTTAAGTATCCTATGCAGATTAAGGCAGCTGAGATTAGATGGCATCTGGTAGTTATTTCTACCTGGTTAGACTAGCATGTATGTACCTCGCCCTGGCTTGCATGTGGTCAGTCGTCCCCCTCCCACTCCTCCCCCAACAACCACTAAGGCGGGTGGCGCCCCCTGTCGGTACTCGGCAGGCCGAGCCTGGGTCTGCGGGGAGCCGTCCCCTGTGATGGTACCCGACAGGAGTTAGACGCACACCACTCACCTGTAGTACCCACAACTCGACCACTCACCTGTGGGAGGTGTGAAGGGGGCGGCCCCCCCCCCCCCCCGGCCCCCCACACACATTCGATGTGCACTGGTCACTGAGTGCTCATTGGGTCAAAGACGTACGGCAAATGATTTATGTGCCCTCCGCCCCCGCAGTTTGTATATGTTCATTTTACATATGAAGAGTTCAGGCGCAAAACCCCGTAAACGCCAATCCACAAATTTGAATCAAGCCTTCAAAGAGTTCATTTCTTTATATTCCTATTTTTTTTGTTCATTGCTCCATAACCATGTGAACATAAGAAAAGTGGAATTAGTGAGAATTAAAATAATTCTCAGGTAACAAATCTTTTATTTAAACTACATTTTTGGATTGGCTTTTGCGAGGATTTGCGCCTGGACTCTTCATATATATACTGAACTATATACTATAAAGTGGCTGTCACACATCACCGGATTGGAGGAAACGGAAAGAAACCAAACAAAGTCTGTTGATAGTCCAGTTTGTGTCCGTACAAGTTTTGAACGTGCACAAAACTTGGAACGGATGCCGCCGGATTGACGTCTATGGTTCTTGCCCGGTTTGAGTTCATTTCATCCATTGGCTATCTGTTCATGTCCGTTTTATGTCTGTTTCATGTCCGTTCGTCCAGCGGCCTTTGTCCCGACATCGCAACATTTTGACACATTTTAATACATTTTGATACTTATCATGCCCGAACTAGACAATTTTGTCCGTTGCTCAATCCGGTGGTGTGTGACAGCCGCTTTAGTTTCTTGCACATATATACTAAGGGATATAATAAATTATGGGGGTGGGTGGCCATACATACATACATGCATACATACATACATAGATACATACATACATACATACATACATACATACATACATACGTACGTACGTACATACATACATACATACATACATACATACATACATACATACATACATACATACATACATACATACATACATACATACATACATACCACACACACATACATACCACACATACATACATACCACACACATACATACCACACACACATACACTCACCCACTCACACACACACACACGCACACACACGTTTATTCTTGTCCCGGAGTGGTAGCGGCGTGTGGAGGTGCTGGTGCGAGCATGCCCTTAGTGGCGGGGGGAGGTGGGGGGAGGGGGGGACCGTGACGGCCGACCCTTCACACCTCGCCCGGCCTTCCCTTTTGTGTGCCCCGATCACGCCTCGCTTCCCCTTCATTCACCTCCTTAGATCCCCGCTCAAGAGCCCGCACCCCCCGCCCCCCCTCATCCTCCATACCCCCCCCCCCCGCTTTCTTGAATCGGTAGCCAAGTATAACCGCATACACCATTCATATCTTATGTGCGCCACCTGGTGTAAGTTGGTTGTTAGAGTTTTACGTCCTGGCAACATCTAAGGTCATATCAGGACGGGTACCGACTTGTGACAATGCACACTCGTGGCGGTTTTATAGTGCTGTCCCACTGGAAGACCAGGCCATCAGCACTATGACCTGGTGACCTTAGATGCTGCCAGCACGTGAAACTCCAACAACCTGTCGCGCCCCGGTCTGTTCAAGGATCCAGAATATTGTGAGCGGCTTTTTACGACATGTACATATAATTAAGGATGTGTAAATATTATTCCTGCCACTTCCACCAGGATGGCACTGCCCCCGATGGCTTATGACCTTGACAGTGAAGACGTACTACCATCACGCGCCAAATGTCCGCCTTGCCTTACCGACTCCCAGCTCACGCAAGGCCCGGATGCCCGGCAATGTTTGATCTAAAGCCACGTGACCGGTACGCCAATACTGTTGTCGGACCGAATTGTGTCGGACGGATCGACTTGTGTCGGACGGATCGACTTGTGTCGGACGGATCGACTTGTGTCGGACCGACGTGGGTCGGACCGACTTGTGTCGGGTGTCAAGTCGGAGGTCGGACCGACTTGTATCGGACCGACTTGTGTCGGACTGACTTGTATCGGGAGTCGGACCGACTTGTACCGGGAGTCGGGCCTACTTTTATCGGGAGTCGGGCCGACTTGTATCGGGAGTCGGCCAGACTGTATCGGGAGTCGGCCCGACTGAGGGAGCTTTACGGAAGACTCCACTGAGCGGGTTGTTGCGGGGGGTGGTGCTGTGCGCATATATATGTGTGTGGGTGGTGGTGTTGAGGCTTGCCGGCCGGCCGACCGGGTGGGTTATTTATTTGCCTGTACGCCGGCCGGCCGACCGGCCCCTCGGCCCCGGGGTGACAGAGCGCAGCTGTCCGGGCGCCAGTCGGGGCCCCGGAGATGCTCGCCTTGCCCCGCCGACCGCCCAGCACAGTCGGGCTGCTGGCCGTTTGTTTTTCTAGCCGCCTTCACCATGCTTCTCCCCGCCCCGCCCCCGCCCCCGCCCCCGCCCCCGCCCCCCCCCCCCCCCCCTCAGCTGCCCCGACCTGTCAGACCCAACACCTCCCGTCCTCGCAGCCACACTCCGAGGTGTCGGCTTTCTCAGCAAGGTGTGGTTGCTATGGCAACGCGTGGAAATTAGGAAGAAAAGTTGTGCCATATGTGTAGCCTTGGAGAGGCCGGGCCCGGGTAGTTGAGTGAACAGAGCTGCTCGTGCGCTGGTACCTGGCAGGGTTGAGCTACTCACTGCCGTAGTGGCAGCGGTGGTTCCCGGCGCCCGGCTCGCCTGCGAGACATTGTGGGTGTTGCCCTGCTTTATAGGGTTGCCCCATTGGGTGGTGTTCTCTGTGGTGGAGTGGTTAGAGTGTCTGACTTTTTTCTAGGTCGAACTCCTAATCTGAAGGTTGGTGGTTTGATTTCCCCATGCCCCCCCCCCCCCCAACCTGTGCCAATTTGGATTTCCACCGCTGTGTATACTTACAGCGTCATCAAAGGCCAGTTGCTCTCATACCATGTCTATGTGGTGTGGGATGTTAAAAATCCCTTGGGTCGGTAAAAGTGTAGGCTCGGGCTTTCTATCAACAAACTGTCTAATGGTGAAAACAAGTCTATTCAGACTTACCCATGCTAGGCAGTATAAATTCCAAGAAATTCGTTGGTACCTGCTGGACTGACCTGCTCAAAAGCCACCCTGGAAGCCGGGTTTTACACTGTGGGTTGAGCTGGTGATTGCTGACATGTAGTAAAGTTGGTTGGTTATCGGGAGTTTTATGTCCGGGCAACATCTAAGGTCATATCAGGACCGGGGCCGACTTCTAACATTGTGCGGTGTTGGCGACTTTATAGTGCTGCCCCATTGGGAGACCAGGCTGCCAGTAGCATGACCTGATATCGTACTCAGTCACATTATCCTGACACTGAGCCAACCAGTCCTTGCCGTATCGTAATAATGTCAAGCGCCTGGCTAGGAAGTGTCAATAATACATTTTAAAGTCATTATTTTAATTCGACCAGAGTTCGAGCCTCTGGGTTCGAATCCCACGATCTACCAAGCTGCCACGCAAAGGTGGCGGGGAAGTGTGTCGGTGGGGGGGGGGGTGCAATCTGGTTACATTGATTTATCACTGCTAAAGTAAAGATTTCGCGGGCGATTTCAGCAAGTCAGGGATGTGATGGGCACGGTGGTGGTGGGCTGATTGAACACTCTGCAAGGCGCCCTACTAACAACCCCCACGTGTAGTGGGGCGGTGGCCGGGCGGGGGCGGATCACCTCGACAGTCCGACAGAGCTGGGGTTGGCTGGCCGTCTTAGCATGCAACTGGCTGGGGAGAGGCGTGCCCAACACTGTTATGTACAACTCGCGGTGTGATCACAAACTGTCCGTAATCACCCCGCACATGGAATTCTGTGATCGGCGTCCATCCAGCTTCGCTACTAGTAGAGGTCCCCGCGCCACGAGGCCGCCCGCCGACCGATAACAGCAGCTGGTCGAGGCGCGTGTTTTCACGTGCCATTTGCTCGCGGAGATAGTGATGATCTCCGTACGTGTCAACTGCTCATTGGTGCCAGCTGTTGGGCGTGTTATGCACGTGACACTTTCCAGAGCCGGCGGTCGCCTTGGTGGGGGAGGGGCGGGCTGTGGCGGAGGGGGGGGGGGGGGGTGAGCGTCCATCTCCTCTTTTGGTAGATCGTGGGATTCGAACCCAAATATGCAGATGGTGTCATTCAAATGAACAGCATATTTTAACTAATACTTTAGATGTACTCGATTTTTTGGGGTGATGGTTTATTTCCCCTGTCCGTAACGAGTAAGTCGCATTGCGCCTTGTTTTCATCTCTGATTATCGGCTCCGGTGTTAAGGGCGGCCGCCGGGTTAGCTAACACCAGTTTTGGGAAATAGGTCATGGGATATGTACGGAGCCAAAGCGCGGTGGCGTTAGCTAACATATTAGTTATTTATAGATTTGGGAAATCCCTGTGAGCCTGTTGCCAGCGAGCACCGCTATTTCCTAATATCGCCGCCGATGTGGCGGCGGCTATTTGTTCTGTTTACATTTGATTCCACAATATGAATATCGCCGCCGATATAGTGGCGGCGTTACTATCGCCTCAATTTTGGGGTTAATTTGACCAAATTTCACTTTTGGAGCATGTTATTTTGTTAAATATGATAGCATTGAATAGATTTAGGCCTAATCGATACCTAACACCGCCCGTAAACTTGCTACAGAGTGGTGTTAGTGTACGCAATGTTAAACTCGCGGTATTTCCGTAACACTGCTCCATGCATAGCGACTTTTCGCCAATAAACTAGAAATCCCACCCAAAACCAGTTTTGGCTTGCTAACTCCGATACATGCATACGGGCCCATGTTGTGAAGTAGAGGTTGGTGGTGAGGTCTGGGTGTGAGTTGCTCGGGGCCACTCGGGGCAACTCGGAGATGTTCGGGCCGCCGACCCCCAGGCTACTGATTCAATCGCTCAGCCAGGTCAGCCCCGATTGACACGGCGCATGTGTGGGGCCGCCAACACCCTCCCAGCTCCCGGTACAAATTGGGTTGTCTGAAATGGGAAGGAACGAGGTACACTGGGAAAGTGTGTGTGTGGGGGGGGGGGGGGGGGGGGGGGCAGGGGGAGTATCCTAACACAGCGGAAACCAACCTACTCAACTTTGGGAAGATGGATTGGTTGTTAGAGTTTTACATCCTGTCAACATCTAAGGTCATATCAGGATTAGTACCAACTTGTGAATGTGCACAGTCATGGCGACTTTATAGTGCTGCCCCACTGGGAGCCCTGGACGTAAAACTCTAACAACCAATCATTCAATACGGGTATTCTGAAATCAGCTGGTCCCTTTGTAATCCCTTAAGACCCTGTCACACTACGACGTACGGTGTCAGCGCGTGCTCAACGTTAGAAAATAGGCATTCATCAAACTTTTCAGTGGTGGGGGATAAAAATGGGAGTAAGCACAACGTACACACAATGTACGTAACATATGCAGAACATATCTCTGACCTATTGCTAGCGTATGAGAGCGTTCATG
Organism: Branchipolynoe longqiensis; assembly: GCA_030323885.1. Taxonomy (NCBI): domain Eukaryota; kingdom Metazoa; phylum Annelida; class Polychaeta; order Phyllodocida; family Polynoidae; genus Branchipolynoe; species Branchipolynoe longqiensis. The sequence continues at coordinate 22,926,125 of CM059186.1, forward strand.
TGCCTCGGAAAATGCTTGCATACGCTCATGGAATACTGACCAATGTTACGTACATTACTCCGTCGCTAGAAGTACGGTGTATATGTTAAATACGCTGGAGATACGGCAGGCATACGTTCGAAGTACTGTAGGAGTAAGTAATGCATCCGTTGGCAGTACGGGCACGGACTGTACACAGACTGTACGCGGACTGCACATTCCCACTGGCTGAATGTACAGCTAACGTGCAGCAACGTATACTAACATACTCCCAACATCCACCAACGTACATGCAGCGTACGTTCAACGCACGAGCCACACGTCGACACGCATTGGAAATTTTGAGCATGCACAACATTTTTTCGGAGCCTCGATGCACAGCGATGTAAGACGATGTATAACGACGTACCCGACATATGCTCAACGTATATGTAACATATGATGACGTACGCCGATGTGTTGGTCGAAAATCACATACGTCGGCATACGCTAAGGCTATACGTCGTAGTGTGACATGCCCTTAAAGGGCCTGTCACACTATGACATCGCCTCAACGTGCGCCAACATATGTGATTTTCGACCAACACATCGGGGTACGTCGTCGTATGTTACGTGTACATTGTGCATACATCGTATACGTTCTGGATACGTCGAGGCTCTGAAATAAAGTGTGCATGCTCAAAATTTTCAACGTGTGGCTCGTATGTTGAATGTATACTGCATGTATGTTCGGGATACATTGGTATACATTGCTGCACGTTAGCCATATGTTCAGCCAGTGGGAACGTGCAGTCCGCATACTGCCAAAAGATGCATTACATACTCCTAACGTACTTCGAACATATGCCTGCCGGAGTAACTAACGTATGTAATGTTGGTCAGCATTCCATGAGCATGTCCGAATGTTTTGCGAGGCACATGAACGCTCTCATACGCTAGCAATATGTCAGAGGTACGTTGTGTATGTGCCCATTTTTAACCCCCACTGCTGAAAAGTTTGACGAATGCCGACGTACTGGCAAATTTTCTAATGTTGAGCACGCACTGACGCCATACGTCGTAGCGTGACCGGGCCTTTAGTGGGATCTAGCACGCCGGGTCGCAGGTACAGCTTACCCGGTGGAAGTTGGAGATGGGGGGGGGGGGGGGGGGGACGATTGTGAACACACGTGTACAGAAAGTGGTATTTTATCTTATGGAAAATATTTGCTAGGACAATTTCACTGCAATCTACACGACAATACTCCTAATATAAGTTTGATCATCACGAGGCATAGGTGCACAGTGAGGTTCAAATGTGTAATGAAGGATTATGCCTGGGAAGGGCACCAAATGGGGTAGTGCTGAACCCAAACAGGCGGTTGCAACAAATTGCACCCCGCTCATTTTGCTGAAGTAACTCATTTTCCTTTATGAGATGCGGCCAACTACTCTTGGAAAGTAGTTGATCGGTGTGAGAGGGGATGCGAGGTGCAGTGCAGTGGGGGCGGTTAGTGGTAGGCTGTGTGAACAGCTGGTGTCTGTCCTGGCCTTTGAACCTCGACTGTCGCCTTTTCGAGTTGTTTTCAGCACAGCCGAAACCTCTTCGCACTACAACGGTCGTGTTGAAATATTTGTTTTCAGGGAGGACGGAGGTTGGGGTGGAGTATGGGTATGGGTATGGGTATGTGCGTGTGCGTGCGTGCGTGTGCGCGAGCGAGCGTGTGCGCGTGCGTCCGGTGGGAGCATCCGCACCAAACAGGAACTCTATTGTCAGACTGACAACTGTGAATTATGCCCAAGTTGTGCAAGATCTGTTTATATGATGATGATGGGTGTGGGAGCGCACGCATGCTGTGTGTGTGTGTGTGTGTGTGTGTGTGTGTGTGTGTGTGTGTGTGTGTGTGTGTGTGTGTGAGTGTGTGAGTGTGTGACTGAGTGTGAGTGAGTGATTGATTGTACATGGTAAGACAGTACATTTTTTGGCCACTGAACTTTCCACTTGCCAGAGTGGCAAAACTACTTATCCAAGCCCAAGTGTGTATGTGTGTGTGTGTGTTGTGTTGTGTTGTGTTGTGTTGTGTTGTGTTGTGTTGTGTTGTGTTGTGTTGTGGGTGTAGTAAGGTAAGGGGGGTGGGGAGGGTCAGTGGGCGCCAATTAAATTTCATCCCGCCCGACAAGAGAGTCCGCTTGAGCTGTTTGGCGCGGTATGCGCGGTTAGAGGGCGGGCGTTGTTGTCATGGATACTGCGATGCCGTGTTCATTTCACGGGCGCGTGTCGTGTGCCGCTGGGTGACGCGGGACGAACCCCCGGAGACACCGGCGTCCTGCCGCCTCCTGCCGGTCATTGTCCATCAAGCGGGCCGGGCGGGCGTGGGTGGGCGTGGGGTGGGGGGATTGATGTATCCTCGCGCGCAGCCTGACCGCGCTGAATATTAATGCGCGTGATTGTGTCGACGAGCTGACTGACCCCGGCTGTGACTCACCCCGTGCCCTGCCCGCCAGGCCATCCCGCCGGGCAATCCCGCCCGCCCGGCCCCGCCCCGCCCGCCGGGCCGCCGCTTGCAAATCACCCGTAATCAGGTCCCTTAACGCGTACGCCCCCCAAACCTCCGACATTTTGATTAGTCGGCTGGTGCCGCTGATTTAAACAGAAAGATACCATTAATATTCCATTGAATATCTCGGCTGTGACAAAGGAAGTTCGATAACCGGACGCCAGTGGTATGCATGGTGCCGACCTCCTGTCCTGGCCTCTCGCCTCGCTTCGGCTCTGCTGGAATTTAGGTGAATGAATGAATGAATAGAAAGCGCGGGAAAGTAGGCGGCTCGCAGACGACTTTCCCTCCTCTTGTTAATTTAATCTGCCAGTGTCGTCACATCCGCCGAAGTAAAGGTTGTATGTTAATTCAGGTGTAGGTTTCCAACCGCCATCCGTTAAACTTAAAGCTGTATTGTCCGATTCTTTATAATTATAGTCCGAAAGCATCACATTTTCGGAAGAAAAATCATTACCTGGATTTAAATCTTACATTTCCGACATAGATATTGGTGCACATATTAAACATGTGTTGCTACGTAGCAGGGAATATTTAGTCCTTTTAATAGAACGTGTTTTTGCTTAAGCTTACCAGACAGGATGGCCGAATGAGTTGAGCGTCCGTATCCTGTTTTGGGAGATATGGGGATCCAAACCCATGGGTTTGTCGGTTCAAACCCTAGTCGAATTAAAGCAATGACGTAAAAATCTATACATGTCGCTTCCTAGCCAAGCGCTCGGCATTATTAGTATAGGACAAGGACTGGTTGGCTCATTGTCAGGATAATGTGACTGAGTGGGATAGCAGGTCATGGTGCTGCTGGCCTGGTCTCCCAGTTTGGCAGCACTATAAAGTCGACATGAGCGCGCACTGTCACAAGTCAGTACCCATCCTGATATGACCTTAGATGTTGCTAGATCTTAAAACAACAAACAAACAGCTTAAGCTTAGTGTCATCCGATATGTATTTTTTGTTCTACCTGTAATTAGCGCGAGCCAAGCCAATGCCACTTCTCTGACTGATAAATATGCTAACTTACAGTGCCCTTTTTGGGGCTGATAATTAAGATCAGTAGACCTTTAGCATTCTGCCCAGCTTTAGTACACATGTTTTTCCGTTTATTTGTCTGATGGTTTTGAATTTCTGCCATTTTTTTAAAGGTAAACTTTGAAGATACTTGAAATGAAAAAAATTCCAATTCTGACACCATAGGTTTCAAATAGCCGATGCTTACTTTTTGTGCTTGGGGTGGGTGTGGGGGTGGGGTCGTTAAACAAACAAATAAACCATAGGCTTCAGCAGTAACAGGTTCTATCAAATTGACCTAGTTTTTCCCTTCTATGCAATAACAAATGCATCAAGGTATAAGCTGGATATGTAGGATAAAATCTGAGTAAGTGTTTCGGTTTAAAAAAAAAATGAAGATGCTTTTATCTGACGGTGCGGCTTTAAGTGAGTACCAATGGTGTCGATCGTGCATCGACATTTTAATCTCCATGATACCCAACAACTCAGGCCGTGGTTAAAACACAGTGGACATGCCAGTTTTGAATACACTCGGATTTCTCGGTATTAATGACGGGCTTAAAATTGCATATTACGATAAAAACATCAAATTTTCAAAACCAAAGTAATTACTTAGATACTGGTGTACTTATTTAGCATTTATTATTCGGATCCTTAATGCTATGCTCGACAATTAGCAAATGTAATTGTTGCTCCATAGAACTTAGAAGGGAATACTGAGTCAAGTTAATAGAATCTGTTACCGCTGAAGCCTATGGTGTCAAGAGTTTTACTTTTACTAGTTTTAGTCATACTTGCCAACATTAATTTTGAATGGTTGCACTGCAAATATCTCCAAAGTTAGCCATTGAAAATAAAAAGCTGTACTTCAAACTAAAGTGAATTAGACTGTAACAATCAATTTATTGTAGGCCTATTTATCACAGAAAAGTGACAGAAACTCAAAACCATCGGACTATGTAACTTTAAATTAATGACCCGGTGCCAGATTTGAATTTAATTTAGTTTCTTTATTTTATTGTTTAATTTTATTTATTTTCGGGGAGCCGAGAGGGCGGGGGGGGTATATCGACTCGCGCTATATAGACAGACGAGAGTGGGATAATCCGATATGCTCATTTCGCATCGATTTCCCCCCACACACGGGTGAGTAGGTGTCGATTGGCACGAATGACTGCATGTTGGCAGGGAGGGTGGGGGATTTAGGGGTGGGGTGGGGTGGGTAGAGTTGTCACTGTCATTGCCCGCACCGTGGCGCTATGCGGCCCGGAAACACCTCGACCGGAAACAGGTGCGCGCGGACCACTCGGAGCACCATCTTTTATTAATGTTGATTGTTGCGGGGATTGGTGATTAGCGGCAGGCGAAAGGGGGCGGGTGGGGATCCATCACTGTATGCTTTGTCTCCCCCTCTCTCTCGTCCTCTCTCTCGCCCTCTCTCTCCCCCTCTCTCTCCCCCTCTCTCTCCCCCTCTCTCTCCCCTCTCTCTCCCCCTCTCTCCCTCTCTCTCCCCCTCTCTCCCTCTCTCTCCATCTCTCTCTCCCTCTCTCTCTCCCTCTCTCTCCCTCTCTCTCTCCCTCTCCCTCCCTCTCCCTTTACCCCTCTCCCTTTACCCATCTGCTCCCTCTCCCCCTCCTCCCTCTCCCCCTCCTCCCTCTCTCCCCCTCCTCCCTCTCCCCCTAGCCCCCTCCTCCCTCTCCCCCTCCTCTCCTCCTCCTCTCCTCCTCCCTCTCCCCCTCCCTCTCCCCTTTCCCCCGCCTCCCGCTCCCCCTCCTCCCTCTCCCCTTTCTCCATCCCCCTCCTCCCTCTCCAACCCTTCTCCAACCCCTCTCCACCCCCCTCTCTCTCCCTCTCTCTCTCTCTCTCTCTCTCTCTCTCTCCCTCCCCTCTCTCATTCCCTCCCCCCCCCCTGTCCCTCCTCCTCCCCCCTCCTAACACGCATCAACGCCACCCAAATATTCTAGCGGGCGATCCAGTGACCTGGAGAAACTTTTCTGCCTGACCCAATGGACATTTAGATTGGGGGGGGGGGGGGTTGATGTCGTGCGTCACAGAACAAAGGGGCCTCCAGACTGATTAATGCCGCATGCAAATCGCTATTCACCTTCATTACCATGGGACTACTGATTCACGGCCGGAAACTAGCGGTATGTGTGTGTGGGGGGGGGGGGTGTTCGGCGTTTCCGCGGATTTCCAAGATTTTCTTCTATGTCCTTAGATGTTGCTAGAACATAGAACCCTGGAAGATTCACCTCGGTCTCAGAAACTGGGATGCGGGAGTAACTAATAAAATGCAACCAAAGTTAGGCACGGGCAATAATATAGTGACAACGAGGACCGTTGACACCTGGGGCCATATGCAGGAGTCAGTGTTAGCGGGGTTTGGTGTTAGAGCCTATTACCGTTTAGCTATCACCGACGTCAGGAACTGTGTCAAGTCGTATGCAGGAGCGCGTAACAATTTCATTATAGCTAAACGTGAATTTATTTATAGATTTGGGAAATCCCTCTGCATCTGTACCCATATATTAGGCTTAAATATATTAAATGCTATCATATTTAACAGAATTGGATACGCAATAAGTGAAATTTGATGAAATTAACCCTAAATTCGAAGCAATATTAACACTGCCGCCGTAACGGCGGTGATATTAATATTTATATTTTCGAATGGACGAACGTAAAGTAAACAAATCACCGCAGCCGCACCATCGACGTCGCTTTCCATACTGGCGGCAGCGGTGGTTGCTTGCATTCGTCGGTTCGAAAATATTAATATCGCCGCCGTCGCGGCGGCAGCATTAATATTGCTTGGAATTTAGGGTTAATTTGAATAAATTTCACTTATTGCGTATGTAATTCTGTTAAATATGATAGCATTGAATAGATTTGGGCCTATTACATTGCCGTCAACGTCGGCGCGGCGGTGGCGGCAGCGGCGGCGGCGATTTGTTTACTTTACGTTCGTCGATTCGAAAATATAACTATTAATATCGCCGCCAATGCGGTGGTAGCCTTAATAACGCTTCGAATTTAGGGTTAAATTGATAAACTTTCACTTATTGTGTATTTAATTCTGTTAAATATGATAGCATTGAATAGATTTGCCAACAACCTTACGCTAACACCGCCCTTAAACGTCATATGAAACGGGGTTAGTGTCGCGGACCTTAAAACGCGTGGTGTTAGGCCTATCACTGACTCGTGCATACCGACTTTTCGGCGCTAAACCAGAAATCCCCTCTAAACGCGTTTTGGCTCGCTAACAGTGACTCCTGCATATGGCCCCTGATTTCCGGCATTTTCCCACGATTTACCGCCACTATGACAGTGTTAATCCTATATAGGGTATGCACTGATGTCACGCTAAGCGGAAGTGCGGCCATTGTGGCGATAGTAACCACAATAATAACACACTGTCACACTGCAAACTCAATGGCTATGAGCAATGGCTATGAGCAAACAGAAAAAGTGAAATATCTATCAAACTAATTCACCTAGAAACAAATCGGTTGGTACACATATAGAAAACATGTTTACCAATAAGATTATATTAAATTGATAAGGTTAGGGTTCTGGATTTCTATTAATTTTGAATAAAACTAATGTTTTGCACTGCGCGTACCGGCAAACTCAAGCCAATCAAGGCATTGTCAATGGTCGTGAGCAATCTTCACACAGAAAAAGTGAAATATCTCTAAAACCACACCACCTAAAACCAAATCGCTTGGTAGACATAGAAAACATATTCAACGAATAGATTATATTAAACTTATACGGTTAGGGTTCTGGATTTCTATTAATTTTGAATGAAATAGATGTTTTGTACTGCGCGTACTGGCAAACTCAAGGCATTGTCAATGGTCGTGAGCAATCTTCATACAGAAAAAGTGAAATATCTCTTTAAAAAACACCACCTAGAAACAAATCGCTTGGTACACATATAGAAAACATATTCAATGAATAGTTTATATTAAATTTATAAGGTTAGGGTTCTGGAATTCTATTAATTTTGAATGAAATAGACGTTTTCCACTGTGTGTACAGGCAAACTCTATGGGATGTTTACTGGTTGATATCGCCACAATGGCCGCGCATCTGGTTCGTGTCGTCACATGATTACCCTATATAGGGGGAAATTCGCTGTTGGTTCGCAGTCTGATTTCCGCGGGTTTTTTCGAAGACCACTTCCACTTTCGTCCCTGGTGTTGGGTTTAAGTGTGATGGGGGTGGGGGTGAGGTCGTTGACAGTAACACTGCTGAGCGTTGGGTTAGAGTGTGTTGGGTTAGGGTGTGTGTGTGTAGTAGGAGTGGGTTAGAGGGTGATGGGGGTGCGGTGGGGGTTGACAGTGACACTGCTGAGAAGTGCGTTGGGTTAGGGTGTGTTGGGTTAGGGTGTGTGTGTAGTAGGAGTGGGTTAGATGGTGTAGGGGGTGCGGTGGGGGTTGACAGTGACACTGCTGAGAAGTGCGTTGGGTTAGGGTGTGTTGGGTTATGGTTCGTGTGTAGTAGAAGTGGGTTAGAGAGTGTAGGGGGTGTGGTGGGGGTTGACAGTGACACTGCTGAGAACTGCGTTGGGTTAGAGTGTGTTGGGTTAGGGTGTGTGTGTGTAGTAGGAGTGGGTTAGGGGGTGCGGTGGGGGTTGACAGTGACACTGCTGAGAAGTGCGTTGGGTTAGAGTGTGTGTTGGGTTAGGGTGTGTGTGTAGGAGTGGGTTAGAGGGTGTAGGGGGTGCGGTGGGGGTTGACAGTGACACTGCTGAGAACTGCGTTGGGTTAGAGTGTGTTGGGTTAGGGTGTGTGTGTGTAGTAGGAGTGGGTTAGGGGGTGCGGTGGGGGTTGACAGTGACACTGCTGAGAAGTGCGTTGGGTTAGAGTGTGTTGGGTTAGGGTGTGTGTGTAGTAGGAGTGGGTTAGAGGGTGTAAGGTGTGCGGTGGGGGTTGACAGTGACACTGCTGAGAAGTGTGTTGGGTTAGGGTGTGTGTGTGTGTATGAGTGGGTTAGAGGGTGTAAGGGGTGGGGAGGCTGTGCACCTGAGGCTCTCTCTGCTGGTGAACTGGTGGTTGCCCGTCAATGAGGGGACATATTGTATACATTATGATGTAAATGTACCTTATACGCATGTAGCTTAATTTCCTCGTGACTACAAACTTAATTCATTGCTGGTAAACTTGACTGACATGAAATTGTATTATTGTAATTTGTTGTTGCAGAATCCTCTCCCATAATCGACTTCGTGCCATCCCGACGTTTCCGAACGATTGCAACCTCACAACTCTAGTCTTGTAAGTATGAGCACTTCGGCTTCTGTGTGCAGATTTTGCAACACAGCCAACATTGTAATAGCAGCAGCCCATATCGAGTGTCGTTGATTGATTGCGACTGTGTTCCCAGACAAGTAATGCTTATTAGCTGATATTGTTAGCACCTTTAACCCCCTCCACGCCCCCTCACCCCTCACACTTCACACACCGGGCGCGGTGGTCGAATCGGTAGAGCGCGGGCCTCGCATGCAGAAGGTCGGGAGTTCGATTCCCGGTCGAGTCAAACCAATACCTTATAAAATTGATACGTGTCACTTCCTACCTTGGCACTTGGCATTAATAGGATAGGGCAAGGACTGGTTAGCTCACTGTCAGAATATCGGGTTATGGTGCCTGGAGCTTGATTTCCGAGTGGCGCAGCACTATAAAGTCACCATGAGTGCACACTGTCACAAGTTGGTACCAGTACTGATATGACCTTAGATATTGCTAGGATGTAAAACTGCAACGACCAACAAATCATCTAGATGCCAGTGTAGCAGGAAATCACAAACCCCTGGAAATGTAGCATTTATGTCCCCACGCATGCCAGATATATGTTTGATTTTGAACTTCTACCAGATCTGACATTGATTACATTGCCGATCCTGAAACTGAGTGATAACACCAGGATGTTGCTGCACCTCTTTACCTGGTCTTTAGAATGGGCTGAAAACGGTAGTCTGGTCCCCTGGCCTTTATTCACAGATGTCGTCACTGTGGTCATATGACTAGTGTTGCCGTATTGCTGTGGTACTTGTAGCTAGCTTATCAGAAATCCACTGTGTTAGATATGCTGCAAATTGTATATTTAGCAGCTATTGTCAGCTCACCTTATTACATATCTTCAATATACACCATGTTTGTGAATATAATCCTGAATTTGGGGAAAAGTAGCAGAAACACGAGCGAATGCTTCATCGCTGACAAAACTTATTTGGCAGAATACAGTTTTCAGCGCATGTGCGGTCGGAATTAGGAACTGGACTATCACAAAGATGTTTTCATTAGGGTAAAGTCTGCCAAACATGGAGGGTTTGCGATTTCCAGGGGGGGGGGATATGTGATTTCCTAGGAAATTGCAAACCCACCATGCCCATATATGGCATGGGAGTTTGTGATTTTCTAGGAAATCACAAGTGGGGGTTTGCGATTTACAGGGTTTGCGATTTCCTGCTACTCCGGAAAGATTCGAAAGCCGTAGTCACCATTCGGGTTCAAGTTGGATGGATTTGACTTTCTGCTTTAAAAACCTTTTATAGATACATGCATTAGGTTGATCTTTATACTTTACTTTACTTTGCTTTTCTTTACTGTGAAGGAACTTTCATTTAGCGATATTTCAAGTGAAAACATCCTAATTTAATGTTGGTGTACCTGTCAAAATGTTCTATGAGAGGCTTGAGCAGGGACAGTTTACCTTTGCGCAAGTCCGTTTCTCTGCTTCTTTCAGTGGAATGGTTAATTATACATTTGTTGGGTGAGATCAGGACAAGTGTGGATAATTTAAATAATTAATTTGATTGAGGTCTCGTTGCGAGTTAAAGCTGCATAGCACACAGCCAGTTAAAGCTGCGTAGCATAAACTTTTAGAAACGAAATCATTTGCTTAGAATTGATCCTACATATCCAGATTATTTAACATTTATTATTGCATAGACAGGAATAAATAATAAGTTAATTTAATAGAAGTTAATATTTGGCTAATGCACCCCAAAATTAATTTAGGCTGTTTTCATTTCAATTTCACCACAGTTGTATGCTCTTTTGGCATACACTTCTGTCATTATTTTACCTGTTTAAACACCGTATGACCCCCAATAGCCGATGTTTACTTTTTGTGCTGGAGAGTCGTTAAACAAACAAACAAACAAACAAACAAACAAACAAACAAACAAACAAACAAACAAACAAACAAAAGGTTGTCACTTCAAGTTTCTCCAAAGATAACCACTTCTAAACACAATGGTTAACGCAATCTATTAATAGTATCATTGAAAATAATGACAAAAACTCGAATCTATGAGGCTATGTAATTTTTAATTGTAGCACATATATATATATATGGTAAGGTGTCCCAAATGTTGATCGGTAGTAGAAACGAGTTACTCACTTCTATAGCGAAATACAAATAACAAGTTTTATTGGACTGGGGCCAGTCCCATTTGAGTTTTATCAGAATAGGCAAGTTGCCAGGCACAGCAATGAATATAACCATCATTTTCGTAACTAATAAGCATTATTGTTCTGTAACTTATTATTAGGACGATCATATTCTCATCGGCTAGTTTCTGCATTAGTCGCTGATGTTGGTTAGTTTCTGCATGCCATAACACTACATTAATCGCTGATGTCGGTTAGTTTCTGCATGCCGTAACACTTTGTTAATCGCTAATGTTGGCTTGTTTCTGCAAGATTTAACCGTGCAAAGTCGCCCGATCTCAGCTTGTTTTGGCAAGTTTTAACTGTACAAAGTCATGATATCGGCTTGTTTCCGGAAGCTTTAACTGTACAAAGTCACTGATGTCGGCGTGATTTTGCAAGCTTTAACTGTACAAATTCGCCGATATCGGATCCTTTCTGCAAGCTTTAACTGTACAAAGTCGCCAATGTCGGCTTGTTTTTCCAAGCTTTAACTGTACAAAGTCACGATGTCAGCTTGTTTCGTAAGCTTTAACTGAACAAAGTCGCTGATGTCGGCGTTTTTCTGCAAGCTTTAACTGTACAAAGTCGCTGATGTTGGCATGTTTCTGCAAGCTTTAACTGTACAAAGTCGCCGTGTTGGCTTGTTTCGGCAAGCTTTAGCTGTACAAAGTCACAGTGTCGGCTTGTTTCCGGAAGCTTTTTTCTGTACAAAGTCACGATGTCGGCTTGTTTCCGGAAGCTTTAACTGTACAAAGTCGCTGATGTCGGCGCGTTTCTGCAAGCTTTAACTGTGCAAATTCACGATGTTGGCTTGTTTCCGCAACTTTTGACTGCACAAAGTCGCCGATGTCAACTTGTTTCTGCAAGCTTTAACTGAACATAGTCGCTAATGTCGACTAGTTTTCGTGAGTCTTCGCTAGCTCCACACAGTCACCGACATCGGCTGGCTCCTGAGAGTCTAAAAGTTGCATAATAAATCCGATAAAAGTTAACACTTTCAAAGCCAAATCACTTACTTAGATTTGATCCTGCATATCCAACCAACTTAGATACTGGTACATACTCATGAAACACTAAACTTCCACGCCAAAATTAATTTGGCCGTCATTTGCCAAAATTAATTGAGCATGTTTTCACTCTAAATACCTCCAAAGTTAGGAATTTAACGTAAAAGTTACTTCAAACTAGGTAGATTATAACAATTAATCTAATATACTTATCTCAGAAAATGGCAGAAACTGTAATATTAAAACAAATAATGCAAGAAGGCACAGCTATGGGATAAAGCAACTAACTCCCGGCCGTCCTGATATGGTTTTAGATGTTGTTAGAACGTAAAACTCCAACAACCAACCAACCAACTAACTCCCGACTGTAATTTGTCATTTGCATTTTGTACACAACAACCTGGCTGGGAACTAGTAGGTCTAGAACCGGGTCTAGTACCGGGTCTAGAATCAGATCTAGCACCAGGTCTAGAATCGGGTCTAGCACCAGGTCTAGAATCGGGTCTAACAGTAACACTAGTTCTAGAACCCGGTGTAATACTAGTTAGGTCTAGAATCGGGTCTAGTACTAGGTCTAGAACCGGGCGAACACATGACAGGAGTACCAGCACTAGTACTAGTAGTAGTAGAACGCAGACGCCAATCAGCGGGTGACGGGTGTGGCGGGGAGGAGTGTGGCGGGGGGGGTTGTGTTGGGGGGGGGGGGGTATATGGCATGGCCATAGTGATAGTGCCCTCGGCGGGAAGGCACGCAGATGAATAATTGATCGATAAGGACCCAGTTGCCCATCGTGCGGGCAGTTCTCCTCGGGCCCCGATAATAACGCTTCAATTGTAAGCTCATTGTAAGAGCCGGGACCCCCAGCGACGAAAACCCCCGACGGGCCCACGCCCCGAGAGCCGGGCTGGCGGGCGGGCGCTCTCCGACCTTTGACCCGCCCTCCCCACTACCCTGTACTGTCTACCTCGACCCCCAGTGACCATATTTTTGGGGTCAGAAGTCAGAGGTCGGGTAGCAGCAGTATGTATGTAGCATGGGTGGGAAGGTGTGGCGATGTATATAATGGGGGAGGTGTCGGGTAATTAGTGTGACTGATGATGCGGAATGAATGCAGCAAAAAGTGATTAGCAAACCCCCCTCTCCATCGTATCTGGCCCGGAGTAATAATGCCTAGTGAATGTGTGTACTTTATCAGATTTGTTGGTTGAATTCAAATTTAAATGACAATAGGTTTTATATTTATATATATAGACCGACCAAACGGGATGGCCGAATGAGTTGAGCGTCCGTCTACCGTTTTGGTAGATAATGGGATTCGAACCCACGGGTTCGAATCCTGGTCGAGTTAAACAAATGGCTTTAAAATGTTATGTAGTTTCCTATATAGGCCTATGTGGGGCTGAATTGTTCATTGTTCATTAAAATAATTGTTCATTAAAATATTAACACCTAATTAACGTATCTACATTTATTACAGAAAAACATACATCTCAATCATTCACACTAACATTATTTTATATTTAAAAACTTTGCCAAACTGGACTGCACAGCCCCTGAAAGAAGGTTTAAATCTGGGATATTAGTGCCAATTCATGTTTGATGGATTTCAAGTGTCTGATTAACCAGAGCTATAGGTATGCTATAGGCATGTTTGTTACAAAAAAAGCAGTGTCAGTGTCGGAAAGCGAGTGTCGGATTAACCAGAGTAATTAACATTGATTAACATTGGGGAAATTCGTTACACCTGAAATTTTGTCAGTAACCAAAATTGTCCGATTAACCAGAGCTGTATATATATATATATATATCTTTAGAGCCTAATTTTTTTTGAAGGCGTGGGGGGTAAGTATTTTATTCATCCAAACATATCATTTATCAGCAACGAAGCGCTAGTCTTCTAGCTGTTCACGGTTCCAGGCATTCACTCAGTTCTTTGATGATACATGTTAGTAATGGAATGGAGACACTGTTATGTTTTGCAGTATTTGCATTCATCTATTCTTCTTCTTCATCGTGTCCTTCCACCAGTTATCTCAAGGGATTTTCGAGCAGAGGTATGATTGGGACGTGCTCTCGGTGGTGGATGGTGGTAGCAGGATTTGCAATCAGATAGCTGATTCCCAGGGCCGCGATGTGGATGCTCCTGCTGTGGCCAGTTTGTCGATAGAAAGCCCGGGTCTACACTTTTACCGACCCAAGGGATTTTTAACCTCCCACACCACATAGGCATGGTATGAGAGCAACCAGCCTTCGATGACGCTGTAAGTTATACACAGCGGTGGAAATCCAAATTGGCAGAGGTGGGGGGGGGGCACGGGGACTCGAACCACCAACCCTTGGATCAGGCACTCTTCCACAGAGATTCATCTATTAAAGGTACATAAACCAGCAATTGTTTGCACTATATACACTATGCTGGCGATAATGGAGCAGATGTGAGCTGGATGGAAGATGAATTAAAATAGGTGCATGTGTCATTATGACTTAAGTTCCTCGGGATTTGGGGATGGGGGGGGGGGGGGGTATACAGGTCCTGGGCGTTTTTTTTGTATTATCGGTTAATTAGATTAACAGTGCGTGAGATGTTATCAGTTGGTTAGGAGAAGAGAGGGCTCTGATGCTGTTGCTATTCCCTCCAAATTTGAAATGATTTCCCCCCGAAATGGGATGTGATGGGTTAGTTAAAGCTGCATAACGCATTAAAGCATCACATTTCCGAAACCAAAACACTCACCTAGATTTTTACCCTGGATATTTAACCTAGATACTGGTGCACCTATTAAGCATTTATTAAGTGTTTGATGCAGCATAGGACACATTAAGTTAATATAATAGAACATTAAAGCTGCATAGTCCGATGAAGCATCAAATTTTCAAAACCAAAATAATTATACAGATTTGACTGTACATATCTAACTTAGATATCGACGCACATATTAAGCATTTATTGCCAAATAGAAGGGAATACTGAGACACTTTGATAGAACCTGTTACTGTTGACGTCTATGGTGTCAGAGTTTTGGTGTGCTTGCCAAAACTAAGTTTACATGATTGAATTTCAAATATCTCAAAACTTATCCATTTAAAATAAAAGTTACTTCAACCTGAAATAAGGTAGATTGTAACAATCAATTTAATATATTTATCTCAGAAAAATTACCAAAATGCAAAACCATCGGACTATGCAACTTTAATGCTGAATGAAGCGAAGCCTATGGGGTCAGAATCTTGAGGTGCACACCAAAATTAATTTAACATATTTTCACGTCAAATAAATTAAGATATTAATCTTTTATCCAGCATTGCATGTACATCAATATAATCAGTACATCTTATGCCATGTGGATTTAGATTTAGACAAATCTAGGCACTCAGACTAGTGTTAGAGCCATAGCCAGAGTCAGTTTTACTTATTTTATTAATGTTTTTATTTATATCCTATGGTTAATGACATATGTAGAACTAGAAAATGAGTAGGGTTAATCAGATATTGGTTATATATTTCTCTGAAACAACTGTATGTTGACACATTTGGCATTTTAATATTTGGAACAAGAATTAAGAATGGTGATGTGGATATCACTGATTGTTTTGTGTGGAATTGTATGTTTCTTAGCTCAGAAAGTTTAACTATGGCTATTTTTTTCTTAGCTATATTCATCAGATCATTATATTGCATGTGGGCATACATGTTTATGCCAAATTGTTATGTATTTCATTTTGAATAAAAATCTAAGTTTTGCCCTACGCGTATCGGTAAACTCAATGGCCAGACGCATTTGCTTTGCTGCCAACGCCGCTTTCAGTGCATGAGCACTCGGAACGGTGATCTCGTCTATAACGCTCCCCTCTCTCTCGCCCCCAATGCACCCTTAAATATCATGGATGGAGGTTCTGTGTGAGTGAGTGAGTGAGTGAGTGAGTGAGTGAGTGAGTGAGTGAGTGAGTGAGTGAGTGAGTGAGTGAGTGGGTATGTATGTATGTATGTATGTATGTGTGTGTGTATGTGGACGAGTGTATGTATGTATGTGATGTTATGCATGTAATGTATTTATTGTATTAATACATGCGATGCACGCATGTAATCCATGCAATCTTTGCGATGCATGTGCGTCTGTGTCTGAAAATGTGGTGTGTGTGTGTGTGTGTGTGTGTGTGTGAGAGAGAGAGAGAAAGTATGTGTACTCTGTGTGAGTGTACTCTGTGCGCAACTGTACTGTGTGAGTATACTCTGTGAGTGTACTCTGTGTGAGTGTACTCTGTGTGCGACTGTACTGTGTGAGTGTACTCTGTGTGAGTGTACTCTGTGTGCTCTGCGTGCGACTGTACTGTGTGAGTATACTGTTAGTGTGTACTCGGTGCGAGTGTGCTCTGGGTGAGTTTACTCTGTGAGTGTGTACTCTGTGTGCGAGTGTGTACTCTGTGAGTGTACTCTGTGTTTGCCGTGTGTTTTTGGCGGCACTCTCTCTCTGGCATTGTGTGCGGTGTGCGTGGCGTCGGGCTCAGCCTTAAGTCGTCGTCGGCTCGCAAGCCTTGAGGAGGGGCGGGGGCGGGGGGGGGGGCGACAGGGGCGGGGGGCCGACAGGGGCCGGGGCCCGACCCGCGCTGGGCCGGGGCCCGACCCGCGCTGGGCAGGGGCCAGACCCGCGCTGAGCTGGGGCCAGACCGCGCTGAGCTGAGGCCCGACCCGCGCTGAGCTGGGGCCCGACCCGCGTTGGGCCGGGGCCAGACCCGCGCTGAGCTGGGGCCAGACCCGCGCTGAGCTGGGGCCAGACCCGCGCTGAGCTGGGGCCCGACCCGCGTTGGGCCGGGGCCCGACCCGCGTTGGGCCGGGGCCCGACCCGCCCGGCACAGATCATATTCATAGTGGACGTGTACAAGCAATCACTGGCGGCGGTCAATATTGACACTAACACTGCGGGCAGACGTTTCTTTTCTGTAGCCCATTTTGGGACGGCAAACACCGACCACCTGTAAGGGGAATCCTCGCAGCGTGGACACGCTTGGTCGGCCAGGGGATAGTGCAGCCCTGCAGGTGTATAGCCTGGAGGGAGGGTGGTGAGGGTGGGCATTGAACCCCTCACCCCCCAGACACACCCTAGGAAGGAGTCAGTGGGCCACCGTCACACTCACCTTGCCGTCTACAAAAGCGGAAAAACACGACGGACAAACGGCGGCGCGCCGGCCGGCCGGCCGTGCCTCGGCGTGTTGACGGGCAGTGGCCGCCAGAGGGCCCCCTTGCACGCCGGGAGGAGCGCCGGGCAGTGAGTGGGTGTAGGGTGGGTGTGAGGGGGGGGGGGGGTGTCCGGTGAAGAGAGGCGGCAGTGTTGGCCCACTAGCTGCACGTTTATATAGGTGTGTGTTCTCTGGCGACGTCAAGATTTACACTGTTGGTGGCCGGTTCAGAAACAGATCACCCATTTTTTTGTGACTTTGGGAGTGGTTTTTTATTGTTGTTGAATGGTTGGTTTTGGGGTGGTTATTTAATCATTTACAAAAAAAATTATATTAAAATGTTAAAACCGAACTGGGCGTGCGGTGTAGACACTGCCTGAGTAGTTCCTTCTCGTACCATATGCGCACATGCTGGATTAGAGGGCACGTTTATTGAGCAGGTACTGGGGCCATCACAGTTGAAAATCCAATATATGCAGTTAAAGTTAAAGGGGCATAGTGTGTATGTTAAAGGTGCAAAGTGTGTATGTTAAAGGTGCATAGTGTGTGTATGTTAAAGCTGCATGGTATGTATGTTAAAGGTGCATATTGTGTATGTTAAAGGTGCATATTGTGTATGTTAAAGGTGCATATTGTGTATGTTAAAGGTGCATAGTGTGTATGTTAAAGGTGCATAGTGTGTATGTTAAAGCTGCATAGTGTGTATGTTAAAGCTGCATAGTGTGTATGTTAAAACTGCATAGTGTGTATGTTAAAGGTGCATAGTGTGTATATTAAAGGTGCATAGTGTGTATGTTAAAGCTGCATAGTGTATGTTAAAGCTGCATAGTGTGTATGTTAAAGCTACATGGTATGTAATGTTAAAGGTGCATATTGTGTATGTTAAAGGTGCATATTGTGTATGTTAAAGGTACATAATGGTTATGTTAAAGCTGCATAGTGTGTATCTTAAAACTGCATAGTGTGTATGTTAAAGCTGCATAGTATGTATGTTAAAGGTGCATAGAGTGTATGTTAAAGCTGAATAATATTATTTTAAAGCTGCATAGTGTGTATGTTAAAGCTGCATAGTGTGTATGTTACAGGTGCATATTGTGTATGTTAAAGGTGCATAGAGTGTATGTTAAAGGTGCATAGTGTGTATATTAAATCTGCATAGTCCGATGGAATCATCAAATTTTCTAAACCGAAACACTTATCTTGATTTGATTTTATACATCCAATGTAGATATTGATGCACCTATTTGTTGCTTCATTAGACGGGAATATTAAGTTTATAGAAACTCAGGCGGTAGAGCATATATCTGTGAAGGTGTGGGTCATCCGATCGATCCTACTCAGTGGACACATTTTCAGTTTGGGCTATTTTCCATTCCAACCAGTGGTCAAGAGCTGGTTCATCAAATGGTGTGGTATGTGCTGTGGCGGGAAAGTGCATATAAAAGACCCCTTACTGCTTATTGGAGAGTGTAGCCTGTGTAGCAGCTGGTTTCTTCCAAACAAACATGTCAGAATGACCTTATGTTTGATGTCCAATAGCTGATGATAAAAATCAATGCACTCTAGAGGCGTCGTTAAATAAAACAAACTTTCCATTTCATATTTATCCTATACTCACTCACTCACTCACTCACTCACTCACTCACTCACTCACTCACTCACTCACTCACTCACTCACTCACTCACTCACTCACTCACTCACTCACTCACTCACCTACCCACCTCCATATTAAGTCTTTAGCTGTGATGTTATGTCCGACTCCATGCCTGACGCCTCCTGTCCCTGTCTTCTACCTCCAGGAGTCACAATGACATCACCGAGGTGTCGGCCGCCGCCCTCCAGCCGCTGCAGCGACTGCGCGTGCTCGAGCTGCACTTCAACCAACTGACGTCACTTCCGGCTGGCAGCTTCCCCGTCCTGCCCAGTCTCCATCACCTGTAAGTAATGATGCACGCCATTCTACCCGGCATTGTAAATGTAAGCACCTAATGAACATCAAAATTACACCCGCATCATTCCTACTTGAGGATTGAGCGTACATCTCCCATTTTGGTGACCAGATGGGATGGCCGAATGAGTTGAGCGTCGTCTCATATTTTGGCTGGATCTCAGGGTATTCGGAGGGTTTCGAAACCCTGGTCGAGTTAAACCAATGACTTAAAAATTGATACTTGTTGCTTCCTAGCCAGGTGCTCGGCATTATTAGGAAAGGGCAAGGACTGGTTGGCTCAATGTCAGGATAATGTGACTGAGTGGGATATCAGGTCACGATGCTAGTGGCCTGGTCTCCCAGTTGGGCAGCAATGTTACAAGTCGGTACCCATCCTGATATGACCTTACATGTTGCCAGAACGTAAAACTCCAACAACCAACCTGAGAGGACTGGTGAGGCCCAGTGTTGGTGGGTGACGTGGGGCCATCATGACCCATCAGACCAGCTCACACTGTTGGACGGTGACCAATGGGCCCAGTATTCGTCGGTGAGATAGATTCACGGTTATGAGGGGTGGTGATGGGGACAGGGGGCAGGGGACGGGGTGTGGGGATGAAATGAACAGTATCGCCTGGACTCCCTCGTCCCCCCGCTCCCCTCCCCTCCCCTCCCCTCCCCCCTCCCCTCCCCTCCCCTCCCCTCCCCTCCCCTCCCCTCCCCTCCCCTCCCCTCCCCTCCCCTCCCCTCCCCTCCCCTCCCCCTCCCCTCCCCTCCCCTCCCCTCCCCTCCCCTCCCCTCCCCTACCTTTCCCCTCCCCTCCCCTACCCCCCCTCCCCTCCCATCCCATCCCCTCCCCTCCTTACTCTCTGCCCTCTCACCCTCACCCCCTTCCCCGAGTGCTGACAGCAGTGATTGGTGGCAGTGTGTGGCCCCCGAGCTGATCACTCAGTCCGTGGCACAAGGCTACCCCACCCCCTCACCCACCCCCTACCGACACCCCAAAGGAGTGGGGGTGGATGGCTATCTGTCAGTCATCCCCAGCTCCTCCCCCTGGGGCCATATGCAGGACGAGGTGTTAGCGAGCCAAAACGGGTTTAGAGGGGATTTCTGGTTTAGCGCCGAAAAGTCGGGATGCACAAGTAAGTGATAGGCCTAACACCGTGCGTTTAAGCTCCGCGACACTAACCCGGTTTCATAGGACGTTTAAGGGCGGTGTTAGCGTAAGGTTGTGCCCAAATCTATTCAATGCTGTCATATTTAACAGAATTACATACGCAATAAGTGAAATTTTATCAATTTAACCCTAAATTCGAACCCTCCTTAAGGCTACCGGCGCATTGGCGGCGATATTACTAGTTATATTTTCGAATCGACGAACGTAAAGTAAACAAATTGCCGCCGCCGCCGCATCGACGTCGTTTTCCATACTGGCGGCGGCGGCGGTTTGTTGACTTTACGTTCGTCGATTCGAAAATATAACTAGTAATATCGCCGCCAATGCGGCCGTAGCCTTAAGGAGGGTTCGAATTTAGGGTTAAATTGTTCAAATTTCACTTATTGCGTATCTAATTCTGTTAAATATGATAGCATTTAATATATTTAAGCCTAATATATGGGTACAGATGCAGAGGGATTTCCCAAATCTATAAAGAAATTCAGGTTTAGCTATAATGTAAGTGTTATCCGCTCCTGCATACGACTTGACACAGTTCCCGATGTCGGTGATAGCTAAACGGTAATAAGCTCTAACACCAAACCCCGCTAACACTGACTCCTGCATATGGCCCCAGGTGTCAGCCGTTTAGCTCACAGTAGGAACGCATGTCTGTATGAATATGTAACATGTCATTAAAGTGTTTCATTGGTCCTGCTGTTCTGCAATGATCCATTCCCCTGTGGGAAGGGGGTTCGTAGAATAAGAATTTTCCCACTGTATCCCTCTGGAGCATGTCGTAAGAGGCGACTAAATGAGGGAAACCTGTTTGCCGTGGGTTGTGACCTGTGTCGGAGGATGATGGGATCCTGGTGATTGAGGGATAACCAACACATCACTTCGGCCTGGATTTCTCCTAAACAGGTGGTCAAGTTTGGCTCGGCTTGATCAATCGGCTGGTGGTGTCATGCCCTAGGACTGCCATTCAATTATGTGATGATTATTCATTCATTCATTCATTCATCCATTACTATTTGAAATTTATAATGCATTGTTGTAATTTTATTTGTGGTAAAGCACATTGGACTGTTTAATCGGTTTTAAGACATTTTTGATGCTATTGTATAGCCCTTAGTGTGCTGATATGCCGTTAAGCATTTATTCATTCATTCATTCTGCAATGATCCAGATGTGTAGGGTGGAGTGGCATTGTACAGTAAGTAGGCCTAGTCAGTTGACTGGAATAGTGGTGGGCGTAATTGTGGTGGGTGGGGTTGGGGGTGGCTGAAGACGGGTCATGGACCAGATGATGGAACCTGCCTGCACTGACTGCTAGGTGCTGGTTCCTGCGTTTGGCTGCGTCCAGATAGCGGCGGTTTGGGTACTGACCACCAACGTTCTCATAGATCAGACACACCATGCTCATTCCCCCCCCCCCCCCCCCACTCGCCTCGTCTCGGCCCCCCGTCACCCCAATCTTGTGCTTTATGGTAAGTGCCCGTGGGCACCTTACGTCCTCCATTGATCGGCCTCCAGGCGCCTCCAAACCGGCCTACCAGGGCCCGTCCATAAAGTACTCACTCCATAAAGTATGTGCACACATCACAGGGGCGGATAGCAGGGCCAGCCCTAGATTTTTTTTTTAAATCACCGCTACCCAAGAAAAAGTGGTGAACGGCTGGGTAAATGAAATAAGCACACAACTTCTTAATCAAAGAAGCAAAATATATTCTTCACGTACTTTTTCATATTTACCCGCTACTTTTGATTTGAAAAATATAATAAAACATGTACTTTAAGAGACCTTAAAAGTCAAATCGATAGCATTCTGGAGTTGTAATCTTGTCCTTTTGCAATCTCTCTCATTTCATCATCTCTGTGGCAATATAAATAAGCACTAGATGAGGGAGACAGGAGCTGACCATCTGATCAGTTTTCGCCCATTTTTCGACATGGTTGTCATTCACCCTGTAGGTACGGGGTGAATCTGTTATCTAGGTCAGCCACTGTGGTCAGGTCTGGTGACTCTGATATGAGGAGCGTGATAAACCGAACCCAAGTTCTAGCCGCCGACACTCCC
Organism: Branchipolynoe longqiensis; assembly: GCA_030323885.1. NCBI lineage: Eukaryota > Metazoa > Annelida > Polychaeta > Phyllodocida > Polynoidae > Branchipolynoe > Branchipolynoe longqiensis. The sequence goes on from CM059186.1 coordinate 22,948,448, forward strand.
AATGCGTGACTTAATTTATGGTATAGTGGCACGTGAGGTAGTATTCTGCTTTAGACGAGAACGGACGAATCGAGTTGGGTTGCGCTGGATGTTGTGGTCGGGAAATGTTGCGCAGCGTGTGGAGCATGTTCAGTGGGCGTGGCACAGTGCGTACGGGGCCTAGGAAGTCTTGGAAAGTCTTGAACTTGAATTTAACCTATTTAGGCTAATTACTTGAAAAGCCTTGAATTACATTAAACTGTACCCACTGGTCTAAACTAGTCCGAAATTGTCATTCGCCATTGTTGTTCCCCCCCCCCCCCTGAAATCCAAATGAAAATAGTCTTGAATCCCTATAAAAAATAGCCTGGGTTGCGTAGGGTGCTGTGGTGGTGGTGGTGGTGGGCAGATTGCGCATGGTGGTGCAGTAATGGTGGGGGCTGGTTGCACAGGGTGGTTGTGTAGGGTGGTGTAGGGTGGTGCAGTAATGGTGGGGGGCTGGTTGCACAGGGTGGTTGCACATGGTGGTGGTGCAGGTTGCATAGGGTGGTGCAGTAATGGTGAGGGGCTGGTTGCACAGGGTGGTTGCACAGGGTAGTGGTGCAGGTTGCATAGGGTGGTGCAGTAATGGTGGGGGGCTGGTTGCAAGGGTGGTTGCACAGGGTGGTAGTGCAGGTTGTGTAGGGTGGTGTAGTAATGGTGGGGGGGGGGGCTGGTTGAACAGGGTGGTTGCACAGGGTAGTGGTGCAGGTTGCGTAAGGTGGGCAGTAATGGTGAGGGGCTGGTTGCACAGGGTGGTTGCACAGGGTAGTGGTGCAGGTTGCGTAGGGTGGTGCAGTAATGGGGGGGCTGGTTGCACAGGGTGGTGGTGCAGGTTGTGTAGGGTGGTGTAGGGTGGTACAGTAATGGTGGGGGGCTGGTTGCACAGGGTGGTTACACATGGTGGTGGTGCAGGTTGCATAGGGTGGTGCAGTAATGGTGAGGGGCTGGTTGCACAGGGTGGTTGCACAGGGTAGTGGTGCAGGTTGCATAGGGTGGTGCAGTAATGGTGGGGGGCTGGTTGCAAGGGTGGTTGCACAGGGTGGTAGTGCAGGTTGTGTAGGGTGGTGTAGTAATGGTGGGGGGGGGGGCTGGTTGCACAGGGTGGTTGCACAGGGTAGTGGTGCAGGTTGCGTAAGGTGGTGCAGTAATGGTGAGGGGCTGGTTGCACAGGGTGGTTGCACAGGGTAGTGGTGCAGGTTGCATAGGGTGGTGCAGTAATAGTGGGGGGGCTGGTTGCAAGGGTGGTTGCACAGGGTGGTAGTGCAGGTTGTGTAGGGTGGTGTAGTAATGGTGGGGGGGGGGGGCTGGTTGCACAGGGTGGTTGCACAGGGTAGTGGTGCAGGTTGCATAGGGTGGTGCAGTAATGGGGGGGGGGGCTGGTTGCACAGGGTGGTGGTGCAGGTTTCATAGGGTGGTGCAGTGGTGGTGGTGTGCAGATTGCGCATGGTGGTGCAGTAATGGTGGGGGCTGGTTGCACAGGGTGGTGGTGCAGTTTCTGTAGGGTGGTGCAGTAATGGTGGGGGCTGGTTGCACAGGGTGGTGGTGCAGGTTTCGTAGGGTGGTGCAGTGGTGGTGGTGGTCAGATTGTGCATGGTGGTGCAGTAATGGTGGGGGGCTGTTTGCACACGGTGGTTGCACAGGGTAGTGGTGCAGGTTGTGTAGGGTGGTGCAGTAATGGTGATGGGCTGGTTGCACAGGGTGGTTGCACAGGGTAGTGGTGCAGGTTGCGTAGGATGGTGCAGTATTGGTGGGGGGGGGCTGGTTGCACAGGGTGGTTGCGCAGGGTAGTGGTGCAGGTTGTGTAGGGTGGTGCAGTAATGGTGGGGGGCTGGTTGCACAGGCTGGTTGCACAGGGTAGTGGTGCAGGTTGCGTAGGGCGGTGCAGGTGGTGGTGGGTGGTGGTGGTGGGTGGTGGTGGTGGAGGGCTGGTTGCACAGGTTAGGGAGCAGGTTGAGAGAAGGTGGGGGGTGGGGGAGGTTGAGTGGTGGTGATGGTGATTGTGATGGTGGTGGTGGTGGTGGTGGGGGAGGGGGGAGGTTGTCTGCTTGACTCTGAGGGGGGGGGGGGGGGAGGCCCGTCTGCCAGGAGGAGATAGGGCGTGGTCTGCCCAGGGGTGACGAGGCGCCTTGACGTATGGAGATGTATGGAATGCTGAATCACCCGCTTTGTCACTGACTACTAGCCGGCCGGATCTCTGGGGACCCGGGCCCGCCCGCCCTCCGGCCATCCCCGCCGGCCATACCCGCCTGCCCGCCCGACGGCCATCCCCGCCGGCCTGTGTAGGTCGACCGGCCGGCCAGCCCGCCAGCTAGGCTGCAAGGGCCGACAGAATTACCATTGACCATCAACATCTAACCTCAGGAGGAAAGTTTGGAGAGGTAGATACATATTATATGTATACCAGCTTTAACCCTTGCTGTGTGTATGGGTTAAAGCTAGGCTCCGTATCAATCCCTGAACCGGTATTGTGTTGAACTGTCATTATATATATATATATATAATATTATATTATATATACACAGTCTCTAACTATATTCAGAGACCATGTACATATCTACGTTCTCTGCGATATTCCGGACTCGTGCAGGGTATAGTTCCGCCATCTGGTGGAATTTATTTGTACCATTAAGCTGAGATTCCTTACATGCGGTATGCGGTATGCGAATGCGGCAAAAAATCGAAACGCCTTGAAGTCAATGGGCTACAACCCTTACACGCGGTATGCGAATGCATTTTTCCGATCGGTCCATGTAGCGATCGGTGCGGCATGCGGCAAGCGGGGTGTGAATAGAAAACTGAGTCTGATGTGTCCATTAGTACTAGGAGAGGCGACTGAGCATTACGGAACGGTCACGCACAAGGGTGCTGATGAGAAACATATGGTGGTGGGGGTTCGGGTTGGTAAAAATGCTACCATATGCACAAAAATATGAATACTTATCTATAATTTGGTAATTATAAAGGTAGGAACCTCCATGTGACGTACCAAGAGTTACATAGATATACATGCCATATTAGGCCATATACAGTGCAGTATGGAGTATACTTGTTTATTTTTATTTTTTAAATATAGCCAGTCGTGTGCCGCATGCCGCATGCTGCATACCGCGTAGAAGGAATCTTCCCATTCGCATGCCGCATGCCGCATACCGCGTAGAAGGAATCTCAGCTTTATGCGGTAAGCCATATCGGTGGCGTTATCTAATGCCGGAGTTAACAGCACTCGCAGTTATGTCACTCAAAATGGATGCCAGTCTGATCGAAGTGACCAAAGTTAGTAAAACCCATCAAAATTAATGTGAAATGTGTATGGTAGGCACACAAAAAAACAGTATGGGGCACAGCATGAGCTAAAGCTAGGCTCGACATCAATCCCTGGACCAATATTGTGTTAAGGCGGTCACAATCACAGTCTGATCAAAGTGACCAAAGTTAGAAAAAAAATTACTATGAAATTCAATGGGTTTTTTTATTTCAAAATTAATATGAAATGTGTATGTTAGACACAAACAAAAACATGCTATTAAGAACCCATACTTGGTGAAGCGTCAGTGGAGTACAATGATGCACGTTGGCAGTGCCGATTAACAGAGAAGTAGTGATCAGAACGACCCTAAAACGTAACCACTGTTCAGTATTATATATATAATTATATATAGATATAAGTTCACTTTTATTAATTTTAATAAGTTAAAGAAAGAACTAACTAATTGCCTCTTACGAATAGCTGCAGCACCATTCTAGATGAGCGTGCTCCCTGATTTGAACAGACCCCCTCTGGTGGTGATTTTGTGCATGTGTGGTGAACTGTATCTATAGCCGCATTCACTCAGCCGCAGCGCTAACAATTGCCTAACGTTGCACACAAGTTACTATTTATAACCACTATTTAGGCTAGCACTTAATCGTATATACCATCACACCTGCAGCAAGCCCGTGTGGGGAGCTGCAGCTTTGTCCCGCAGCTTGGCCGTGTTGTGACCTGCAGGGGCGGGAGGAAAGAAGGGTAAACAGCGAGGAAAGAAGGATACCCAACCAGCTCTTAGTCTTAAATGACCACTGGGTGGGCTTAACAAGCCCTTCCATTGAGCTTACGTTTTCACAGTAATTCTCCTGTTCTTTGTGGTGTGGTTTAAACGTAGGCGGAAGTGGAAATTTCAAACAGAATTCAAGCATTTTAATATGTGCTATATATAAATATAACTGGCAATTATGTCTGAATACCAAACTACCACTATTACTTTTTTTTTCTTGAAGATTTATACTGCCTATCATGGATAAGTCTGAATAGACTTGTTTTTCACCATTAGACAGTTTGTCGATAGAAAGCCTGAGTCTACACTTTTACCGACGCAAGGGATTTTTAACCTCCCACACCACATAGACATGGTATGATAGCAACTGGCATTTGATGTCGCTGTAAGTTATACACAGCGGTGGAAATCCAAATTGGCAGAGGTGGGGGCTCGGGGAATCGAACCACCGACCTTCAGATTAGGAGTCTGACCTAGAAAAAAGTCAGACACTCTAACCACTCCGCCACAGAGAACACCACACTACATCTGATTTACACTGAGAAGGGCTCATTGGGTTATTTTCCTGAAAGTTGTGCTCGCCTGGCAAGCGTGGACCGAACGAAACATGTGCACACTGGTTAGGCCTTCCTTATTTCTGCGCTTATTATTGAAGTGTCATCGTCCAACGGATTTGAGGTTTTGTCATTTTCTGAGATAAATATATTACTATTGATTGCTATAGCCTACCTTCCTTTAGTTTGGAGTAACTTTTATTTTAAATAACTAACTTTTGAGGTATTTGGAAGTACATGTACAACCATGCAAAATTAATTTTGGCAAGCATGCTAAAACTCTGACACCATAGGCTTCTGCAGTAACGGGTTCTATTGAATTGCCTCAGTATTTAATGCGGGGCCTGGAAAGTCTTGACCAATTCTTCATTTTCCCCATTTCAAGGCCTTGAAATGCCTTGAATTTAATCTATTTGGGGTAGTTGGTCTTGAAAAGCCTCGAATTCCATTAAACTGTCCCCACTGATGTAAATTACTCCGAAATCGCCAGTTGCCATCATCGTTTCCCCCCTGTTGAAATCCAAATGAAAATAGTTTTGAATTCCTATCAAAAACAGCCTTGGGGAAAAAAAGCCTTGAAATAGCCTTGAATTCCATATCTTCATATGTGTACGGACCCTGTAATAAGTGCATCAGTATCTAAGTTAGATATCTAGAATCAAATCTACGTAATAGTTTTGGTTTTGACAATTTTGAAAAAGTTGAAGCTTATGGTGAGAGGGTGCTTGATGTTCACCGGGCCCCTGGTTGTAGTAATGGCGGTCGGGGTGGGAAGGGTGGGGTGGGGGGGGGGGGGAGGGGTTAGGGGGGAGGCGGTGTGTTGCGCCGCTGGTTGTTTGCAGTTTGTACATAGCTGAGATGAGTGTCTTCGCCGCTCGCCGCAGCCGGGCGCGTCTCGAGTGGCGGCCGTGCCACCTCCACTTGACACTTGGCAACTCGCCGCGCGACGTCGGCCCGTCACGTCGCGACGCGCGGCGCTGACGGATGGCGTATTGTCATGCGCGCCGACGTGCCGCTCGTCGCCCCCTCTCGCGGCTCGCGTAGGAAACTCATAACAATGCCCCCGCTGTGATCACTCAATCATCTCATCGCCATGGTAACAGAGCGGGCCGACAGCCGCCGATGTGATTGGTTGGGTGTGGTGGGTGGGGGGTGGTGAGGGGGGGGGGTGTCTACCAGATCTAGAAGTCGAGTTTTAAGTCACGCGCTTGACAAACTGCCTGAGATATGGATCAAATCTCACGTGCTTCGTCATCATCGCCGGGCGTTCTAATGTTCAAATATGGGGGTGGGGGGGGGGGGGGTGAGAGTGGGGGAATGTGAGTGTGTGTGTGTGTGTGAGTTTGTGTTTGGGGAGGGGTAGGTGGGTATTGGCGTGAGGGAAGTGGGGATGGTCTGGGAGGGGCATTGGCGTAAGGAAAGTGGGGATTGGAGGGTCGGGGCATTGGCGTGATGGAAGTGGGTCGGGGAGGGGCATTGGCATGAGGGAAGTGGGCTGGGTCGGGGTGGGGGCAAAGGGGGATTGCTGTGGAGACAGGCGGGGTGGTATTGAGATTGATGCCGCTGTGAGTATGCAGCCGGTCGCGGACACCCTGGAGGCCGGGGAAGGCGATGGTTGTGCCGGGGTTGTTTGTCTCACACCCCCGTCGTGGGCACAGCTCGTGAAAACACGCTCTCCAACCCAGCGGCAACCAGCGGCCGGGTCATGCACGCCAGGGGGCAGGTCAACAATCACTTCACCATGACGACGCTACTGCACCTCCACACCCCCGCGCACACAACACTGCACACATACACACTCTCGCGCGCTCTCTCCCCCTCCCCCCCCTCCCCCTACCTCTCTCTCCCTATCTCACTCTCTCCCTCCCTCTCCCTCTCCCTCTTTCCCCCTCTCCCTCTTTCCGGGTTCCCTCTCTCCCTCTCTCCCTCCCTCTCTCCCTCGCTCCCCTCGGATCCACCCAATACACAAGCCGCGGGTCGGAGATGACACCAACATGTCACACCAGAGGTCGCCCCGTCAGCTTGTGTGGTTTGAAGTTTTTAAATATATATATTACTACACTATTGTTTTAGTTTCTAGAACGTGGGCCTTGCGTGCTGGAGATCGAGAGTTCGGTTCCCGGTCGAGTCAAACCAATGACTTATAAAATTGATAATTGTCACTTTCTAGCCTGGAGCTCCTGCATTATTGGGATAGGGCAAGGACTGGTTGGCTCAGTATCAGGATACTGTGACTGAGTGGAACATCAGGTCATGGTGCTGGTGGCCTGGCCTCCCAGTGGGGAAGCACTATGAAGTCGTCATGAGTGCACACTGTCACAAGGCAGTACCCATCCTGATATGACCTTAGATGTTCCCAGAATGTAAAACTCCAACAACCAACCAAACCAAGACACAGGTCCCGGGCAGGGATGACACCAACACGCCACATTAGAGGTCGCACCGTCAGCTTGGGTGGTTGGAAGTTTTTAAATATATATATGTTGCTACACTATTGTTAGTTTTTGTTGTTTTTTGGCTTGTGTTTTTTTTCATGTTGGACTGTTTTTGAACCATAGCATATAAAATTCATCCAACTAGCTTTTTTTTAATTGCTATTGCTTTAAACCGTATGACATCTGATGTAATCCTACCAATGGTGTGACCTTCATCTATTTTAACATTGCATTCATCCATGATTCTACAATGATCGAGATACAAATACAATCAGCTAGCCTGTCTCCTCCCCCCGCCCCCTCCCCAAAACCACCTCACACACAACAACAAAAATATCACAATCTGAAGAGGAATAAGTAGAGCTTACGATACAGAGGATAATACGCACTGATAAACTGATAATGATATCGCACATGAAGATAGTAATGGATAAGTTAGCTGGATTTGTGAGAGCTTAGATGTTTAATTCTAGCCGGACGAAACAGGCTGGATAGAAATTGAAAATGGTCAACGTGATGCTACGAAAGAATAACACACAAAAACACTGATCTTTAGAAACATGTTGATCATTATGATCTACTTTACTTTCATTTGAAGTAGTTTTTATTTTAAATGGCTAACATTGGAGATGCAAAGTGCAAACATGCCAATTTAATTTTCGAATGCATGACAAAAATCTGACACCGTATGCTTCTGCAGTAACATATTCTAATAAATTGCCTCAGTATTTCCTTCAGTGTGGTGACACATGTTTAATAAGTGCACCACTACCTATGTTAAATAAATTTGCCAAGTTTAGGTATGTATGGCAATCTATTCTAATAAAATAGAGTTTAATACAATATGGTGTAATATAATATTAAAGTTGCGTAGTCCAATGACAACATCAACTTTTCAAAACCAAAGCACTTATCTAGATTTGATTCAACATATTCAACTTAGATACTTGTGCATTTATTATCAATGTGTTGCCGCATAGAAGGTCTACTAAATCAATTTAATTATAACTGTTGCTACTGAAATCTATGGTGTCAGAGTTTTGGCATGCTTGTCGACATTAATTTGGCATGTTTTGATGTCAAATATCTCCACAAAGTTAGCCATTTAAAATAAAAGTTACTTCAAACTAAAGTAAAGCAGATAATGTCCAGCATAATGTATTTATCTCAGAAAATGGCAGAAACTCAAAAGCATCGGACTATGCAACTTTATTATGCAGCATGGCAACCTTAGATAAGCCACTAGGAACATGCTGTTTGCGCATGTATGTGACATGCAGGCAGGGTGGGGTGGGCTGAAACTGCTCAGAACTGAATGCAGTTCTACATACCTGTGCACCTCGCACAGATACCGCTCGATGTGCAGATATGGTGCGGTGTGACTGGCTGGTGGTGTGACGGATGTGACCTGGTTGTTATCCCGCGTTCGTCATGACCCTGCCCTGCTTTATAACTTTGTACAGCTACAACAGCAAGCTGGGTCCAGCTGGAAAAGCTATGTGTCTGGTTGCCATGGGAACGTAGTTGATGATGACTTACACTCCTCTCCCCCCTCCTCTCCCCCTCCTCTCCCCCTCCGCTCCCCCTCCGCTCCCCCTCCGCTCCTCCTCTCCCCCTCCCCTCCCCCTCCTCTCCCCCTCCTCTCCCACCTCCCCTCATCTGCCCCCCCCCTCCCCCCTCCCCTCATCTCCCCTCCTCCCCCTCTCCCCCTCGCTCCCTCCCTCCTCTCCCCTCTTTCCCTCTCCCTCCTCCTCCTCCTCACCTCCCTCCCCTCCTCCTCCTCCTCCTCCTCCCTCCGCCTCCTCCTCCTCTCCTCCCTCCTCCTCCTCCCTCTCCATCCTCCTCCCCCCCTCCCCTCCCCTCCTCCTCCCCTCCTCCGCTCCCCCTCATGGCCCCATCCCCTCCCCTGCTCCTCTCTTGCTCCTCTCCTGCTCCTCTCCGTCCCTCCTCATCCTCATCTCATCCCATCCTCATCTCCTCATCTCTTCCTCCTCATCTCATCCTCCCTCCAGTCCTCCCCCCATCCCCGCCCCTCCTTGTTCCCCCTCTCCTCTCCCCCTCCTCCCCTTCCCCTCCTCCCCCCCACCTCTCCCCTCCTTTCCCCCCTCTCCCTCCTCTCCCGCCATCCCCCCTCCACCCCCGCTCCCCATCCCCTCTTCCCGCCCTTACTGTCCCCTCCCTCTCCCCCCCCCTCCCTCTCCTCTCCATCCCCTCTCCTCCCCCTTTTTCCCGCCCTCATCTGCCTCTCCCTCACCTCCCTGTCCCTCTCCAATGATGGTTTGCCGGGCCTGGACTGCGGTGTTTGTCGCTAACTGAGAGTGCGGTGTGCTTTTTAGATCTGCTCGGTCCAACCCAAACCGGGGGGGAGGGGGATCTGCTTGATGAATTACCGCCAGCACTCTACATCCCGCTACACATACGTCAGTGTCTTTTGCCTGCCCTACAACGTCCGACACCCACACACCCACACATCCACACATCCACACATCACACACAAGTGGGAAGGCACTCAGTCTGTCCATTGGTGCCTACGTGACATGCGGATCTGTTGATTCTCACATACCTAGTCATAAGCCGTGTTCACACGGACAAAAGGTGAGGCGCATCACACAAATCGAATCAGGTGAGGCGAATTAGCCATCCGTTCACACGAGCACCGATGCGACTGAAAACTCCCCAAAACAACAACACACAAGCACTGCTTGGGCCGGAAGTCGATATCTGCGCCAGTGAGCAAGTCCAGGCTAACCAGCGCCATTTTGGGTTCGACGATGCTGGCACCAGAGAGTGTGGGTTCGACCTAGATATGTAATGACTGAATCGCTATTGGTTTGGAACGGTCAAAACTTCTGCTGCGGAGTGAAACCCTAAAAATAAATGATATAAAAAATATATGTGCACAGTCTAGCAGGTTCATAGACCAAATTATAGTATTAGATCGACGTGCTTATCCGCATCACGTAAGTCGGTTGCGTCCACACTGGCAAAATTATCCGCATCACAGGACTCGATTCACGTAGACTACCTCGCTTAGGTGGTTTACAGGATCCGCATCACGTGAATCGAATCAGCCCTAATCCGCATCAGACGTGCGTTCACACGAGAAATGTGATGCGAACTATACAAGTCGCTTTCTGCGAATCGATTTACATCGTCCGTGTGAACACGGCTATAGACGCATCGGGAACAAGACTATGTTTTTTTTGTGTTCTTTTAAATGACTAGCTATGTTAGTCGTATTGACCATGGGACACATTGCACAAAACAACACGGCACCTAACATATAATGAAGTAAGGACATACACAAACACGCATGCACACATGCACGCCAAACACACAAGCATTCAAGCATAGGCGCGCACACATGCCAACACAGAAATATGCACGCGCACGCACACACCACTAAATGACAGGCGCGTCATGAAACACCTGCCCACTAGGGTGAGGTGTCGGCTCGGTGGCGACACCTGGCGGCTGCTGGCGACATGTCGCCCATGTAAAGGCATGTCGCTCCACTCCCCCCCCCCCCCCATCCCCCACACACACACCCAGCAAAAAAAAGAAGAGAAGGGCACTGACATGGGCGCGTCTAATGACGGCCCTGGCCGCTGATCACAGGGCCCCAAGAAGGCCGCCCCCTGGTGGGAGTGGGGGGTATAGGGAGGGGAAGGGGGGGGGGGTGAGTCGCGGCGACCCCCACCCCCATTACCCTCACCCCCACACAACACTGTGTACGCGCTCTGTTGGTTGGTTGGTTGGTTTTGTTTGGTTTTGGTTGGTTGATTGTTTGTTTGTTTGTTTGTTTGAGTTTTACATCATGGTAACACCTACGGTTATATCAGGACAGGTACCGGGTACTGACGTGGGACATTGTGCACTCATGGTGACTTTATAGTGCTGCCCCACTGGGAGACCAGGCGACCAGCACCATGACCTGATATCCCACTCAGTCACATTGAGCCAACCAATCCTTGCTGTATCCTATTATAGTATAACCCTATTAAACCAAGCTCGGTTAAACCAAACGATCGGTTAATCCAAACTTTTTTTGACGGCCTGGCAAAATACTACCATCTATCATATAAAAAAGTTGGTTAAACCAAAGTCGGTTAATCCAAACTATCGGTTAATCCAAACAAAATTTTCGGACCCCAGGCCACTTCCAGTATGGTTAAACCAAACTTTCACGTCATCTGATGCCCCACATACTTTTTTTATGATACATGGTAGTATTTTGTCGGGCCTCCAAAAAACGTTTGGCTTAACCGATCGTTTGGCTTAACCAAGCTTGATTTAATGGGGTTATAATGGATATACATTTAAAAAAAACAATAATCAAAGTGTCCACATACATTGTATATTACACTTATAATGCACCCACGTTGTTGCCAAAGCCAAGTCGAAGCCAAAGCTCGGTTAAACCAATGATCGGTTAATCCAAACAATTTCTAGGGTCGCTTCAGGTTTGGTTTAACGAGGTTATACTGTATTATTATTAATGCCGAGCACCAGGCTAGGAAGCGACAAGTATGTCATTGGTTTGACTCGACTGGGAACCGACCGAACTCTCGAACTCCCACACGTGATGCCTGCGCTCTACCGATTCGGCCAGCGCGCCCGGTCACGTGCCCTGTGTGACGCGCACCGAGCATGCAGTATGTCTGAGACAATCAACCAGGCCTTGGAAGCAGATGTCAGTTGCGTGGGCCATATGCGCCTTCCTACCTACCTATGGGCGATTTGGGGAAGTGATACGCTATCGGCTCTCGATGAGCAGTGGCGGCAATGTGGACGCGGCAGCTGGTTGGTTGTTGGAGTTCTACGTCCTGGCAACATCTAAGGTCATATCAGGATGGGTTCTGACTTGTGACAGTGCACACTCATGGCGACTTTATAGTGCTTCCCCACTGCTAGACCAGGTCACCAGCACCACAGGACACGACGCTCAACCTATTCGCCCATCCCATCTGGTCACGCGGCAGTTGTCAGGGAGAACAAGAAGGGGCCCGGATCGAGATGGGTTGGCTCTCCCATTGTTATAGTGCACTTATTTCTAGTAACAAATAAAATTTAAGTAAAATTAAAATAATATCTATAAAGTTGTTGATAAAGAATATGCGCAGTATGCACAAAGCAGGCCAGGGTAGCATGACAGGCTGGCGTGCTTTGTCGCTTCTAGTAGGCTCTCGCCAATTTGGGAAGCAGACGAGAATTACGTCGGCAAATGTATATGGCCGCATCACGAACAGGAAAGCGCAGGAAAATGTCGGGAATGTCGTCTGGTGAATGCAAATAAGCTTAGATGGTTCCAGCGCTGACTACAATAGGACCATTTCCGTGGGCGCATATACTCACAGATTACGGAAACCATTTATTATATTAAATTGGGCGGTTCTTTGTGTGTATGTCAGCGATAAAATTCAGAATTTCACGCTGCCATTTCGCCACGCGTAGATTCTTGAAGTTGTGGTGGTTTTTGAGTTTTTGTCATTTTCTGAGCTAAATATATTAAATTGATTGTTATATATATGTCGCTTGCTTTGGTTTGAAGTAACTTTTATTTAATTGGCTAACCTTTGAGATATTTATAGCGCAAGCTTGCCAAATTTAATGTTGGCAAGCATGTACAAATTCTGACACCATAGGCTCATGCAGCAACATGTTCTATTAAATTGACCCAATCCGCTCCTCTATGTTGCAACAAATGCTTAAAGCTGCATAGTCCCATGAAAATATAAATTTTCTAAATCAAAGTAATTATGTAAATTTGATTCCGCATATCTAACTTAGATACTGGTGAACTTATTAAACAGATGTTTGTTTGTTGTTTTATGTCCTAGCAACATCTAGGGTCATATCAGGACGGGTACCGACCTGTGACAGTGCACACTCATGGTGACTTTATAATGCTGCCCCACTTGAAGATCAGGCCACCAGCACCATGACCTGATATCCCACTTAGTCACATTATGCTGACACTGAGCCAACCAGTCCTTGCCCTATCCTAATAATGCCGAGCGACAGGCTAGGAAGCGATAAGTATACATTTTTAAGTCATTGGTTTGATTCGACCAGGGTTCGAACCCATGGTCTACCAACATGCGAGATGGATGCTCTAACTCATTCGGCCATCCCGTCTGGTTTAAACAAATGTTACCACACGAAAGGGAATAAACTAGGGCATTTGAATAGAACCTGTCACTGCATAATCCTGTGTGATCAGACTCAGGAGTCTTTTTATGCTTGCCAAAATTAATTTTGCACGATTGCAAAGATACTTCAAGCTAAATTAAGGGAGATTATAACGATCAATCTAATATATTTATCTCAGAAAATGGACACTCAAAAGCATCGGACTATGAAACTTTAATAATTGGAGCAGTGTCTAATTTAGATATGTAGAATCAAATCTAGGTGAGTGTTTTGGTTTTGAACATTTGATGCTTCATCGGACTATGCAGCCTTCAAAAGTTGTAGGCACGGGGTGGTAACCTCAATAAGCGATATTCTGCTGCACGGTAATAGCAGAATGCTTTATTCTCTTGGCCGCGGGGAACGCGTGACGTGCTGCGTGATGGCGGAGGAGGCTAGCGCGGTGCATGCTGGTCGTCCCGTCGAGGTGCGGGGTAGCGGGCGTGGGTCGTCGTCGTGGTGGCTTATCGGGTGATCGGGGGTCTTGGCTTCTCACTTTGACACAGTCGCCAACACGGCGATAGCGATCAGGCGGTTAGGTGTGAGTGGCGGACACTTCAGTCCAAGTGGCATATCTCCCACTTGCCCGCTCCTCTCACAAGACAATGTCTGTTGTGCGCCATCTGGTGTCACGGATATGTGAAGCCTGTTTGCATCTTGCATCCAGTACCCTGTCCGGGTGTATTACGTATTCGCTATTCCGTATGCGTCACAACCCCCCCCCCCCCCCGCCCCCCTAATCCTCTCAGTAGTTGCGAACCTGTTCCCTATTTAAAGAAAATTATTATTAAAACATGAACTAGCTTTAACCCATTCTGTGCATGGGGTAAAGTTAGGCTCCGTTCTCTGCTATATTCCGGACTCGTGCATGGTCCCGTTTCAATAAGGTTCCGCCATCTAGTGGAATCCGTCTGTACCATTATGCGGTAAACTATATTGGTGGCACTATCTATTTGTGGACTTGAGAACACTTGCGGATACGTGACTCAAAATCGATGTGACCAAACTTAGTTTGTTGTTGTTTTACGTCCTAGCAACATCTAAGGTCATATCAGGATGGGTACCGACTTGAGACAATGCACATTCATGGTGACTTTCTAGTACTGCCCCACTGGGAAATCAAGCCGCTGGCACCATGACCCCAATATCCCACTCAGTCACATTATCCTGACACTGAGCTGGCCAGTCCTTGCCCTATACTAATAATGCCGAGTGCCTGGCTAGGAAGCGAGAAGTATAAATTGTTTAAGTCATTGGTTTTACTCGACCAGGGTTCAAACTCACAAAGGTTTGGATCCCCCAATCTTCCAAAGCAGGAGATGGACGCTCAACTCATTCGGCCATCCCGTCTGGTCCCAAACTTCGTAAAAAAAACATATCAAAATTATCATGAAATGTGTATGATAGACACAAAAATCAACATGCTAGTAACATAAACAACCCAAGCATGGTGAAGCATCAGTGGAGTAAGATGATGCACATTGGCAGCGCCAATTAACAGAGGAGTAGTGATCAGAACGACCCTAAAACTTAACCACACGTTTGGTATTATATATAGATATTATATATAGATATTATATATAGATATTATGTATAGATATTATATATAGATATTATGCATAGATATTATACATAGATATTATGCATAGATATTATACATATATAGTATGCATATATCAGGGATGAAAGACTTCCGCGATTTCGCGGATTTCCGCGATTTTGATCAATTTGCATTTTTTCGAGATATGTCTAAATTTGGATAGTTTGACAGGTTTTTATCTTAATCTAAGCCCTAAATAGTATAATGTTATATTTGAACGTTATTCTTTGTGCTACTGCTGGTCAGTGGCTCTTGGCACTATTCACGGAAAGGAGTATGGCTAGGAGCGGCCGTCGGCACAGCAAGGCGTGGTACGCGGTGGCTGGTAGTGCCCTGGCCATCGCCATAGCACCCTGCAATGCTATCATAATGACGAGTGGATTTCCGCGATAATCCGGAGACTTCCCTATAGCTTTAACACTGTCAGGGAATCGCGGAAAGTTACCGGAAGCCAGGTTTCATCCAATACTCTCCCAGCATATTCTTGCACCCTTTTTCTAATCAAATGTCAGCATAGACTCTGTGTGGAGAGCTTGTGCCCAATATGACCTACTTAGAGCCACATGAATTGCCGCACAAACGTATCACCAAATCGCCGTAATTAATCGCTGTTATTCACTTATTCAGATTGGCCACTGAATGTGTCTAAGTAAGTGTCAGTTTTTTAGGGATATTTTATAGTTGTTGAGTGATTCTAAGCAAGTGTAGAGAACTATTCTGTGGTTTATTGGAGTGAAGGGAACGTCACACTGTTGATGTAGATTGTACCGTTACGTTACGCTGTCAATGTTTTTACTGTATTATCACCCATAGAGTTACATTCACCGAGAGTATAATCAGTGAGAGGGAGGAGTGTAGTGATAGTTGTGTAAGGACACTGTCAACTTATATTATCTTTCATATCAAGTTTCAAAATGGCAACAAAGGAGGTGGATAGGACAGCCAACATTACCGAAATTGATGCAAAAGTTAAGAATAAGTTTAGATGGGAATGGCTCAGTGACAAAGACAAAAATGGAGACTTTTTTTCTGATTATGTGAGAAAGATTCTTAAACCAGGATATGTTATCTGTAAGTGGTGTGATGCACATATAAATCATGGAACTTCTGGTAAGAGGGCACTTAGTGATCACTCCAAGACTGTGAAGCATAGAACGAGAAAGGTGGTAATTAAGGGAAGCCAAACACTACCGGCAGTCTTTACAGCAACACAAGCAATCATAGATGGAACAAATAATGTACAAGGCATTGGCTGTTCTATAGGGCAAAGCACAGAAAGTTCCCATTCAAAACCCTATGGAGCAGCACCCAATGTACCTGGGACACACACACACACAACTTGTGATACAAGACCAACAGTGAATATAATGGATAGAAAGGCCAATGCTGAGGCATGTACTCTATCTTTTATAGCTGAACATTCTCTATCTCTCAGTTTGATACCTCACCTTATAAATTATGCTAAGGAAATGGCACGAGATCCCAAAGCCTTAAATGGACTTAATATGGAAAGAACAACAGGTGCATATAAACTGAGAGAAGGTCTGGGTTCTGTGCTAAAAAAAACGCTTGGTTAGTGACTTGAGACGCTACACATTTTCTATGAATGTTGATGAATGTATGAGTGCATCACATCAGAAAATATTCTCTGTCTTAGTATCATATTTCTCTGAGGAAGATCAAAGCAGTGTTGTAAAGCATTACATGTCAGTGAACATGTCAACTGTCAATGCTGAAACTCTCCATAATATTTTGATAGATACTCTTGAAAAGGATGGGATCCCTCTCAAAAATCTTATTTCTATCCTCTCTGACTCAGCTAACTACATGAGAGGAAAAATTAGTGGATTTGAGACAAGAATGCGTCTAGATGCTAACCATCTCCTTGATATTGATGGTGATGTGTGCCACCATGTTAGCAATGTGGTCAAGAAATTCACATCTCTATTCAATAAACAAGTTGAGAGTTTGTCTGATGATTTGTACACTGACTTTAAATGGAGTCCTGATCTGAGAGCTCATTTAAAGGAAATATGCATAATGCTTGAGATTAAATGTCAGCTACCAAAACAAAGAATTCCCCACAGATGGCTCTCAACATTCAATGTGATTCTTCCTAACTACAGTATGTTCACAGTGTACACACTCTTTTACTGGCCTTGGCTTTCAAAAACAGATCAGTCTCTTTATAAACACCTCATTGCGGAAGTGAAATCATCTCTCTCAGAAGAGGCCAAATGTGCTATAGACTTGATACATGAAAAGCTCAGAAACAAAAAGCTCACTGATAATGGAAGAGAAAGGAAAAAGAGGCTGGTGGAAAAGATCTTTTTCAAAAGGGATTATTCCCTCCTGGTCATGGAATTTTTCATTGACCTGTTTCCATTATTCAAGTCGTTTGTGCTCATGTTTGAGCAGAAAGAGCCCATGATGCACCGTCTTCATGATGAACTCAAAGACTTGGTGAAAAAGTTCTTGTCGGGATTCATCAAACCTGAATATCTGAAGAATAAGTCTGCAAAGCAACTTGCAAACACACAGGTAATAGACTTAGCACTCCAGTTGAAAAAGAATGAGGTATACATTGGGAAAAAAGCAGAAAAGCATCTCCAATCACTCCCTAAAACAAACTTTTTGAAACAAGAATTCCTGAAAAATGTCCTTGATGCATATACCAAAGCTGGATCCTACATGCTTGAGAAGTTCCCTTTGGACAACAAAACTTTGCGTTGTCTCTCAGCACTTGATCCAAAGGTTCAGGGTCATGATGTCACTCTAAGGATTCTGAAAGAGCTAGGGATGCTTTTCCCAACAATTCTCAAAGCAGGAGACATGCATGAATATAATGAAGAGTGTCGGGCCATGCAGATTGTAGATGCAAAGGACATGCCATCAAGTGATAATCAAGATGGTAAAGTGAGGAGACCAGATCACTGGTGGGCTAAGATACTAGCTTCTGGGAAATATCCCAATTTATCAAAAATAGTTAAAGCTTGTCTCAGCATCTTCACTGGCCCACAGATCGAACAAGCTTTTTCTCAGATGAACCAAATCATCACACCCACCTCCAATAGATTTGAAATTCAAACTTATGCAGCCATCATATCAATCAAGTTCCACCTTAAAGCAAAGAAGACCACCTCACTTTCTCTTTTCCATAGGAATAACATTTATAAAGATCCAGTGGACAAGGGCATAGCTTATGCTATGCAATCTGCATACAGCCTGTACCAGAAGAAGCTGGCTCTAGAACGGAAGGCCAAGCTTGACAGGCGCCAGAGCCTTAAGGTGGCACAGTCTGAGCCAACCAAGAAACATGACATTCATGCCATGGCTAATAAAATAGGAAAGCGCATTCAGAGGAAGAGAAAGGGAATCCCTGATGGTCCTACTTTTGGGGGAAAAAGAAACATTCAGCAACCTAATGTGAGTGCTACTCTTTTATTATGAGAAGATTGTCCATCTTAATAACATAACCTTTCTCCAGTTGTGTTTATAGTTATTTTTATTTGTGCTATTCCAAGTTTAATAATATATGCATAGATATTATGCATAGATATTATGCATAGATATTATGCATAGATATTATGCATAGATATTATGCATAGATATTATGCACAGATATTATGCACAGATATTATGCACAGATATTATGCACAGATATTATACATAGATATTATATATAGATTAAAGCTGCCTAATCCAATGGAAGCATAACATTTTCAAAACCAAGCCACTTACCTAGATTTGATCCAACTTAGATGCGGATGCACTCATTAAAAGTTTATTTCAATTTTGTGCTCCTGTGCTATGTTCAAAACTGGGGAAACAAAATCATGATTATGTGTGTACACCAAAATTAATGTTGCATGTTTACGCCTCAAATATCTCCAAATGTAGCTATTCATAATAATAATAAAATACACACAAACTGAAGCGATGAACCTAATTTTGTTGTATTTAAAAAAAAATATATATATATATTTGTCGGAAACTCACAAGCATAGGATTACGCAACTTTAAGTAATGTTTAGATGCCAAATATAATAATAATTTCCCTGTTATGGCAGTGGTGGTAATTTGGGTCGGTTAATTGATTGGTTGATTGGTTGGTTGCCTGACTGATTGATTGATTGATTTATGCCATATCGGCAGCAAAGGCCACATTCCCAGCCACCATTAGTTGATTGATTGATTGGTTGACTGATTGGTTGATTGATTTATGCCATGTCGGCAGCAAAGGCCGCATTCACGGCTACCATTAGTTGATTGATTGATTGCTTGACTGATTGGTTGATTGATTTATGCCATGGCGGCAGCAAAGGCCACATTCACGGCTACCATTATAGTTGCACTCCCAACTCCCATGCCCCCCTCGAGTCCTTCGGTCCACCAACTCTATTACATCGTTCCATCAGTGACGACGACCAGACGGGATGGCCAAGTGAGTTAGAGCGTCCGTCTCCCGTGTTGGTAGATCGTTGGGTCGTGTTCTCGAACCCTGGTCGAGTCAAACCAATTACTTACAAATTGATACATATTGCTTCCTAGCCTGGCGCTCGGCATTATTAGGATAGGGCAAGGAGTGGTTGGCTCAGTGTCAGGATAATGTGACTGAGTGGGATATCAGGTCATGGTGCTGGTGGCCTGGTCTTCCAGTGGGGCAGCACTATAAAGTTGCCATGAGTGTGCACTGTCACAAGTCGGTAGCCGTCCTGATATGACCTTAGATGTTGCTAGGACGTAAAACAACAAACAAAACAAATCCATCAGTGACATATTAAAACACTGCACGCAGGTGGTCGAGGGCTGTCCCGCATACAGTTGTCATCCGAGAGCAGGTGCCACACCAGCATTGGGGTCGTCCAAAGATTTCAACATTGTCACCGCCATACAAAGTGTACAAAAGGGGGGAGGGGGAGGGGGTGTCAGTCATGTATCGCTGTTATGGATCAACGATAGAAACCACTGTCACGTTCTATGATAGCACCGGGTGCGGTGGCCGAATCTGTAAGAGCGCTGGCTTCACGTGCTTAAGGTCGGGGGTTCGAGTCTCGGCAGAATAAAACGCAGTGACTTACACAACTGATTCTTGTAGCTATTTAGCTTAGCGCTCGGCATTAATAGGATGGGGGCAACGATTCATTAACTCAGTATTGTAGTGGTCTGCACTGACCTCAGGCAAGGAGCCGCATAGACAGGTAGGCGTGGGTAGTGTGGTGACATCAGGGAGTCTAGGTGGTGTGATGGTTAGCACAGTGGCCCGGAATGCAAAGAGATGTGGGTTCGAGTCCCGCTCTAGGAGCAATATTTCCCATTCTCATCACCCCCCATGACAGTATCATGATGTCAGTGGGGAGGGGTGTGTGAGTGGTGAGGGGGTGATCGGGTCATGGTGCCTGCTGCCTGGTCTCCCAGTGGAGCAGACTATAAAGTTGCCCTGAGTGCGCACTGGTACAAGTTGGTACCCATCCTGATTTGACTTTATAATGTTGTAAAACCAGAGAGCGTGTATACAGATGAGAGGGACAACTCCCATACTACACCATGTAACAGATGCCGACTGTGGCGCTCCAAGTGGTGGTTGTTGAACAGTATATGACACAGCTGTCAAACTCAAGGCATTGTCAATGGTCGTGTGCAATCTTCCTACAGAAAACGTTAAATATCTCTAAAACTACAACACCTAGAAACAAACTGATTGGAATACACATAGGAAACATGTTTACCAACAAGATTATATTAAAGAGATATGGTTAGGGTTCTGGATTTCTATTAATTTGGAATAAAACTGACGTTTTTCACTACGCGTACGGCAAACTCAAGGCATTGTCAATGGCGGTGAGCAATCTTCCTACAGAAAACATTAAATATCTCTAAAACTACAACACCTAGAAACAAACTGATTGGAATACACATAGGAAACATGTTTACCAACAAGATTATATTAAATTGATATGGTTAGGGTTCTGGATTTCTATTAATTTGGAATAAAACTGACGTTTTTTCACTACGCGTACGGCAAACTCAAGGCATTGTCAATGGTCGTGTGCAATCTTCCTACAGAAAAAGTGAAATATCTCTAAAACTACACCAAATAGAAACAAGCCGCTTAGTACACATATAGAAAACATGTTTACCAAAAGGATTATATTAAATCGATAAGGTTAGGCTTCTGCATTTCTATTAATTTTGAATAAAAACAAATGTTTTGCACTACACGTATGGCAAACTCAAAGCTTGTTCAACACTAACCGCCAGGAACGCCACTGTAGCCTGTGTTACCGATTTTCGCGGGAGTTGTCTCTCTCATCTGTATACACGCTCTCTGGTAAAACCAAGCAAACAAACACATTAACAAATTGTTCTCTGATATAACATTGCTGCTATGACCAGACAGGATGGTCGAATGAGTTGAGCGTCCCGTCTCCCATTTTGTTAGATGGTGGGATTAGAACCCTGCTCGAGTCAAACCAATGACTTAACAGTTGATACTTGTCACTTCCTAGCCAAGCGCTTGGCATTATTAGGATAGGGCAAGGACTGGTGGGCTCAGTGTCAGGATAATGTGGGGATATCGGGTCATGGTGCTGGTGGCCTGGTTTCCCAGTGGGGCAGCACTATAATATAAAGTCGCTATGAGTGTGCACTGCCACAAGTCGGTATATTTCGTGATATGACCTTAGGTGTTGCCAGGATGTACAACTCCCAACAACGAACCAGTCATTGCGGCTACTTCCTGTGGGACGGGGGTGGGTGTGGTGGGGCTGTGAAAGTAGTATTCTGTACTATTGTGAAAACGATGAAAATGTTGGATGCACCCCCCCCGCCTTAATTATCACGGCTATATATATCAGTGCGTTTCTTTGGTAGCATTTATGTGCGCAGGAAATCCTTTTTTTAAAGTTTATTTAGCGGCACAAAATGTCTCGCAGGTGGTTATATAGTTAAGGTACATCTATTACTCATTTACGAGGCTTGTATTTAGCATCTCAAATGTAACATCCTAAGGTATTATTTAGTGGCACTTTCACCTCAAATGCAATATCTAAAGTATTTAGTGGCACTTTGCACCTCAATGGCTATATCTTAAGTAAGCATTTAGTGACACTTTGCACCTCCAGGGCAATATCTTACAGTCAGTATTTTGTGGCACTTTGCACCTGAAATGCAATATCTTATAGTAAGTATTTAGTGGCATCTTGCACCTTGGCATCTTGCACCTGAGATGCAATATTTTACAGTACGTATTTGGTGACACTTTGTGCCTCAACTATCATAGCTTACAGTGAGCATTTGATAGCGCTTCATATCAAATGCAATCTTACAGGTACAATAAGTATTTAGTAACACTTTGTGCCTCTACCGTAATAACTTACAGTAAGTATTTATTGTCACTTCGCATCTCATGTAATATCTTACAGTAAGTATTCATTGCCACTTCGCACCTCATGTAATATCTTACAATAACTATTGAGTGTCAGTCAGTGCCTTGCTTGCCGGTACATTTCACTACTGATGTGAGGTGAGGTTTGCTCTGTGGTGGAGATGTAGCCGGAGGTGTGTGTGTGTGTCACATTATGGTGAGGGGGTAGGGGTGTATTCTGGTAGGAAGAGCCTTTAGCTGGCCGTGTGTCTGAGCAGGGCCCTGAGAGGTGATTAAGGCTCATCTGTGACGGGCCCACGTGCAATTACCCAAGAGGATTTGTGTGACTCACAGCTGTCTAGGATCTTAATATGTGAAGTGGAACGAAGAGTGAGATGAGCAGTGACCTCACCCCTAGAAATCTGACTCAGACACCATTCTCCCCCCATCCCCCCAATTACCCCCTCCCCCAATCACCCCATCCCCCATCCCTGCGTGCACATCTGCCAATATTTGAACAGAAACTTGGCTTTTATTTTAATATCTATTAACATAGATAACACAAGGGTTCGAACCCTGGTCGAATCAAACCAATGACTTAAACATTTACCCTTGTCGCTTCCTAGACAGGCACTCAGCATTATTAGGATATGGCAAGGATGGCTTGGCTCAGTGTCAGTATAATGTGACTGAGTGGGATATCAGGTCATGGTGATGGTGGCCTGGTCTCCCAGTGGGGCAGCACTATAATATAATTTAAATGCTATGACTCTAAAGCCGTGTTTACACGGGGAATTGTGAAGCGAATTAGACAAAGCGATTTATATGAAGCGAAGTAGTGGCCCGTTTACACGAGCGAGTTTGAAAGTGTGTCGGCACCAGCAGCCTTAGTGTTGCGCCTGTAGCCGGCAAGCACTGCTATTTGTTTAGTTTACACACGTCGATTCGACGCAGATGTAGCTGCTACGTTAATATCACTTGGAATTTAAGGTTAATTTAATTAAATTTTATTATTTGAGGATGTAATTCTGTTAAATATGATCGCATTTAATAGATTTCGGCCTAATCGGGCCCTAACACTGCCGGGCACCAGCGATTAGTTACTGCTCCATCTGTAGCCGGCAAGCACTACTATTTTATACTATCGCCGCCTGGGAACCAGCTGAATCGCTTCATATAAACCACCTGGCAAGGTGGATTACATAAAGTGAATCATATGAAGCGAATCAGCCCTAATCCGCCTCAGAGTCGCGTTTACACGGCGAATGTGAGGCGAACTAGGCAAGGCGATTTATATGAAGCGATTTAACTCTCCCGTGTAAACACGGCTTATTAGAAACACACGGGATAAAGTTACATTTTAAATAAATTAATCACAACCCCCCTCCCCTCACAAAAAACCCTAACAAACACACAAACTGCTATCCTGGCAATGTTTACTGGCATGACATTTTTTATTTTGTTGATTTTGAAAAACGGAAGTGTGATAATTGATGTGTGCCACTGGTCTTGTTCCTTCAGATTCCTCAACAACAATAAGCTTGGCAGTCTGGAGCCAGGCGTGTTCGACAACCTCACCTCACTGGAGTGGCTGAAACTGAGCAAGAACAAGCTTACAACCCTGCCCAAGGAGTTCTTCAGCAACCTCAAGAAGCTTAGAATCCTGTAAGTATCCACTACCCCTTTTCTCTTTTTTCTTGAAGATTTATCCTGCCTATCAGTATCAGTATCACAGGTAAGTCTGAATGGACTTGTTTTCACCATTAGACAGTTAGTCGATAGAAAACCTGAGCCTACACTTTTACTGACCAATGGACACCACATAGACATGGTATGAGAGCAACTGGCCTTTGATGTCAGTGTAAGTTATACACATTGGTGGAAATCCAAATTGGCAGAGGTGATGGCATGGGGAATCGAACCACTGAGGCCGACCTAGAAAAAAGTCAGACACTAACCACTCCACCACAGAGAACACCCTTCAAGACTGAATGTTCAGGAAAATTAAGTGTCTGCTGAGAAATACACAAACACAAACAAACAAACAAAATTAAAGAAAGTGTCTGGTGGGGGGTGGGGGAGGAGGGAGATAATTGGAGGCTCATTTGGCCTGCCTGCTTTCACTACTTTTTAAAACTAGGATTGTAACTGAAAGAACTTGGCGCTCTACACCATTTAAATTGGTTATTAATAGTGTAACCAAAGTGCCTCTGGTTTAACTATAGACTCTTCTTTCAACTCTGGCTTGCTAAATATTGTGACGAAACTGGAATATGCAGCCTCTCCCCATTCACACCCCCTCTCCCTCTCCCTCTCCCTCTCCCTCTCCCTCTCCCTCTCCCTCTCCCTCTCCCTCTCCCTCTCCCTCTCCCTCTCCCTCTCCCTCTCCCCCCTCCCCCCTCCCCTCCCCCTCCCCCTCCCCCTCCCCCTCCTTCTCCCTCTCCAACTCCACCCCCCTCCACCAGCACATTAACCTCGTGTAGCATTAAATTGATGGCCGTGACGTCACTGTGGGCACACGCCCGGCGCTGACCAATGAGCGGGCATGTGCAGGTCACGTGTACTTGCACGGTGGGGGTGGGTGTGGTTGATGACCGGCGGTGACAAGTGACCGGTCTCAGGTGGCGGAGGGCCATTAAGGTGACCACATAAAAGAGCAGGGACGGCGTGCCCGGCTCACCACCTAAATCACCTGGCCGCCCCAACATCTGCCCGCCCGGCACCCGACCGTGGACCCCCGGGCGACGGTAACAACAGCACCACACCCCACAAACACTGCTTGTTTCACATTAAACATTAAAGTTTAAACATTAAACCCTACCGTCGGCTGGTGTGAGGGGTCCCTGCAATAACAGGGTTCCTCATCATCATCATCATGCTGTCGGTCGCGATGCGACAAAGACTGCTTTCATTACTTGACTGCCACTCTCCATTTAGCTCTCTGCTGTGAGAGTGATGTCCATGAGTCGGTCTTAATGTCTCTCCGCTTCAGGTTTCTCTTGATGTAACCAGAAGACAGTTGAGAGTAGAGGATCTGCTTTGGTAGCATGTCTGATAACATCCTCATGAGGTGTCCAGTCCACCGGAGACATTTCATGAAAGCTGCCTGCAAAAGTGTTGAAGTGCTGCTGGCTTTTGCAAGTTACTAGTGGCTCTCTCTCTGGGAGCAAATAGAGGTTTCACACCGGCAAGAACATGTCCAGACAGGCGCACAACTTTTTGTCCCTGCCGTGGCTGGTCGGGAGATGTTGGGAGTTTCATACATCAACCACCCTTGATGCTGCCACAGTGACATGGTTTTCTGTTCAGGGTTTGCTCCCTTAGCCTTCGGTTCTGTCAAGAACCTGTACCACAAGGCAGTGGTTTACAACTCTGCAGGGCAGGGGCGTCAAACAGGGTTCCTACGGATCCTTAAAACGTCTATTATAATTAGTCAATTCTCAAGGCCTTGAAAAGTCTTAAATGTGGTAACTTTTCTATGAAAGGTCTTAAGTCTTAAATTGGATTTGCTAACAAAAAGGAAAGTATTTTTTTTAAATGGCGCTTCTAGAAAACATTGATTTTTATCATCATCTATTGGATGTCAAGGGATTTGGCTGCTATAATATTGTTAGATGTATGTGGCTTATCATGACCTATGCATTTGTCAAATAACAGATCGAGTATGCAAGCCTGTAGTAGACATGTTATATCACAGACTAGACTGCCCAGTGAAGTGATCGTCCACATAGAGATCCATAGATTGCATCACATCACTCATTTCTGTTAATATTGAATTAAATATGTATGTTACATTTGCCGCGAAAATAGGTCTTAAATTCTATGAAAATGGGTAATAAAAAGTCTGAAAAAGTCTTAAATGTGATTAGCTGATAGGTTGCAACGCGCTACAGAGTCACAGCAAAGACCGACTATTGGACGGGTGAACAGTTATCGCTGAGTGTACAGCAGGGTTTATTGCACACACCAGTAGCCCCAAGCTTGTAAATAAGGAGCTCTCCCACCAGTGTCACGTCACCGCCGGCTCTAATAGCCCTGTCACATTGCGACGTTTTTCTCCAACGCGCGTCGACGTGTGTCACTTTTGGGCGAAACGACGGGACACGTCGGGAAGCGTTACGCGCATTGGTCGCGCATCGGTACACTTTCAGTGACAGCGACGGTCGCACCCACAGCGACGGTCGCACCCACACATTGGCATACGTGTCGAATGTTTTGTGCTTGCACAAAACTTTCGACGCGCACCGACACGTGCCAATGTCTGGGTGCAACCGTTACGGGGACGTTAGGCGCACGTTGAGATCCGTTGGACGGGCTGGAATAACGTTATGCGAACGCTATGGGCACGCCGCGTGCGCGTGATGGTCGTTCCCACACGTCGGCTGCGCGCTACTAACACTCTGCGCTGACGTCGAACTTCCGCCAAAAAGTTGGACGTGTCTCGATGCGTACAACTTATTTTGCACGTTGGTGGCGCGCCGGCGAGAAGCATCATAATGTGACAGCCCCATTAGGCGATCAACATGTCTAGAGCATATCGCAACAAATGATGCCTTTAAACTAAGTTTAAGGTTTTAAGCAATTGCAGCTGTCAGGATGTCTGGGAAAGGGACGAAATAACAGTGTATTTGGAGGAAGTTTTAATAACTTGTGTTGCAGTTGAGTAGATAATGATTAGCAATGCATATATGTACAT
Source organism: Branchipolynoe longqiensis (assembly GCA_030323885.1). Lineage (NCBI taxonomy): Eukaryota > Metazoa > Annelida > Polychaeta > Phyllodocida > Polynoidae > Branchipolynoe > Branchipolynoe longqiensis. Next base: position 22,975,346 of record CM059186.1, read on the forward strand.
ATAGGGTAGGACAGTAACTTCCCCCCCCCCCCCCCACTTGCCCAATTGGGCAAGTAACTGAATTGTCTACTTGCCCAAGTGGCAAAAATATTTGCCCAGGCCCAAGTCAGCCAATTTAAACTGAAATCTGCTCCTGCAGATATAAAAAAAACCCGACTTGCCCGATCGGGCAGGTCACTGAGAACTTCACCTGCCCGACTGAGTAAAACTAGGTGCCTTATTGTCCTACCCTGCAATGATAAATACATATGTACGTACGTATGTATGCATGTATGTATGACCCCCAATAGCCGATGTCTACTTTTTGTGATGGGGCGTCGTTAAACAAAAAAATGGGGGGGAAGTATACATACATACATACATACATACATACATAGATACATACATACATACATACATACATACATACATAGATACATACATACATACATATATACATACATACATATATACATACATACATACATACATACATGCATGCATGCATGCATGCATGCATGCATGCATGCATACATACATACATACATATTATACATACATACATACATACATACATACATACTTACATACATACATACATACATACATACATACATACATACATACATGCATGCATGCATGCATGCATGCATACATACATACATACATACATATTATACATACATACATACATACATACATACATACATACATACATACATACATACATACATACATACATACATACATTTTACCTCGGTACACCGCCTCGGCTACTCGAGGCCGAGGGAGAAGCAAGCAACATCCGGTACGTCAATTAGCATATTCCACTCGTAACGGGAGGACGTTACGAGGTGTACGAGCAGTTTTTACAGGATTTTGACGCGTTAACGAGTGAGTACGCGTGTAATATTACAGAGAATTGTTTATAAATGTTTCACGCACATATTTGTCGCTTTGAGTAGCGTTTTTGGACGATATTTTGTCGTTTTTCGTTGGTTTTGTGCGTGGATTTGCCGGTGCGTAGTATGACAACACCGCCATTTGTTTTTGCCGCCCGTTGCCGAACGGAGAGCGGATTGACAGGAGTCAATCTTCGTTTAGTTAGATAAAGGGAAATCGATGCCTTAAGTATCTGTTTAATAGATTTCTCAAGGTTTAGGCGAACCCCCGAGTGTTTTAGCATTTTCTTTGTCTTGTTGGTGCAGAAGCCACAGGATTGAGAAGTGTAGAACACAGAGGGAGTGGGAGGCACCTACACTGGTCCTACCCCATCGTTGGCAGCAGCTTGGGACTCCCAGCTGTAATGCTTTCGAATCAAATTTAGCTTATACGCCTCGCATAAACTGGTGTAAATACAGTTATTATGCTTTATAGTGCTGCTAAGCACTTGTACCTCTGTCCTGTTGGCTAGATGCGACTTAATTTTGGTCTAAAAACGTTTTTTTCATTCGTTTTAGGCACGTCGATATGGCGGCGAAGCAGAGTAGCGCGGGGGCATCGCCCACATCAGACCGCGAGGAGAACCCTGCATTGGCTTCGGGCCAGTCTGAGGGTTCTTCACCTAGGGCAGGGCTCTCCAGTAAGGAAGACAAGATTGCCCAGATGATACGTGAGCAGCTGCAACAGTTGTTACCGGATCCCAGGCAGCCCTCTGATTCTCGGGCACGGAAACGCCGGCATCAGGTTTCGGACTCCGACTCGGAGTGGGAAGATGCCTCGCGTGCGCAGCAGTCGACTGACTCTGAGGTGTTGCAGTCTGCCAAGTCTAAGAGGAAGAGGGATTCATCGGAAGGTGATGAGTACTACCGGAAGCGTAGTAAATCCCGAAAGCCCAAGAAAGTGAAGAAGTCTAAGTCAAAGAAGAAGAAGAAAAAGAAGAAGTCTTCTTCTTCCGACTCTTCGTCGGATTCTACGACTACGGACACGGATTCGGAAGCGTCGCATAAAGGGAAGTATGCCGACATTACGACGAAGGTGATGAAAAAGATCAGGTTGGATAAACGAAAGAAAATCAACACGTGTTCGTTGATGCGTAAAAATGTCCGTGGACATTTTCACACGTTTAAGCCGGTGGAGGTTATAAATAAACTGGCGGAGCAGTACACTGGGGTTAAGGGACTCCCGGAGGCTACCATGAAAGACATGGATGACGATGTTACTTTGAATGAAGAACGGAAGCGAATGGAGGCATCCTTGAGCATGGCGCATAAAGGGGTGCTGGTTGCGTTGGCGGCTATTATGCCTATAGCCAACCGTATGATGACGGACCATAAGTTTACTACTCTTTGTGACGATATGAACGCGGGGGTGGCAGCATTAACGGCAACGAGTAATTTTCTCTCATATCGCAGATATGAGAATGTTTTCAAATCAGTTACCACAGAGGCAGGAAAGGAGGTGGCGAGATCCAAGAAAGTGGTGGATAATGATGGGAAAGAGTACACGTTGTTCCTTCCCCCGAAGCCAATTAAAGGAAAGCCACTGGATGCAACAAAGATGTTTGGAGGTCAGTTGCAGTACTTGTTCAAACAAGTGGAGACGGCAGCCAAACAGTCAAAAACACCATGAGGGGAAGAAGGACAGTGTTGGAAAATTTAAGAAATTTAGATCGGATTTTCGGGGCAGGCGAACCGGCCAACGGGGAGGACGCTCAGGCAGTTCCAGCTACGGAAGTCAGAGAGGCCGGGGGCAGAGAGAGAGAAACCAGTTCGGTTGGAACGACGGCAACCGTCCGTTCAGGGGGAACCCGCCCTTCAAGCCGCTCCCGAGGCCTGCCAACAGGGACACCAACAAGTAGAGGTGTCGACTCAAACTTCAGTAAGCGATTTTCACGCTGGTAATATAGCTAATAATTTTTTGGCTTGGCAAAATATTACGAGTAATGTTGAAGTTTTGGAGATCGTTAGGGGTATTGAGATCCCTTTTTTAAGTATTCCGGTTCAAAGGCGTATACCGTTTCCTTATCGTCTGTCTTTGGACGAACATCAAGCTTTAGATAAGCAAGTAAAAATTTTTTGTATTAAAGGAATAGTGGAGCCAGTTCAACACGTTGAAGGCGAATATATTTCTAATATTTTTTCTAGACCTAAACCTAATGGAGAGGTTAGGATGATTTTGGATTTGACTAAGTTAAATAAGCTAGTGGTTTATAAACATTTTAAAATGTTTTCTCTTGAGACGGCCAGAGATTTGGTGACACCAGGTGCTTGGCTCGCCAGTGTAGATTTAAGGGATGCTTATTACACTATCCCCATTGCTCAAACTTCTAGGAAGTTTTTGAGGTTTTTATGGGGGGGTCAGCTTTTTGAGTTTACATGTCTACCGAATGGGTTGGCTTGTGCTCCTCGTTTGTTTACGAAATTACTTAAACCGGTTTTTTCTGAGATGGCGAAGAAAGGCCATGTTATGTTTCCTTATATTGATGATTCCTTTATTGTTGCACAAACGCAACAGCATTGTTTGTTAGCCATTAAAGATTTATGTGATACTTTAACGGAAGTAGGTTTCTATATTCATAGTACTAAATCAGTTTTATTCCCTACAAAGAAATTAAAATGTTTGGGTTTCTTTATAGATACTATATGTATGACGGTGTCTTTGACGCCGGATAAAATTGAGAAATTTAAGACCACAGCGGGTGATTTGTTGCGGTGCAAAAGACCTAAGATAAGGCAAGTAGCAGTGTTAGTGGGGATTATGGTAGCGTATTCACCCGCTATTTTATATGGTAAGGCACATATTAAGTCTTTGGAAATAGATAAAAATTTGGCGTTATCAAAAAATAAAGGAGATTTTGAACGTCTTATGATCATTTCGGAAGATGGTCGAAAAGATATCGACTGGTGGCTAAGCCACGTTAGTAACTCTCATAATCCAATTAGAATGGGTGAGCCTAATACGGTTGTTACCACAGATGCCTCGCTGGAAGGCTGGGGTGCTCATAGAGGGGCGCTAGCTACAGGGGGCCGTTGGCTAGAGGAAGAGAGAAGTGATCATATTAATGTTTTAGAGCTCCGAGCTATTTATTTAGGTTTAAAGAGTTTGGTAGATGTGCCTGAGACTGTTGTTCAAGTTTTAAACGGATAATACTACAGCTATGGCGTATATTAGGAATATGGGTGGAACGAAGTCCAAGGAGTGTAACAAATTAGCAACACAAATTTGGGATTGGGCTCAAGTACACCAAGTTTGGTTAACAGTTGCACATATTCCAGGTAGCCAAAATACGTTAGCGGATTTTAAAAGTCGTTGTTTTCATGATCATTTAGAATGGTCTTTGAGTGATAGTATTTTTGAGGAAATTTGTAACAAGTGGGGTTTTCCAGAAGTAGATTTGTTTGCTTCGCGTAGGAATAACAAAGTTGATAGATATGTTTCTTGGCATCCAGAGCCAGAATCCTGGAAAGTGGATGCTTTCTCGATGATTTGGAATGAAAAATTTTATTATATTTTTCCCCCTTTTGCGTTAATCAGCAAGGTAGCCAGGAAAATCAGACTAGACAATGCGCATGCAGTGCTAATAGTGCCGGAGTGGAACACGCAGCCCTGGAGGGCAGCAGTGGAATGGGGAGCGAGAGATTGTTTACGATTCCCAAGAGGTCCGCTGAACCTTCGTTACCAAGGAAAACTGACAAACACGGGAGACGTGTCCACAACACCACTATTGGCATTCCTTTTTTAGCTAAATATTTAGAAAAGTTTGGTTTAGATAAAATTACCCAGGAGAGGTTAATTGCGCATGCGTGGCGACCAGGAACTGTAAAATTATATACGTGTTATTTAAAGAAATGGGGTGTTTATTGCTTAGTGCATAAAGTAAAGCCTATGAACCCTTCGATTGCTCAAGTTACAAGATTTTTGCGGATGATGGAAGATGATGGCCTGGGTTATGGAGCTGTTAATACAGCCAGATGTGCCCTATCGGTAATTCTTCCCAGGATTGAAGGACAAACAGTTGGAAAATATCATGTTATTCACTGGTTTATGAGGGGTGTTTATTTTAGGAATCCTCCTAAGCCAAAGTATAGTAGGTTTTGGGATGTTTCAGTAGTATTTAAGCTGTTCCAGCAATGGCCTAGTAATAGACATTTATCGATTAAACAGTTAGGTTTTAAGTTGGCTGTTTTGTTACTTTTGGTAACTGGACATAGAGGCCAAACTATTGTTGCCCTTTCACTTCAGGGCTTAGAGATAGATGACAAGGAGGCTACGTTTGATTTGGATAAGTTGTTAAAATCAAACCGTTTAGGAGACCCACTCTCTTCGATTAGTTTGACGAGTTTCCCAAACGATAGGAAACTTTGTGTGGTGTCGGCGATTAAGGTGTATATTTCCAAGACAGCGCCAATTAGGAATTCGCGCCAGCTATTGATTAGCTTTATTAAGCCACATAAGGCTATCTCCAGAGACACGCTCGCAAGATGGACGATGATTGTGCTCAAGGAAGCAGGGGTTGATACACAACGTTATGCTTCGCATTCTACGAGAGGTGCGATGGCTTCAAAAGCAAGACATTTGGGGATCTCGGTTAAAAAGATCCTGGCGCACGCTGGCTGGAAGACGGCGAAGTCGTTTGCAAAACATTACAACAAACGACTTGAGAAGACAAGTGGGGTGGCGACCCGACTACTCACCAACTAAGAAGGTCACGTGAGTGTGAACAGTTTGAGTTATGATTGTTCTGAATGTTACATGGTTGATGTACATGATTGAGGATAAAAATGAGGCTACGTAAAGTCTCCCTCGGCCTCGAGTAGCCGAGGCGGTGTACCGAGGTAAAATAGTATAGTTAGACGAATCTTACCTTGGTACAGATGATGGATAACTCTTGTTTTCCCGAGGTACAAGCCTCGGGTAGTCGTGGGCTAGGGCCCACCCACCACACCCAGTCACGACTACTATGTTTGCTTGTGCCAAAAAGAAAACATGAGGAATTCCAATCATTAACCGCATTTTTATCCTGAATAAGTTTTGTAAAGATTGACGTACAGGATGTTGCTTCGTTCTCCCTAGCCCACGACTACCCGAGGCTTGTACCTCGGGAAAACAAGAGTTATCCATCATCTGTACCAAGGTAAGATTCGTCTAACTATACTATACATACATACATACATACATATTATACATACACGGACACACATGCACACACACATACACAACCACACACACACACAGCCACGGACAGTGACACTCGAATAAACAGCGATAAAATGTGGTGTTTATGGAAATTGTAGATGTGCTGATAATACTAATAGTAATAGTACTATTAGTAGCAGCGATCAAAGGTGGCTATCGGTATCGACGCTGTGACCCGGTGTCGCAGTTTCCGCCGTTCGCCAGTTTCCGCGGTGCGCATCAACAGCATCGTCACTAACCTTATAAATTTAATATAATGTTTTCGGTACAGATGTTTTCTATATGTGTACCAAGCAATTTGTTTCTAGATGGTGTGGTTTTAAAGATATTTCACTTTTTCTGTATTTTCTGTATGAAGATTGCTCACGACCATTGACAATGACTTGAGTTTGATGGTACACGCAGTGCAAAACATTAGTTTTATTCAAAATTAATAGAAATCAAGAACTGTAACCTTATAAATTTGATATAATATTTTTGGTAAAGATGTTTTCTATATGTGTACCAAGCGATTTGTTTCTAGGTCGTGTGGTTTTAGAGATATTTCACTTTTTCTGTATGAAGATTGCTCACGGCCATTGACTGCATTTGAGTGTAGGCATAACGCGGAAACTGGCGGATGGCGGAAACTGCGACACAGGCAGTGCTTGTCACACCCGTGGCCGTAATCGATTAACACGACCCGGGCGACTCAGGTCACCCGAGTCGACAGAATTTCAAATCGAACACCGTGAGTGGAGTCGACAAATACACGTGCCGTGTGCAAAACACCCGACCCGAGTAACCCACCTCCTGGCTGGGGTGACTAGGAGCGATGACATCACATTTGCGCTGGTACCGTCCTACAGGACAACAGCCACCGGTGTAAAGATTTCAAATTCCCCCCATATTCAAGTTCCCCCCCAGGAACTTGAAAAAGTTTTCAAATTCCTCCCAGGGGAATTTGAAAACGTTTTCAAATTCCCTCCCTCATTTTAACTTTCCCTCCCCCCCCATTTTTGGGGAATTTTCTTTATTTTTGTAATTTTTTGTTATTTTTGATTATTTTTCATGACAAATATTATAATATACAGAGAATAACATAATGGAAATTATTACTAGTACAATAAAATATATTTAACCACAAATGACACAAAAAGTCTCCAAGATGGTTAAGAAAAAAATATTATAGGTCTGAAATTTAAAAAGTATTTTAAACAATTTTAAATTCCCGGAGGGGGGAATTTGAAAATAGGGGGGGGGGGGGGGGGGGGATCTGAAAACTGTTTTTAAGTTAAGTTCCCCCCCAGGAATCTGAAAACGTTTTTAAGTTCCCCGGAGGGAAGTTGAAAACTTTCTCAGATTCCCGGGGGGGAACTTGGGAAGGGGGGAAGTTGAAATCGTTACACCGGTACCAGTCATACGTGTGTTTTTTTGGTAATAACAGATTAATTAAATATAAATATAGCTAAACTGCGATCATACTTTAAATCCTGTTTTGCTGTAGTTATATCAGCCATTCAAAATTTTTTTAAAAGGTTTTGGATTAAGCCACCATTTTTGCAACCCGAGCGTGGAGAAGCGTATTCGATTATTCGACCCGGGTCTGTAGGATGTGCGCATGCGCCAAAAAGTGGCTCGCGTGACCCGAGTTGATTAATCGATTACGCCCCGTGTGTACAGGTGCACTGTGCACCCGGGGACGAGGTTCCCGACTTGACGCGGTCAAGTCGTCGTCGGCCAATATTGACCACGTGATCGGTCAACACGCAAGGCAGCACAGGCCACGGGGGGCAGGGGGGGGGGGGGGGGGGGGCGCTGGCCGCTGTGGGCTACTGTTGGTTGGTTGTTGGAGTTTTAGGTCCTGGCAACATCTAAGGTCATATCTGGACATGTACTGACTTGTGACAGTGTGCACTAATGATAACGTTATAGTGCTACCCCACTTTGAGACCAGGCTGCCAGCACCATGATCCTCACTCAGTCACATAATCCTGACACTAAGCCAACCAGTCCTTGTCCTATCGTAATAATGCTGAGCCTATGGCTAGGAAACAAATTTTTAAGTCATTGGTTTGACTCGACCAGGGTTCCAACCTGTGGGTTCGAATCCCTCGATCTACCAAAACGGGAGACGGACGCTCAACTCATCTGGTGCCCACGCCCACAGGAATACGGCGGTCAAGCTGGCCACGGGCGGGAGTTGGGGGGGGGGGGTGCCTACTGTGGGCTACTGTAGGCTACCGTAACATAACCATGATGCATGCCTGGTCGGTACAAGCCGTATGGGGCATGTGGCCAACACGAAGGCCTTAGATCACGTGACCCATTCTAATGCGCCAAAGCGCAGTGACAGCGGCCGGGCGGGGGGCGGGGAGCGGGGTGAGGGAGAGGGGAGCTGTCAGGTTAAAAAGCACGACTGCAGTGAGTTGTGAGAGTTTGATGAGTGGTGTATGCATGGTGGGCCGACCAGCGACTGAGCAAGCGGTGCTGGTGTTGCGACCGGGGGGCGGGGCCGGGGTCTGGAGCCCGGGAGCCGGGGGCCGATGGCAAATGATGCATCAGGTCAGTGGTCAGTGCGTAATTGTCCACTTACTAATGGTGCGGAGGGATCATTCAGTGTTGGGGTGGTGTGTAGCTATAGGCGCCCCCCCCCCACACACACCACACACACACACCACACACACCACACACACACTCACACACACACGGCCCGCCCTGTGGAATCAATCACCCCGGCCCTTTGTGCCGCTGACACCCTGGGTCAGCCATTACCGCCGCGCGCCTCCGCCCGCCGACACCTGCTATAGTTGCGTGGTGATGTATCAGTGCCGGCCTCTGCCGCTACACTGCACCTTATGTGAGCGGCCTACTTATTCCCCCCCCCCCCCCCCCCCCCCACACACACACACATAACGCACTCACTGCTAACTAACTAACTGCTGCTGCTGCTCCTGCTGCTCCTGCTGCTGCTGCTCCTGCTCCTGCTCCTGCTGCTCCTGCTCCTACTGTTGCTGCTGCTGCTGCTGCTGCTGCTGCTGCTGCTGCTGCTGCTGCTGCTGCTTCTGCTGCTGCTTCTCATCCTCCTCATCCTCCCCATCCTCATCATCATCCTCCTTCCTCCTCCAGCTCATTCGTCCCCCTCCTCCAGCTCTTTTCTCCTCCTCCTCCAGCTCTTTGATCCTCCTCCTCCAGCTCTTTTCTCCTCCTCCTCCAACTCTTTTCTCCTCCTCCAGCTCTTTTCTCCTCCTCCAGCTCTTTTCTCCTCCTCCTCCTCCAGTTCTTTTCTCCTCCTCCTCCTCCTCCTCCTCCTCCTCCTCCTCCTCTCCTCCTCCTCCTCCTCCTCCTCCTCCTCCTCCTCCTCCTCCTCCTCCTCCTCCTCTCCTCCTCCTCCTCCTCCTCCTCCTCCTCCTCCTCCTCCTCCTCCTCATTCCTCTCCCCCTCCTCTGCTCTTCCATCCTCCTCCTCCTCTTCCTGCTCCTCCTCTCCTCCTCCCTCCTCCTCCTCCTCTCCCCCCCCCCCCCCCTCCACACTCCTCTCTCCCCCCCCCTCCACACTCATTCTCCCCCTTCTCCCCATCCTGCTCCCACTCCTCATTTGTTCATCCGGTCTGGTCTGATTTGTTAGTAAAGCGACTCTAGGATACCAAGGAGCCCTTCGTGTAGCTCCAGTAGTGTGTGAGGAAGCAATGACCAGGTCGAGTGGCTAGTCGGTGTTGATGCATATATAATTAGGCATAAATGTACTGGACATACCCTGTGGTGATTAGGTACAGGAATCACATGAGACCATAATTATGACTAGAATTGCTGCATAGGACGAGTCAATTTGGCAGATGAATATCGTCCAAGTGCCATGGGCATAGGTTGACGTCTATCAGCCAAGTTGGCAGGGCCTAGTGCAGTAATTAATATGCACTCGAACTAAGGGGAAAGATAATACCTCTTGTCTGAGATTTATTGATCTCGGTTGGGACTATTTGTATCACGTAATGTGATACTAAACTGTGATTACACCACGGTGTGATATCCTACGGGCGCGGTGGTCGAATAGGTAGACTGGTGGCCGAATCGGTAAATCGGGCGTTCAGTTCCCGGTCAAGTCAAATAAATGACTTATCAAATTTAGACTTCTCGCTTCCTAGCCAGGCGCTCGACATTATTAGGATATGGCAAGGACTAGTTGGCTCAGTGTCAGGATAATGTGATTTGAGTACGATATTATCAGGTCATGGTGCTGGTGGCCTGGTCTCCCAGTTGGGCACCCCGCCATGAGTTGGGCACCCCGCCATGTCACAAGTCGGTACCCATCCTGATATGATTAGATGTTGCCATGATGTAAAACTCCAAAAACCAACTAACCATGTGGATGGACCACCCACTCCCCCTCCCCCTTCCCCTCCCCCTCTCCCGAAGGTTAGCACTTATGCCCCTGTCACACTACGACGTAATGACGTCAGCGTAGGGAGAACGTGAAGAACGTTGAACTTCTCGGCGTAGTATGCAAATTTGGGCACAAGTTGAACGTGGACGCAGCGTACTGGACGAGATCGTAACGTCGGTAAAGCGTAGTGATACCGTCATTCAACGAGAGAGGACAACTTCATTACGTTCACGGAACGTTATGAACGTTATTCCATCGCCAGAACTACGTTACCTGATGGCGAAACATTCAACGTACGTTCTCCTGACGTTATCCTGACGTTATCCTGATGTTCCCATTACGCCGCGTGGACGTTTCCACCGGGTTTAATGTGGGTCAACGTAGTGGAACGTAGTGACTAACGTTTTAATAACGTCGGTTTAACGTCATTGACGTTCACTGAACGTGTACAGAACGTACGGCGAACGTAAACCTTTACGTTCGCGTCACGTTGAAAGTTTTGAACAGGTTCAAAACATTGACACGCGCCGACGTAACATGACGTAGCTCGACGTCAGTCTAACGTCATTATGACGTCATCAGAACGTAAACCAACGTAATGACGAAAAATGACCACGTTAGGCTCACGTTGGCTCGTTACGTCGTAGTGTGACAGGGGTATTACATGAAGGCAGCAAACTGGCACGGGCACTTAACCACATTTGGCTGGGCGTGAGATGCTTTGGTGGAGATGTGCTTTTTTTCGATGCCGCGTTGCACAAACTATTTAATGTGTTCTGTTTGTTTACGTAGAATGGTTGGTTGGTTATTGGAGTTTTATGTCCTGGCAACATCTACGGTCATATCAGGATGGGTACCGACTTGTGACAGTGTGCACTCATGGTGACTTTGTAGTGCTACCCCACTGGGAAATCAGGTCACTGGCACCATGATCCGATATCCCACTCAGTCACATTATCCTGACTCTGAGCTAACCAGTCCTTGACCTACCCTAATAATGCCGATTGCCTGGCTAGGAAGCGACAAGTATAAATTTTATAAGTCATTGGGTTGACTCGACCAGGAACCGAACTCCCGGTATCCCATACGCGAAGCCCGCGCTCTACCGATTCGGTCACCGCACCTGTTTAGGTGTCTGTTACCCCCGGTCCGCCTCGCGTTATGGTAGCGCGGTGATTCCTTGATTTGTGTGGAAGAAGAGGGAGCGGGATGCTGGAGGCTGGGCGGAGATGGGGCGGGGCAGCGCAGGGACGGGGCGGCGCGGGGCCGGTTGTACTAACTGGCTGCCGTGACGTGCGTCTGCAGAGCGGGGCTGGGTGCGGGGCCCGCCCGGCTCGGCGCGTCCTTTTGGCGGGCTTCCACGGGCCGTGGTCGGGGCTGGCAGCGGGGTAGATTTATGACGGAATTATCATCACATCCCGCTCTAGAGCTTGCCGCCTGACCCGGCCGTGACAAACCATCAAATTACTCCCGCCTGCCTGCCTGCCCTCCTCACTGCCTCCATGTACCCCTGCATGCCTCTCTGCTTGCCTGCCTGCCTGCCTGCCTCCCTGCATGTCCCCCTGCCTGCCTCTCTGTATGCCTGCCTCTCTGCCCTCCTCCCTGCCTCCATGTCCCCCAGCCTGCCTCTCTGTATGCCTGCCTCTCTGCCTGCCTCTCTACATGCCTCCATGTCCCCCTGCCTGCCTCTCTGTATGCCTGCCTCTCTGCCCTCCTCCCTGCCTCCATGTCCCCCAGCCTGCCTCTCTGTCTGCCTGCCTGCCTGCCTCTCTGCCTCCATGTCGCCTGCCTGCCTCTCTGCCTCCATGTCCCCCTGCCTGCCTCTCTGCCTGCATGCCTCTCTGCCTCCATGTCCCATGCCTGCCTCTCTGCCTGCCTGCCTCTCTGCCCCACTCCCTCCCTGCCTCCACGTCCCCGTCTCACTCACTCACTCACTCACTCACTCACTCACTCACTCACTCACTCACTCACTCACTCACTCACTCACTCACTCACTCTCCCCCTCTCTCCTGTCACCCCCCCTCTCCTGTCACCCCCTCTCTCCCGTCACCACATATCTCCCGTTACCCCACTCTCCCGTCATCCCCCATCTCCCCTCCCCCTCTCCCTTCACCGCCCCTCTCCCCCCTCTTCCCTCACCCCCTCTCTCCCCCCTCTCCCCTCACTCCCTCTCTCCCCTCACCCCTCTCTTCCGTCTCACCCCTCTCTTCCGTCTCACCCCTCTCTTCCGTCTCACCCCTCTCTTCCATGTCTCCTCTCACCGCCTCTTTTCCATCTCTCCCCCCTTCACTCCCCTTTTGCCCATCCCAACCAGCACCTCCCCCCCCCCCCCCCCCCCATCACACACAGTGTTACAACTATTAGTAATGGGTCAGACGTTGTCGGGTTACTTGATGCTCAATTCACCTACCATATGTGTGCGTCGGTGTGGGTGTGGGTGTGGGTGGAGGGGCTGTATTGTTGGCCGGGTGGTGAAGTATTCCCACAGCCCCGTGTATGTAATTTGCCCCGACTATTATTGTCCGTCACCGATTATCCAGATCTCGCTGCTGCCGAGATCCCGACCCCACCGTGTCAGCCACGAGCCAAAGCGCTTCATAAATCCACCGGCTGCCCCCATTGAGCGTGTGATTGCTCGGCCATTATTGTGATTATGTGATTGGTGGTGCTCTTTTTTGTGTGTGTGTGTACTTGTGTGTGTCTGTATATATATGTCTGAGTGAGTGAGTGAGTGAGTGAGTGAGTGAGTGAGTGAGTGAGTGAGTGAGTGAGTGAGTGAGTGAGTGAGTGAGTGAGTGAGTGAGTGAGTGAGTGAGTGAGTGAGTGAGTGAGTGAGTGAGTGAGGTGAGGTGAGGTGAGGTGAGGTGAGTGAGTATGTATGTATGTGTATATGTATATGTATATCCATGTATATATATATGTATGTTCGAATCCCGGCTGAGTCAAAGCAATGACTAAATCGATACTTGTCACTACCTGACCTGACCCTCGGCATTATTAGGATAGGGCAATGACTGATTAGCTCAATAACAGGATAATGTGACTGAGTGGGATATTGGGTCATGGCACTGGCAGCCTGATATCCCAGTTGGGTAGCACTGTAAAGTCGCTATGAGTGAGCTCTGTCACAAGTCGGTACCCATCCTGATATGACCATAAAATGTTGCTAGGATGTAAAACCCCAACAGACAAGTATGTATGTGTGTGTAGGTAGGTAGGTAGGTAGGTAGGTGCGGATGTTGTTCCTTTTCGATGATTGCTGACCCTTTGCTTCGATCTGTGTTGCTCCTCCTGCGGTATGCGTGTGTGTGGGGGATTGTGTCGCTCCTCATGCGGTATGTGTTTATGTGTGCGAATGGTGTTCCTTTTCGATGATTACTGACTCATTGCTTCGTTCTGTGTTGCTCTTCCTGCGCAGAGACCTGAACAGGAACAAATTGCGCAGCGTCCAGGGCCTCACCTTCAATGGCATGGAGGCGCTGGAGACGCTGAAGCTGAAGCGGAACCAGATCACCGAGCTGGAGGATGGCGCCTTTTACGAGATGAGGAAGATCGAAGTGCTGTAAGTAGCCCGTCTTGCATCTCCCAACTACGTATTTAAATATGCATAGTCCGATGAAAACATCAAATTTTGAAAACCAAGACAATTATCTAGATTTGATTCTACATATCTAATTTAGATACTGGTGTACTTATTAAACATTTCTCACCACATAGAAGGGAATACTGAGGCAATTTAATAGAATGTGTTACTGCAGAGGCCTATGGGGTCAGAGTTTTGGCATGCTTGCCAAAATTAATTTAGCATGTTTGGACTTCAAATATATCAAAAGTTAGCCATTTAAAATAAAAGTAACTTGAAACTAAAGTAAGGTAGGTTATAACGTTCAACCTAATATATTTATCTCAGAAAATGACAGAAAGTCAAATCTGGCTGTGCAACTTGAAGGATAGCTTTGGTAAATGAGACTGTCTCAAAATGTGCTAAGCAATATGGGACAAAACTTTGTCCATTGTAACGATCAACATACTATCTGCTTATGCATTTGCTCAGGATAAACTGATTTGTTTTTTACATGGTGTTTCATAATCCCAATTGAATACATATTGATTTGAAGCAAATGTCCTAGTGTTTTCAGTGTAACCGTTTCTGTGCTGTTTTGTGTCAATCGTTACAATGGACAAAAAAAAAAAGGAGTTATTACCTTTTGAGACAGGCTCAAATGACTTCTTGCTTTGTGCTTCGTCTTGTTTAGACGGGGCATCCATGTATATCGGAAAGTGTCTTATTCTGTCTATTTTAAATAACTTTTTAATGAACGCTAATATGTCAATAAGCAATGTGCACTGAGATGGATATGCCTATGCATATGAGTCTGCTTTAAACTGTCTGAATAAACGTAATAAGAGATAGATACGCAGTCAATGCATCGATACTATTGTGTTTTAAATTCACAATGTCAGATAGGCGAGATGTTCGGCTCCCAGTCGAGTCAAACCAAGAACTTATCAAATTGATACTTGTCGCTTCCTAGCCTGGCGCTCGGCATTAACAGCATAGGGAAAGGACTGGTGCCGGCAGTCTGATATCCCAGTGGGTCAGCACTATAAAGTTGCCATGAGTGTGCACTGTCACAAGTCGGTATCCATCCTGATATGACCTTAGATGTTGCCAGGATGTAAAACTCAACAACCAACCAACCAACCAATTAGCGAGATTGTTGGATAAATGATTTTGAGGATCAGAGGAATAACACAAGTTTGTAGAAATCTGTTCCATGGTATTCTGAATTAAACAAAGACAGAGTAATGTGAACTGATTGCAATGAATTTTAGAGCCGAAATACCCCTTAAATTGCATTTGAAGCAATGGCATTGATTTGTATTATATACTAACTGTGTATATTGAATAGTTCAAGATCTCTGGCCAATTAACACTGATCATTTTGATTAGATATCACTTTTTGCTGCGTTGATGGAGATATCAGATTGATTGATTAGTGGTGGTTAATTGATTGATAGGGATATTCGTGCCTGCTATATAGGTGAGGATATTAGTGGCCCCCATATGGCATTATAGGTGAGGCTATTAGTGCCCACTGGATAGGTGAGGATATTAGTACCCGCTCCACAGGTGAGGTTATTAGTACCTGCTGTATAGGTTATTAGTACCCGCTGTATAGGTTATTAGTACGCGCTGTATAGGTTATTAGTATGCGCTGTATAGGTTATTAGTACCCACTGCATATGTTATTAGTACCCGCTGCATAGGTGAGGATATTAGTACCCGCTGTATAGGTTATTAGTACCCGCTGCATAGGTGAGGTTATTAATTTATGCCAGGTACACTAGACACCTACCAGACGGGATGGCCGAATGAGTTGAGCATCCGTCTCCCGTTTTGGTAGATCATGGGAGAGCCAGCTCGAGTCAATCCAATTACTTAAAAATTTATACTTGTCGCCAGGCGCTCGGCATTAATATAATAGGATAGGGCAGTGGCTGGTTAGCTGAGTGTCAGGATAATGTGACAGTGAGATATCAGGTCATGGTGCTGGCAGTCTGGTCTCCCAGTGGGGCAGCACTATCAAAATCATCTTGAGTGCGCACTGTCCCAAGTTGGTGCCCGTCCTGAAATGACCTTAGCTGTTGCCAGGACGTAAAACTCCAACCACCAACCAACCACTAGATGCCATTAGTGGTGGAATGTATGAAATGTTAATTGTATTTGTTCGCTGGTGTGCTGTGGCTGAGAAGCATGATTTGGGGCTTGGCCGTCATCTCAGACCTCGGTGTCAATTGCTGGGGGTGTTACTGGCAGTGTGACCTGCCCGGTGAGTCGTGCATGTCGGGCTTGACACACCTGTACTGCCTGGGCCGCGTTCAGGGTCCGTCTTGGAGGCGCCTCGGCGACGTCTCGGCGATACTTTTTGGCTTATTTCCGTTCAGAGTGCGTCTCGGAGACGCCTCTCTTTCCAGACTGGAGGTGAAAAACGCCTCGAAAATGGCTGCCGCATGCAGTGGTTTCATCCAATCAGAGCACAGCATTTCGATTGCAAATGCCATTTTTGAGGCGACCAACTGCTGTTGTCGTTCAGACTAGCCTGACGTCACGGCGCCTCCGAGGCGCCTCTGAGACGGACCCTGAACGCGGCTCTGATCCCACCTTGTGTGGTGTTTGTTCCCGGGGTGCCCCAACCATGTGTGCACTCCGCACTTCCGGCCAGCGTCCCATTTAGAGCTGCATACAGTAAAACCTATCTAAATCGACCGAACTTGGGAGCAACTTTAAGTGGTCCATTTACGGAGGTGGTCGGTTTAGGGAGTTAGAATATGTTTACAATGGTATTGTTGGGATCCAAATAAAGTGATCGATATAGGGAAGTCTTCGATCTGTGGTGGTGGTCGGTTCGAGAGGTTTTACTGTAGTTTGATGAAAACGTCAAATTTTCAAAACCCATAACAATTACACTAAAACCTCTCAAACCGACCACCTCCACAGAACGACCACTCCCCCCCCCCCCCCCGCTATATCGATCGCTTTATTTGGGTCCCAAACGAGTGTCCATCCAATACCATTGTAATGGTTTTTTAAACCTCCCTAAACCGATCACCTCCCTAAATGGACCATTTAAAGTCATACCATGGGCGGTCGATTTAGAGAGGTTTCACGGTATCGAGATTTGATTCTACATATCTAACCTAGACACTGGTGCACTTCTCAAACATTTGCCACCGCACAGAATGGAATACTGAGCTAATTTAATAGAACCTGTTACTGCAGAAGCTATGGTGTCAGAGTTTTGGTGCGCTTGCCTAAATTAATGTGGCATATTTGCACTTCAAATATCTCAAAGGTTGACCATTTAAAATAAAGTTACTTCAAACTAAAAAGCAACGTATATTGTAATGATCAATCTAATATAATATATGTATGGCAGAAAGTGACAGAATCTAAAAACCATCGGACTGTGCGACTTTTATGTCGCTCTGCACACGGGCAACAGTTGGCCGAGAATATTGATCACCCGTGGTGGCGGCACCCACATGCGGATCTGTGACGCAGTTGCGCAGGGAAAATTCGCTTTGCCATGCGTCAAATCGAACCGCATCATCACTTAGATACAAGATTCACCCCATACTGCTTTTTGGCCACAGGAGGGTTTCATATGTGTACCAACCGATTTGTAAAGAGCTGGCGAATAGATATGACTGTGTCGAAAGAATGCTCCGGCATGACATGCCTAGAGTTTCACAAGCTAACGCAGTGCAACAACGTTATTCTTTATATATGTTTTAATTATTAAGCACCCTACTCTTGAGTAAAAATATAATATAGTCTAGTTTAATAAGATTTTATAAGTGTACCAATCGACTGCGTTTCTAGACGGCGCACCATCTTGGGATTATTTGCATTCTTCTGTATGACGATTTGCTCACGGCAGTGACCATATGCATAGATATGGTAGCCATTTGATACTGGAGCCACATACTGGAGCCTCACTTCCATACTAACGCTATTTTCGCCCGTATTTATATAAGGCTGGTCTTCACCCGTGTACTACAAGTACCGGGTGAATCGTTTATCTACCGTTCACTTGGATCAATATACACCCGGCTGTGCCTTAATTGGATTTATTAATCATCGGGAGAAGGTCGGGTCGTCCCCGGTTCATCAACAGTTTGTCGGCGTAAACAGAAGTGCCGTCACGGTGTCCTCGTGCCGAGTTTGTGTGCTTTTCGTGTACATTTCAGTGTCACAATGTGGCAGCACTATCAAGCTGCCGTGAGTGGGCACTGTTCACAAGTCGGATGCATGTGGTGGCATGACCTTAGGTGTTAATTGTCTGCAAGGCCCCTACAAACACATGTACACTTCTATACACACACACACTCACACTCACACACACTCACACTCACACTCACACTCGCATTCACATTCACATATACACATATTCACATCTACACATATTCACCTAACCATATACAGTAAAAACCTCTCTAGATCGACCGACCCTGGGACCGACTTTAAGTGGTCGATATAGGGAGGTGGTCGGTTTAGGGAGTTAGAATAGGGCTACAATGGTATTGTTGGGACCCAAATAAAGCGATTGATATAGGGGAGTGGTCGATCTGTGGAGGTGGTCGGTTAGGGAGGTTTTACTGTATACCAGATGTGGTGGCTGAATCAGTTAGAGCGCAGGATTCCGGTGTGGAAGGTTGGGAATTTGCATCTCAGCCGAGTCAAACAAATGACTTACAAAATATATACTTGTTGCGACCTAGCGTGGCACTCAGCGTTACTAGGATAGAGCAAGGACTGGTTGGCTCAGTGTCAGGATGACTGAGTGGGAAAGCGGGTCATGGTGGCGATGGTCTGGTGTCCCAGCGGGGTGACCGGACGCGATGGGTGACTGAGTTGAGGATCTGTCTCCAGTTTTGGTAGATCGTCGGATTCGAACCCATAGAATCGAACCCTGGTTGAGTCAAACCATTGATTTAAAAATGTATACTTTTCGCTTCCTAGCGACATGCTTGGCATTGTTAGGATAGGTTGGCTCAGTCTCAGGATAATGTTAGTGAGTGGGATATCAGGTCATGGTGCTGGTGGCCTGGCAGTACTATAAAGTGGCGATTAGTGCACACTGTCACAAATTGGCACCAGTCCTGATATGACCTTAGATGTTGCCAGGACGTAAAACTCCAACAACCAAACCAAACCAAACAACCAAACAAAACAACCAACCAAAACAACCAAAACAACCAAACAAAACCTACCAAAACAACCAAACAAAACAAACAACAAAACAACCAAACAAAACAACCAAACAAAACAACCAACCAAAACAACCAACCAAAACAACCAACCAAAACAACCAACCAAAACAACCAACCAAAACAACCAACCAAAACAACCAACCAAGACAACCAACCAAAACAACCAACCAAAACAACCAACCAACCCAGTGGGGCAGCACTGTGAAGTCACCATGAGCGCGCACTGTCACAAGTTGGAACTTGTGCTCATATGACCTAGATGTTGCCAGGAGGTAAAGCCCCAACAAACAAGCACATATCCACATGCGTTACATGTATGTATACCATGTCCTGATATGACCTTATATGTTGCTAGGACGTAAAACAACAAACAAACACACACACAATAACATGTGTAACTAGCTAAATGTGGGTTAAGTGTCAGTGCCGTGGGGTCGGGTGTCGACACTGAGCTTCCACCTGGCGGACGTCGACACGTCACGTGTGCGCTCAGTGATGATGACGTCACACCTGAGCGTCACGTCAGAGGGCGCGCTGGGTTGGCCGTGGTTCCGTGCCGCTGTGTGCGCCGGCCAGATGGAGGGAGTGTGTCAGGGCAGTCGTGAGGCAGAATCAACACTGGCTTTCTGAAATAAGTACTAGTATACACCTGCTCACATTGGCTGTGTTCTAGGAGGCCACGCCACTTGTATTCTCAAATTTAAAGTATGCCTGGCCTTAATTTCTCTTTTTTTTTAATTAAAAAAATAATCATAAAAAATTCCTATAGTAGAACATTAGCCAAGATGCCCAAGAAAACGTTAATAAAACTTGACACCTTTGCGAATATATATTGCGTGATAGTTAAATGTACTGAGAAAATTGTAATGGTTGCTTGCTTGGTGACCAGACGGGATGGCCGAATGAGTTAGAGCGTCCGTCTCCCGTGTTGGTAGATTGTGGAGTCACGAGTCGAGTCAAATCAATGACTTAAAAATTAATACTTGTCGCTTCCTAGCATGGTGCTCGGCATTATTAGGATAGTTCAAGGACTGGTTGGCTCAGTGTCAAGATAATGTGACTGAGTGGGATATCAGGTCATGGTGCTTGCGGCCTGGTCTTCCAGTGGGGCAGCACTATGAAGTCACCATGAGTGTGCACTGTCACAAGTTGCTACCCGTCCTGATATGACCTTAGATGTTGCTAGGACGTAAAACAACAACAAACAAAGAAAAAGCTTGGTTGGTCGGTCGGTCGGTCGGTCGGTCGGTCGGTCGGTCGGTTGGTTACTTGGTTGTTGGAGTTTTAAGTCCTGGCAACATCTAGGCCGTTTTAATGTTTGTGTATTGGACTTTTGGATAGGGTGAGATTCCGTGAAGTTCTTTGTTGGGAACAAATGTGGCTCATTGTGTGAAATAATGATTCAGCATATAGAAGTTACAGGGCCTAGGAAGTCTTGAAAAGTCTTGAACTTCATTTGCCCTATTTAAAAGCCTTGAAAAGCCTTGAATTTAAACTATTTTGGTTCATTAGTCCTGAAAAGCCTGTCCCCACTGATCTAAATTAGTCTGAAATGCCAATTGCCATCGTAGTTTTTTCCTGAATTCCAAATGAAAATACACGTAGTCTTGAATTCATATAAAAAACACCCCCAAATAGCCTTGAATTCCATATCTTTACCTGTGTACGGACCCTGAAGTTAGAATCAAGTTGAGTTTTACGGGTTTGTTTTTTTAAAGTTAGAATGTTAATCTGCCCGATACTAATGGTAAGTTGAATTAGAACTACCGATGTATCGGAAAACTATCTTTGCTTGATTAAAATAGAAACGAATAGGGACGCATAATTATTGTTACCTAGCAATCTTTCTCTCTCAAAATGCGCCGTGAATATTGGCTTCGCTGCGACACCCCGTAAAATCACTATTAAGCAATCGATCAATCAATCCGCCAGTAAGTCAATCAATCATGTTCCACAGCTTTTGTAAACGGCTGAAAATGCAATAAACTTACTTGGTGCAATCAACCCCCCCCCCCCCCCCCCACACACACACCGCCATCCGCCCCAACCCTGCATCTTTGGAGGTTGAAAAAAGGGGGGGGGGGGATCTAATTCACTAACATTGAGCAGAAAGCAGCGACAGTTTATGTAATTGATTGTTAGCTTGCATACTGTGTGTCATTTGACTCAAATTTCATAACTAATTGTGAGATTTTACATTCTATGTAAAAAAAGTGATGGTTAAATAAGAATATGATAGAATGAAATTAAAACATTCCTCATTGTGATTGTGGCCTTTGCTGCCGATATGGTGTAAAACCACATCAATCTATCAATCAATCAATTAATCAATCAAGTAATCAAACCGTGGGGGTTTGGACACTGCTGGCGTCTTTATTTCTGTTGTGTATATTAGTAGGTACCGGCAGCGAAATTTAAAAATATGCATAGGGTGCACTATTTTTATTCCATCCTGTAGACGTTGAAATT
This sequence comes from Branchipolynoe longqiensis, assembly GCA_030323885.1. Classification (NCBI taxonomy): domain Eukaryota; kingdom Metazoa; phylum Annelida; class Polychaeta; order Phyllodocida; family Polynoidae; genus Branchipolynoe; species Branchipolynoe longqiensis. The sequence continues at coordinate 22,997,072 of CM059186.1, forward strand.
ACAAGCCTAAATCCAAAAACAGTTAGGTTATAAATGTTATTGTTCTTGAGATAATAATTCTTTAAAATTAAATATATAAAATGTATTAATTTTGAATTAAAAGTGGAACTTTGACCAAATTTAATAACAAGTGGAATGATGTGAGGGGAGTTCTGCTAACCAATTTCCATTCTACATATATAACGGAAATTAAATTGTCAATTACTAAATCAATTAGTCAAGCAGATTTTTGAGAAGGCAATGTCAAAAAGTGCAATTCGTAACAAAAAAAGCATTCTGATTTGGCCAAATAGTCATTTTCCAAGCGTGGTATTTTCTTTGAAAACTGCAACAAAACTGAATAAATGATAAAAAGTTCATATATTCATATATTCATAACAGTGTAATAGCCTATTTTTTTCAGAGCTTAATCGATTAATATTATTAGTCGATTAAGTGGGGGGGAAACTTCAATCACAGAGAATTGGTCTTCGGCATTCCACTGCTCCTGTCCCTATCCTAGTGCCCGTCTCCCCTTTTTGTAAATCGTGGGATTGGAACCCATGGGTTCGAACCCTGCATTGATACTTGTCACTTCCTAGCCAGGCGCTCAACATTATTAGGATGGGGCAAGGACTGATTGGCTCAGTTCCAGGATAATGTGACTGGGTGAGATATCGGATCATGGTGTTAGTGGCCTGATCTCACAGTGGGGCAGCACTATAAAGTTGCCATGAGTGTGCACTGTCACAAGTCCGTACCCTTCTGATATGACCTTGGTTGTTGCCAGGACGTAAAACACCAACAACCACCCAACTTTAATTCGACTAATATGACTCACCTTTTTCTTTACAGCCAACTCGACTACAATGCAATCGGCTCGGTCACAAAGGGATGGCTGTTTGGCTTGTCAACTCTCAAACAACTGTAAGTATTAAAAGACCAGCGAGTATAAACAAAGAAATGGTGTTTAGATTTTTTGTTTAGTTTGGGGGCGGGCGATCTCCATAATGCGGAAATTGAGATGGCCGCATTAATGCATTGCGTGACGACGCGTGCGTTTATGCAGACCAGTCTGGCTATTTCACACAAAAGGGTGATATTGGCTATTTCACACAAAAGGGTGATATTTTCACAAGTATGCCCGTCCTGATATGACCTTAGATGTTGCTAGGACGTAAAACAACAACAAACAAACAAACACAAGTATGCTTTGTCTACTCCTAAGATATAATCCTGCTATGTTCACCGTTCACTCATCTTTGAGCTTATAGAATTTTTTTGATTTTTGATTTGTTTATTGCTACTGCTAGACTACTTTTTGTTTGTTTATAGCTAGACTACATGCAGGGTATGCGGGTAATGCAGTACCTATCTGCTAAAATACCTCAGGGTGTTTGACGCCCCTGCCTTGCAAAGTTATAAACCACTGCCTTGTGGTATAGGTTCTTGATAGAATCAACGGCTAAGGGAGCAAACCCTAACAGAAAACCATGCTTCCGTGGCAGCATTAAGGGCGGTGATGAAGGGAACTCCCAACATCTCCTGGCCAGCTACTGCAGGGACAAATAGTTTGCGCCTGTCTTGACGTGTTCTTGCCGGTGTGAAACCTCTATTTGCTCCCCGAGAGAGTGCTGCTAGTAACTTGCAAAAGCCAGCAGCACTTCAACACTTTGCAAGCAGCTTTTATGAAATGCACAACCGCACAGAACAGCGGCGGTTAAGAAATAAAAGCAGTCTTTGTCGCATTGCGACCGACAGCATGATGATGATGATGATGACATGCATAAATACAGACGTCAGGGTTGTACTTTTGAGAGAGCAGTGTGCTGCCTTGTACCACCTCATTAAAGTTGCATAATCAGATGGTTTGAGTTTCTTCTATTTGGTTTAAAGTAAATATTTGATTTTGTTTGTGTTGCTAGGATATAAAGCCCCAACAAAACAAACAAAAATGAAGCCGTACTTTAGTTTTGAAGCAACTTATATTATAAATGCAGGGTGCTTACGGAGCTTGGAAAGTCTGGACAAGTTTTGAAAGCTGCATAATCCGATGAAATATCAAATTTTCAAAACCAAACCAATGATCTAGATTTGATTTTAAATATCTAACTTAGATACTGATGCACTTATTAAGTATTTGTTTCTGCGTAGAAGGCAATACTAAGTCAATTTAACAGAACCTGTTCCTGAAGAAGTCTATGGTGTCAGAATTTGGCAAGCTTGCCAAAACTAATTTTCCACATTTGCACCCAAAATATCTCAAAAGTTTACCATTTAAAATAAAAGTAACTTTGAACTAATGTAAAGTAGATACTAGTGATTGATGTAATATATTTATCTCAGAAAAAGTACAGAAATTCAAAACTATCGGACTGCAACTTTAACTTCATTTGCCCCGTTTCAAGTCCTTGCAACATATAAGGTCATATCAGGACATGGTATACATACATCCTATTTTGGGTGATTAGTGTTGAAAAGCCTTGAATTCCATTAAACTATACCCACTGATCTAAATTAATCTGAAATTGCCATTTCAAATGCCGATTTCACACTAAATCCAATTGAAAAGTCCTGAATTCCTATCAAATAAAATAAAAACAGCCTTGAAAAGCCTTGTAATAAGACTTGAATTCCATATCTTCACGTTTACGGGACCCTGTAAAATGGCTCAAATTTAAAGTGAGAACCTGCAGCTTTGGCGTGTACACCGAAATGCTGACCACTGTAGGCTTCATCACTGACAGCTTCTATTAAATTTACATAGTTTCCCTTCTATGCAGCAATAAAGGTTTAGTGAGGACACCACATATTGTATGATGTGAGATCAAATTTAGGTGTTTTGATCCATAAAATTGGATGCTTTCATAGGACGGCAGCTTTTAGCTTTACATCAAATTCCATAGGAAATGTTTGAAATACTGATATTATACAGAGATGAAAGACCTCCGCAGTTTGACGGATTTCCGCGATTTCTTATATTCACCGATTAACGATAAACAAAATTCCAAAAGATGGATGTATATGATAACAGTTGGGTGGTTCGAATCCCGTTCTTATATGACCTTAGATGTAGTTAGAACATAAAACCTAAGCAAGAAACTGTTAGATGTGGGCTAGTTGAGACCTGACTTCCAGTATTTTTACGCGATTCCCTGAAAATGCTAAACCTATGGGAGAATATCTGCATTTCCGCTTTTTTTCCCCCCGGAGACCACTTTCATCCCTGATTTATATCAAATATCCACCGAAGTGCTGCAGGCACAAAACTATTGCCACTCTGGTATATGCCTTGATCAATAGCTCTTACCAGTGTTGAGGCAAAGTTTGTTTGGTGCTTATGTCCCGACAATATCTAGGATTTTATCATGACAGTGCACACACATGGCGACTTTATTGTAATTCCCTCTGGAATACCATACCACTGGTACCATGACTTGATTTCCTACCCAAGTTATCCTGCCACTGAGCTAACCAGTCCTTGCCGAGTGCTAGACTTAGGTAGTGACGAGTATCAATTTTGTAAGTCATTGGTTTGACTCGGCTGAAATTTGAATCTGCGACCTTCCACATGGGAATGAAGCCTGTGCCCTTCCTAAAGGCCCTGTTACACTACGACGTAACGACATCAGCGTAGGGAGAAGGTGAAAAATGTTGAACTTCTCGGCATAGTATACAAATTTGGGCACAAGTTGAACGTGGATGCAGCGTAGTTGACGAGAGCATAACGTCGGTAAAGCGTAGTGATAGCGTCATTCAACGAGAGGACAACGTAATGACGCTCACCGAACGTTATGAACGTTATTCCATTCCCAGAACTACGTTGCTTTATGTTAGCTTACGTTACTTACGTCATTAAACGTTGGCGAAACACTGAACATACGTTGGACGTACGTTCGGCGTACGTTCTCCTGACCTTCTCCTGACGTTCCCATTACGCCACGTGGACGTTTCCACAGGCTTTAATCTGGGTTAATGTAGTGGAACGTAGTGAGCAGCGTTTGACTAACGTCCATTTAACATCATTGACGTTCGGCGAATGTCTACAGAACGTACGCCGAACGTAAACCCTTACGTTCAAGTAAACGTAAAAAGTTTTGAACAGGTTCAAAACCTTGACGCGCTCCGACGTAACACACCGTAATGTGACGTAGCTTGACGTCAGTCTAACGTCATTCTGACATCATCATAACGTAACCCAACGTACGTCAACGTAATGACGAAAAGTGACCACGTCAGGCTCACGTTGGCTCGTTACGTCGTAGTGTGACAGGGGTATTACTTACTCCACCGCTGCCGCCGGTCTTCAGGCAAAGTGGATGGCGGCGGGGTGGGGGGGGGGGGGGGGGGGGGGGGGGGGCTTAGCGCGCGCCGCAGTTCACTGACGGTAGGTGGCGGCGCGCCGTGTCTGTGGCGTCCTCTGGCGGACTAGGTGAGTACCAGTGAGACGTGCCTGTTCCGCGCCGTTCACACTCACAACCCACAGCCGGGGAATTAGCCTGAATCCCCCGCCACGTCCCCCACCACCACCCCGTGGTTCTAAATGGGATTGAGAGACGCTGAAGAACACTCAACGCAAATTCGCCGCTTCCTGTCGGAGTAGACATGAGATGGTTGAAGTCGTGTAAATAGTGGGGGTTCTTTTAATGCCTAGCACACATTTATTTGCAACTGGCCTACCACGTACATCACTCGACAACTTACCCCCCCCCCCCCCCACCTGCAATACCCCTTCTCCCGCTCCAATTTGGTAAACTTGCGACAGGTCAAACGCCGAGCCATGGAAAACATGCATATCCAGAGATGAAAGATCTCAGTGATTTCGCGGATTTCCACGATTTTTGTTATTTACCGATTAATGCTAAAGATGCCTAGTCCGATGAAAACATCAATTTTTCAAAACCAAAACAGTTATCTAGATTTGATTTTACTTATGTAACTTAGATACTGGTGCACTTATAAAATATTTGTCGCCACCTAGAACGGAATACCAAGCCAATTTAATAGAACCTGCTACTGCACAAGGAGTTGTTTTCGTGTGCTTCACTAAATTCATTTAGTACGTTTGCACTTCAAATATCTCAAAAGTTAGCCATTTAAAATAAAAGTTACTTCAAACTAAAGTAAGGTAGATAATAATGATCAACCTAATATATTTATCTCATAAAATGACAGAAACTCAAAACCATCGGACTATGCAAAATTTCAAGGAATTAAAGAGGTTATATGACAGCAATTCGTTAGTTCGAATTCCATTCTTATATGACCTTAGATGTTGCAAGAACATAACATCCAAACAAGACTGTGTTAGGTATGGGGGATAATATAGTCACAACAAAGAGAGTTGAAACCTGACTTCCAGCAATTTTCCATAATTCTCCCTGACAGTATTAATCCGATGGGGGAAACCCGCCTTTTCGTGGAAATTCGCTGCTGGTGCAATAACCATAACTTGATTTCCGCTATTTTAACCGGAGACCATTTTCATCCCTGCATATCGCTGTTTATTTCAAGAGTAAACTAGCAAAGTTTACACTCTAAGATTGTAGAGTTGTAGTGAACACAAGATTGTATAGTTCTGTGAATACAACATGGTTGAGTTGTATGAATACAACATTATAAAGTTGGAATTAAGGCAACATTGTAGAGCCTTTGCCTGTGGAGGTTTGTTGGTTGTTTGAATTTTACATCCTAGCAACATTGAAGGGCGGGTACCGACTTCTGAAAGTGTGCACTCATTGCAACTTTATAGTGCTGCCCCACTGGGAAATCAGGCTGATGGCAATATTACCCGATATCCCACATTATCCTGACACTGAGCTAACCAGTCCTTGTCCTATCCTATTAATGCCGAGTGCCAGGCTAGGAAGCGACAAGTATCAATTTTTATAAGTCATTGGTTTGACTCAACCGGGAACCGCTCTACCAATTCGGCCAATTCGGGCACCGCGCCCGGTACCATGTTTTTAACACACCCGACATTGTCTCTTGACGGCTTTGTTTGCTGTGTGGCCGGGTTGAATATGACAGGTGTGTTGCTGCTCCGCCCCCGCGCGGATTAGTAAGTTTTGAATAAACACCTCAGCCCACGGCCTTCTAGTTCTACACAACGTTTTAAGATTGTTAAAAAGTAATAATAAGAGCAATGGGTGAGCGAAGGAGATAGATCTGTATAAACATCTCAAGTATGCCACCGCCCCCGTTGTAATGCGATCTAGGGAATGCGTGGTGGGAGGATGGAGGTGGGGGACGCAGGGTGGAGTGGGGAGGGATTGGAAGGGGTGTACGTGGGAGAAGGTGGAGGTGAGAGTGGGGAGGGATTGGGGGGATGGTGTAGGTGGGGGAGGTGGAGGTGGGGGAAGGAGGGTGTAGTGTGGGGAAGGATTGGAAGGTGTACGTGGGAGAAGGCGGGGGTGGGAGTGGGGAGGGATTGGGGGGGGGTGTAGGTGGGAGAGGGTGGGGGAGGGCGGGGGAAGGAGGGTGGAGTGGGGATGGATTGGAAGGGGTGTATGTGGGAGAAGGCGGGGGTGGGAGTGGGGAGGGATTGGGGGGGATGGTGTAGGTGGGGGAGGTGGAGGGTGGGGGAAGGAGGGTGGAGTGTGGGGAAGGATTGGAAGGTGTACGTGGGAGAAGGTGGGGGTGGGAGTGGGGAGGGATGGGGGGGGGTGTAGGTGGGAGAGGGTGGGGGGAGGCGGGGGAAGGAGGGTGGAGTGGGGATGGATTGGAAGGGGTGTACGTGGGAGATGGTGGGGGTGAGAGTGGGGGGCTTGGGGGGATGGTGTAGGTGGGAACGGGCGGGGGAAGGACGGTGGAGTGGGGAGGGATTGGAACGGGTGTATGTGGGAGAAGGCGGGGGTGGGAGTGGGGAGTGATTGGGGGGGGGGGGGGGGGGTGGGTGGGAGAGAGTGGGGGAAGGAGGGGGAGTGGGGAGGGATTGAAAGGGGTGGGGTGTACGTGAGAGAAGGTGGAGGTGAGAGTGGGGAGGGATGGGGGGATGGTGTAGGTGGGGGAGGTGGGGGAAGGAGGGTGGAGTGGGGAGGGGATTGAAAGGGGTGTACGTGGGAGAAGGTGGAGGTGAGAGTGGGGAGGGATGGGGGGATGGTGTAGGGTGGGGGGGTAGAGGTGGGGGAAGGGGGGTGGAGTGTGGGGAGGGATTGGAAGGTGTACGTGGGGAGAGGCGGGGGTGGGAGGGGGGAGGGATTGGGGGGGTGTAGGTGGGAGAGGGTGTGGGAGGCGGGGGAAGGAGGGTGGAGTGGGGAGGGATTGGAAGGGGTGTATGTGGGAGAAGGCGGGGGTGGGAGTGGGGGGCTTGGGGGGATGGTGTAGGTGGGAGAGGGCGGGGGAAGGAGGGTGGAGTGGGGAGGGATTGGAACGGGTGTATGTGGGAGAAGGCGGGGTGGGAGTGGGGAGTGATTGGGGGGATGGTGTAGGTGGGGGAAGGAGGGTGAGGGTGGGGAAGGATTGGAGGGATGGTGACGGTGGGGGTAGGTGTTGATGAGGGAGGGAGGGGAGGCTAGGAGGGCTGGTGAGTGAGGGTGGTGGTGGTAGGTGGGCATGAGGGCATGAGGGAGGTGAGGTGGTGTGGGTAGGTGGGCATGAGTGAGGATGGTGTGGGTAGGTGGTGGTATGGGTAGGTGGTCATGAGGGATGGGAGGTGGTGTGAGTAGGTGGGGCATGAGTGAGGGTGGTGTGGGTAGGTGGTCATGAGGGATGGGAGGTGGTGGGAGTAGGTGGTCATGAGGGATGGGAGGTGGTGGGGGTAGGTGGTCATGAGGGAGGGGAGGTGGTGGGGGGTAGGTGGGCATGAGTGAGAGTGGTGGGAGTAGGTGGGGGATGAGTGAGGGTGAAGGTGAGTGAGGGTAGTGGTGGTAGGTGGGGGATGAGTGAGGGTAGTGGGAGTAGGTGGGGGGTGAGTGAGGGTAGTGTGAGTAGGTGGGGGATGAGTGAGGGTAGTGTGAGTAGGTGGGGGATGAGTGAGGGTGGTGTGAGTAGGTGGGGGATGAGTGAGGGTGGTGGGAGTAGGTGGGGGATGAGTGAGGGTAGTGGGAGTAGGTGGGGGATGAGTGAGGGTAGTGGGAGTAGGTGGGGGGTGTGTGAGGGTAGTGGGAATAGGTGGGGGATGAGTGAGGGTAGTGGGAGTAGGTGGGGGTGAGTGAGGGTAGTGGGAGTAGGTGGGAGATGGTAGTTGGGGTAGGTGTCGATGATTTGTTGGCGCGGCGCAAACACGGTGTAATTCTCCGGCGGGGGAGGTGTGAATGTGCGCCCGGTGGCCGGCATTGTTCACGTCCGGTCACTGGGCGTTGACGGGGAGAGCGTCCGTTGGGTCGGTGCGTGACGGTCACAAAGCGCCTGGTCCCGGGCAGAGGTAGAAGCAGAGGCAGAGGTGGAGGGGGGTGGGGTGGGGTGGAGTGGAGTGAAGTGGGGAGCCCTCCAGGTGCTTGGGTTACTGGGCTGCCGGGAGGAACGTGGGTTGGTTATGTTGCAATTGGATTTGGAGGGAGTGGAGTGGAGTGGTGTGATTGGTTGGTGGGCGGGTGAGGGGGAGGAGAAAGGTGGGGGGGAGGGGGAGATATCTCCACCCTCACTCTCCACACGCACCTACAACTTTCTATAATCTCCACGCTAGGACCTGTCAACATAAGCGCACGGCACAGATGTCGGTATGCCATTGTGTGTCAGGTATTTACCCCTGCCCAAATCACCCCCCCCCCCACACACACACACTCACATCGACCAAACATGCATGCACCTGAGTGTTGACGCAGGAGCAGCAACGTGACCGTCGACAAATACCCCTCGCCTCCCCCCCTCCCCTCCCCCCTCCTCCCCTCCCCCCCCTCCCCTCCCCTCCCCTCCCCCCTCCCCTCCCCTCCCTCCCCTCCCCTCCCCTCCCCTCCCCCCCCCCCTTCCCTCCCTCCCCTCCCCTCCCCTCCTCCCCCCCCTCCCTCCCCTCCCCTCCTCCTCCCCTCCCCTCCCCTCCTCCTCTCCCTCCCCTTCCCCTCTCCCCTCCCCTCCCCTCCCGTTCCCTTCCCCTTCCCTTCCCCTTCCCCCCTTCCCCTTCCCCTTCCCCCTTCCCCTTCCCCTTCCCCTTCCCCTTCCCTTCCCTTCCCCTTCCCCTTCCCCCTTCCCCTTCCCCTTCCCCTTCCCCTTCCCCTTCCCCTTCCCCTTCCCCCTCCCCCGCTTCCACTCTTCTCCTCTTCACCCCCTCCCGCCTCCCCTCAGCCCGCCACCCTACGCGTAACGCGGCCCCTTTGATGGCTCATCTTAATTTGTCGACGCCCCACCTGGCGGCTTCGAGTGGAAGCGGGCGGCATTGAGCACCTCACGCGCGCGGTCAGAGCCCGACAGACCCTCTCACCTCACCCCGCCATACTGCGTCTATAGGCAGAGATTATAGTGACGACTGGGCGCCAACCCCCCCGCCCCCCACCCGCCCCCAACTCCCCACCCACCCACATTTTGAATCCTTGATTAAAGTTGCATAGTCCGATGGTTTTGAGTTTCTATCACTTTTCTGAGATACATATATTTGTTTGATTGTTATCATCTACTTTACTTTAGTTTGAAGTAACTTATTTTAAATGGCTAAGAAGAAGATATATCTGTACAACTTTGGAGATATTTAAATTGAAGTGTAAGCAATCAAAACTAATTTTGGCAAGCATGCCAAAACTGTGACATCAGAGGTTTCAGCAGTAACAGGTTCTATTAAATTGACTCAGCATTCCCTTCTAGGTGTCAACAAATGCTTAATATGTGCCTCAGTTTCTAAGTTGGGGTCAAATCTGGGTAATTGTTTTGGTTTTGAAATTTGATGCTGTTATCGGACTGTGCAACTTTAATACCATCGACATATCATGAAGCCTCGTCACTTTCCACTGCTTGATTCCTTGCTACCCGATGTGGTGGCCCAATCAGTAGAGTGCTCGCTTCTCATGCGGAAGGTCAGACGTTGAAGTCCCAGCCGAGAAAAACCAATGACTTATCAAAATGATACTTATAGGTAAATACTACCTAGGCTGTCGGTCGGCATTATTAGGATATGAAAAGAACTGGTTAGCACAGTCTCAGGATAATGTGACTGTATGGGTTATTGAGGCATGGGGCAGAACTATGAAGTCGCCATGAGTGCGCACTGTCAAAAGTCGGTACCAATCCTGATATGACATTAATGTTACCAGGACATAAAACTCCAACAACCAACCTATGATTATGAAGTCACCATGAGTGCACAGTGTCACAAGTCGGTATCCGTCCTAATATAACCTTTGATGTTACCAGGACGTAAAACTCCAACAACCAACCAACCGACTCGGCGTGCCAGTGCCAGTGCCAGTGCCAGTGCCAGTGCCATCTATACTGGTATTTATTCTGGTGTCTGTACGGCTTGGAGACTGTTTGTCATTAGGGGAAGGCCGGAAACCAGCGCCACTTGATGCAAAATATTGTCACTGCGGAATGGGGGTGTGGGGGTGGGGGTGGGTGGGCAGCTGGTTGCCATCGTGGCTTGTGAGGCTGTGACGTGGGCAGAATGGTGCTGCCCTCTGGTGGATTCTGGTTTCTACACGTGGAGATATATAATATAGCCACCGCCCCCTTCACCACACACTTGCCATGAGTGCGTAGTCATAAGTCGGAACCCATCCTGATATAACTTTAAATGTTGCTAGGATGTAAAGCCCCAACAAACAAACGCATTCACCCTGCGCTTGTTTGTGCATTCTTTTTGAGTTGTGCTACCCAGACAACCCCCGCCCCCCCACCTACACATAGACACACACACACACACACACACACACACACACACACACACACACACACACACACACATACTTACACAGACACACACTCACTTTCTCACACAAATACACACACACACTTTCACACACGTGTATACACACATACACATACCATACACATACACATACCGCGCACACACACTCACTCACTTACTCATACACACATACACATCACATACCACAGACACACATACGCCTACTTACTTACTCACACACACTCACACACAGAGACACATACACATACCACACACACTTACAAACACAGACACACAATCTCACTCACTTACACACACACTCACACTCACTCACACACACACACATCCATGTTCAATTCCCAGGGAACTTGTACAGTATGGCAGTAATGACGTCCCCCCCCCCCCCACCCCACCCCACCCCACCCCACCCCCAAGAAAGCTATGTCCGGCATCTAGGTAGAATGCCCCACATTTGGCGCCCCATTCCTCCCGTCCCTCGTCAACTGTGACCCGTCTGTCCGGTCCATCCCCGCCCTCTGCTCCTCCTGGGTGCCATCCTCTCCCATCCCCGCCCTCTGCCCGCCCCCGGCCGGGGTGTGCCGGGGCGTGTTTTCTGTGCAAGCCGCTGCATGTGGCGCGGGTTGCCCGGCGTGTTGTCGCCGGGTCGGCCGGGAGGTGGGCCGGCTTGACGGCCCCGGAGCCCCGCGCTCCCCCGGTATTATTATAACCCAGAAACCCGGCACCCAACCCGCAACGACAAAACCACTCCTGGCCGCCCCTTGCCTTCGCCACCCACCGTCCTCGCGGCCCCCTGGTGGTGGCGAGCCGAACTGATCTGACCCCAGCGATACAAGGTCCAGGGTCCGTACGGGGCCTGGAAAGTCTTGAACTTCATTTCACCCATTTCAAGAGCCTTGACAAACCTTGAATTTGTAACCTATTTCGGGTAATTAGTCTTGAAAAGCCTTGAATTTCATTAAACTGTCCCCACTAATCTAAATTAGTCTGAAATCACCATTTGAAATGGCGATTTTGGACTAAATCAAAATGAAAATAGTCTTGATTTCCTCAGCCTTAAAAGGTCTTGAAATAGCCTTGAATTCCATATCTTCACATGTGAATGGACCGTGGAAAATATATATAGGTTGCTGGTACCGTTAGGCCCCTCACTCTGCCCCGATGTAAGGGGTCATTCCGATATTCCGTCACACTTCGGATGGGGGGGTGGTGAAGGTCCAAGCGTTATGTTGTCTAGCGTTAGGAAGCGGGGGTGGGGCAAAATCTAATTTTGACCAAAAAATAGTGTTGCGTAATATTTGAATGACCCCTAAAGACTGGCCTGTTGCTTGTTTCAGGTCGCTCTCCCACAGCAACATCTCCCGGGTGGAAGCCGACTGCTGGGATCATCTGGGTGCCCTGGAGGAGCTGTAAGTGTCGCAGATTTGTTTACCCCCCATATATTGAAATGTAGAAATCCAATTAGAAATCTGTGGTGGATTAACAAATTGCAGGCTCCATATGGGGACTGGAAAGTCTTAACAAGTCTTGAACTTCATTTGTCCCATTTCAAGGCCTTGAAAAGCCTTGAATTTAACCTATTTGGGGTAATTAGTCTTGAAAAGCCTTGAATTCCATTAAACTATCCCCACTAATCTAAATTACTCTGAAAATTATCATTCGCCATCGGTTTTCTCAAATCCAAATGAAAATAGTCCTATCAAAAACAGCCTTGAAATAGCCTTGTGTTCCATGCCTTCACATGTGTACAAACCCTGCAATTGGCTTTTAAGTTGCATGGTCCGATAGTTTAGATTTTGTGCCTTAAAATTTTTACTTTATTCAATGAGTAAGCGAGCCTTACAACACTTGTCGCTACCTTGTATGGCACTAAGCATTACTGAGATAGGGTAAGGAGTGCTGATATGAGAAACACCAATTGTCCGCAATTAAAATATTTCCGTGCTTATTCACAGAAAAGGTGCTGACAGGATCCGCATACATTGTACACACCTTCAATCAACTCCAATCACCAATCACCAATCCCTGTACATTGTTTTGACCTTTCACTCTTGCAGTGACCTCACGGCTAACAAGATCACAACCATCAACGAGCGCACCTTCATCAAACTCAAGGCACTCAAGCAACTCAAGCTCAACAATAACTCCATCTCTGTCATCGAGGAGGGCGCCTTCTCTGGCCTGGCCGATCTGGAGGCGCTGTAAGCCGGCTTAACTCTAGACAATTAGCTGAATTAGCATTTAGTTTTGAATTTGTATTGTACTGGGCGCCGTGGCCGAATCGGTACGGCGCGGGCCTCACGTGTGGGAGATCGAGAGTTTGATTCCCAGTCGAGTCAAACCAATGAATTACAAAATTTATACTTGTCGCTTCCTAGCCTGGCGCTCTGCATTAATAGGATAGGGCAAGAACTAGTTAGCTCGGTGTCAGGATAATGTGACTGAGTGGAATATTGGGTCATGGTGCCAGCGACCTGATTTTCCAGTGGGGCAGTACTATAAAGTCACCATAAGTGTGCATCGTCACAAGTCGGTACCCTAAGATGACCTTAAGATGTTGCCAGGATGTAAAACTCCAACAACCAACCAACTTGTGGTGTATTAGGCTTAGCCAATTGCAAAGCTGTTATATCACATAATTATAGGAGGTAGAGCTGGGTTGGTGCTGCCACCTGGTGGGTAATGTAAGGAACTACAGGGTAGCCCATGTTGTTGTAGTTTCTCAGAATATCTCTTCATTAGATGGCGCTACTGGAATCCCTCATGGAGTTGCACCACTAGATGGGATAACTTTTAGATAGTGTGTGCAGGACTTATGCAGATGGTGGTACCATGACTGGGGGTAATTGGCACATGGCGATAATAATTATCATTAGGGCAAGGAGTAGTGCAATGAGGAAGACCGATAGTCCACGATTGAAATTTCCCCCACTTAATGAGCTAATGTACAAAACAAAAATATAAAAAATAACTAAGACTTTCAGGGTCCGTACGGCGGCTGGAAAGTCTTAAAAAGTCTTGAACTTCATTTGCCTAATGTCAATGCCTTAAAAAGCCTTGAATTTAACCTATTTTGGTTAATTAGTCTTGAAAAGCCTTGAATTCCATTCAACTGTCCCCACTGATCTAAATTAGTCTGAAATCACCATTCGCCATTGTTTTTTTTTCTTTCTGAAATCCAAATGAAAATAATCCTGAATTCCTATCAAAAATAGCCTAGAATTCCATATGTACAGACCCTGCACCTCCTTGTAGCTAGATTTACATTTTAAGATGCACTTACCATATATGGCCAACATATTTAGAACGCGATATTAACTTTTATTGTTTGTTTCAATAGCGAGATGAATCACAATGAGATCTCCTGGACGAACGAGAACATGAACGGTGCCTTCGATGGTCTGACGTCACTGAGCCGCCTGGGGCTGGACAGTAACCGAATAAAGTCAATCGGCAAGAGGGCCTTCTCAGGACTAGGTCACCTTGAGCATCTCAATCTGGACGACAACGCCATTAACTCCATTCAGCTGAATGCATTCTCTGTGTTCAACACCCTTAAGGAACTGTGAGTAGTTGTCTGTGCAGTATAGTATTGAGGCTTTGCGTGTGACGTAGGCATCACACTACTCCTGAATCGTGGTTGGATAGAAGCAGTTCCTTCTACTATCAAGTGTGTGTAAATATAACAAAAAGCACAAATATATTCACTGCTACGATCTAATTCTGTTATTTAGAATCATGAATATTCAATCTGGGGTTGAAATAATATTATTTATGAGAATAGCTTACTCAAAAAGTGAAATTTTGTCAAATTAAACCCAGAATCCAAGTGATATTAAAGCCGCGTTATTGTCGAATTTAAACAAAACAAAAAGTACAAATCTATTCACTGCTACGATCTAATTCTGTTATTTAGAATCGTGAATATTCACTCTGGGTTGAAATAATGTTATTTATGAGAATAGCTTACTCAAAAAGTGAAATTTAGTCAAATTAAACCCAAAATTGAATGCGATATTAACGCCGCCGCCGCATCGGCAGTGTTATGCTGTACTTTCTATCCAGCCATGATGGCCGACGAGGCACTGATCATGTGGTGCTAATCGTTTGATGCAAATGCTCAATAATGAAATTTGTGAGCTATTTTGTTTCTGTCTGGGTAACACGATGAGGTCATTAGTGAGTGGAAATGCAGTGTTTCTGATAATTTAAAGTGTGGCATTGAGTAGGGTTCAACATTTAGCGTTAGTGACAATTTGTTGTGTGGGTGTACTGATAATAGGCGGCAGCCAAATATTAAATTAGCAGCAATGAAAGTTCTCCGCCATTTTGTGAATTTCCGCGATTTGTTATGTTTACCGATTAACATTAGGCAAATTGTCAAAGAATCAGGGTGAATGTGATAAATGGTTAGTTTGTATCCCGTTTTTATATGACCTTAGGTGTTGCTAGAACATAAAACCCTAACAAGAACGAATCAGGTATGGGCGAGAACATAGACAAAACAGTGATAGTTGAAATCTTACTTCCGGCATTTTCCCATGATCCCCTGATTGCTAATCCTATTGGGGGGGGGGGATCCACCTTTTCGTGGAAATTTGCTTGCGGTGTAATATTCTCTGCTTGATTTCCGCTTATTTTTGCCTGAGACAACTTTCAGTCCTGTAATTCAGTCACTTTATTACCATATAACGCAGTTAAAATAACACTAGCTAGCTGCCAGTAAAGAGGTAGACTCTGTTCTAGAAGAAAGGCAGAAGAAAAAGCACTGAGGACAATGAATTACATTTATGACCCAGATAATTTGTTTTGCTAATAACTTGGCTGCGGTCAGTGAATCTATGTAATTTCTGTGGGACCTATTGGGCAATCAATATTTGAGAATGTCTCTAATCTTGTATGAGTTCTAATCGTGAATGAAGCTTGAGATTGTCGATGTAATGTTTTCATGGATCATGCAGCTTAAGAATGCTGATGTCATGTTTGAATAGTTCATGCAGCTTGAGAATGTCAATGTAATGTTCTAATAGTCTGCACAGCTTGAGAATGTTGATGTAATGTTTGAATAGCCCATGCAGCATGAGAATGTCGATGTAATGTTTGAATAGCCCATGCAGCTTGAGAATGTCGATGTAATGTTTAAATAGCCCATGCAGCTTGAGAATGTCGATGTAATATTTGAATAGCCCATGCAGCTTGAGAATGTCGATGTAATGTTTGAATAGCCCATGCAGCTTGAGAATGTTGATGTAATGTTTGAATAGCCCATGCAGCTTGAGAATGTCGATGTAATGTTTAAATAGCCCATGCAGCTTGAGAATGTCGATGTAATATTTGAATAGCCCATGCAGCTTGAGAATGTCGATGTAATGTTTGAATAGCCCATGCAGCTTGAGAATGTTGATGTAATGTTTGAATAGCCCATGCAGCTTGAGAATGTCAATGTAATGTTTAAATAGC
The DNA here is from genome assembly GCA_030323885.1 of Branchipolynoe longqiensis. Lineage (NCBI taxonomy): Eukaryota > Metazoa > Annelida > Polychaeta > Phyllodocida > Polynoidae > Branchipolynoe > Branchipolynoe longqiensis. Next base: position 23,013,303 of record CM059186.1, read on the forward strand.
CCATGCAGCTTGAGAATGTCGATGTAATATTTGAATAGCCCATGCAGTTTGAGAATGTCGATGTAATGTTTGAATAGCCCATGCAGCTTGAGAATGTTGATGTAATGTTTGAATAGCCCATGCAGCGTGAGAATGTCGATGTAATGTTTGAATAGCCCATGCAGCTTGAGAATGTCGATGTAATGTTTGAATAGGCCATGCATCTTGAGAACGTCTATGTAATGTTTTAATAATCCACACAGTTTAAGAATATCTGTGGAACGTTGCTGAAAACCCTTCCATATGGTCATTGCAGGCGTCTCAACTCGAGCAACCTGGTGTGCGACTGCCAGCTGTCGTGGCTGCCCACATGGTTGCGAGACCTCGGCTTTGACAGCAGTGTGAGCGGGCAATGTGCGCACCCGGAGAACCTCCAAGGGCGCAGCATCTTCGAGATCAGCATTGAGGAGTTTGACTGTGGTGAGTGGATGTATGCTTGATGTCAAGCCAGCTGTTGTTGATGTCATTACCATTACCAAAGCCAATGATTTACATGGTGACAGAAGCGATTATTTTGTCCACTACAGTTATGCTGAGTTCCGGCTTTGCGGATGTTGTATATGACATTAAAACATTTCGGTGCTGAACTCTTGTACCCAAGTATATTATTGGGATAACAGGGTCCTTATGTCCCCTGGAAAGTCTTGAAATGTCTTGAACAATAATTTCTCCATTTCAAGCCATTGAAAAGCCTTGAATTTAAACCTATTTTCGGTAATTAGTCTTGAAAAGCCTTGAATTCCATTAAACTGTCTCCACTGATCTAAATTAGTCGAAATCGTCATTCGGCATAAGATAATCTAACATACCTTCACACAATAAAACGTGAATACTCGGCTGAATTCCTATCAAAATCAGCCTTGAAAAGCATTGAAATAACCTTGGATGCCATATCTTCACATGTGTATGGACGCCGCACCTTGTGGGTGAGTGTAATCTGAGTGTAATCTGTGAACATGCACTTGTCGTGTGCAGATGACTATCTGCGGCCGGTCATCACGCGCGACCTGGCCGAACAGAAGGTGATCCTGGGCAGCAACGTGACAATGGTGTGTGAGGCAGCCTCCAGCTCCTCCACGCCCATGGCCGTGCTGTGGAAGAAGGACGATGTGGTGAGTGACGTCTGTGGGGGTGGGGGTGGGGGTGGGGGTGAACGTAAGTGTGTGACCCCCCCCCCCCCAAAAACCACCTTCAAACCGATATATTATCATTAAAATCAGCTAAAAACTTTAAAAAAATTAAAGCAAATCGCTCGCCTATTTTTGAAGCTACATAACTAACTACATATCCAACACTGGTGCGCTTATTAAAGATTTGTTGCTTCATAGAAGTCAATTTAATAGAACCTGTTACTGCTGCAGTAAGAGTCTTGACAAGCATGCCAAAATTAAGTTGGTAATGTTTACACTTGAAAGGTCTCCGAAGTTAGTCATTTAAAATCAGTAACTTCAAACTAAAGTAATGTTGATGATAACCACATACTATATTTTTCTCAGAAAATGTTATAATCAAAACTGTCGCCTATGAAACTTTTAAGAAAGAAAAAGATTTAATGTTCCGTTGTTTGTTGTAGATTTGGAAGAGCGGTGAGGTGGAGAACTTCGACCAGACGTCCGATGGGGAGATCACCAAGGTGACGTCGATGCTGCACATTCGGGACGTCGATTACAGCGCAGAGGGCACGTACCAGTGCGTCATCTCGAACGAGTTGGGCACCACCTACTCGAACAGGGCCACCATCATTGTACAAGGTCAGTGCCACAGGCAGGGCGCGTAGTTTACTGAACACAGAAGGGACAAGACGGGATGGCTGAATGAGTTGAGCATCCATCTTCTGTTTTGGTAGATCGTACGATTTGAACCCATGGAGTTAGAACCCTGGTCGAGTCAAACCAATGACTTAAAAATAGGTACTTGTCGCTTCCTAGCCAGGCTCTCAGCATTATTAGGATAGGGCAAGGACTGGTTGGCTCAGTGTCAGGATAATGTGACTGAGTGGGATATCCGATCGTGGTGCTGGTGGCCTGGTGCTGGTGGACTGGGCTCCCAGTGGGGAAGCACTATAAATTCACCACGAGTGCGCACTGTCACTAGTTGGTACCCGTCCTGATATGACCTTAGATGTTGCCAATACGTAAAACAACCAACCAACCAACCAACCATAGATATTAGAAAGTTTGTAACGATGGTGTCATATAACTACAACATTACTATGTGGTGTTGTGCTAAAGGTGCATGATGTAGCTAGACTGTAGATTTGTGTCTTTAAATAATAATAATAATAATAATAATAATAAAAATTGTAAAACATCACGGCTCAAATGTAGGTAGCTGGACACTAGATTTGTGTCTTTAAATAATAGCTTTAAGTGAAAGCATGATTCTAACTGAAGGCGCCTTCCCTCCCCCAGTGTACCCGCACTTCACGAAGCGCCCCGGGGACATCACGGTGCGAGCCGGTGCTGTTGCCCGCCTCGAGTGCGCAGCCAACGGAGTGCCGCCACCCGAGATCTCATGGAAGAAGGTGGGCCACGACTTCCCCGCAGCCCGCGAGCGGCGCATCCACATGATGGAGCGCGGCGACACCGTTTTCATCATCCGGGAGGTGAAGACACGTGACCAGGGTGTTTACAGCTGCACTGCCACCAGCGACGCCGGCCTCATCGTCGCCAATGCCACCGTGCAAGTGCAGGGTGAGTTAAACTCCTGCTTCTCCTCCTCCTCCTCCTCCTCCTCGTCCAGAGGAGGAGGAGGAGGAGGAGCTTCATGGGTGTGAAATCTCTGCATATATATGTGTTTACAAGAATATTTTATATAATCTTTAAGAAATAAATCCCACCAGGAGAATCTGCATGGCTCCATAGCTAATTGAAGATAAATTGGAACGGTGGACATCGATTTGTTCAATTATATCTGGTCCTGTAATGCCCATCCATATATGGGAAGATCTTTATTGGCCCTTGCTCATAAATTAAATGCACCATGCAGGTTTCGTATTGCCAAATGCGCAGTCTACAGTGATAACTGCAGCTGTCACCGCTAAGGGTCCTTAGAGCTAACCACCAATGTTGCCTCTGCTTCTTGAATAACAGAGGTCCCTGCCTTCGTGGAGCCCATGTCCGACAAGTCGTCCGAGGAAGGCCACACTGCCGTGGTGGAGTGCCTGTCCTTCGGCAGCCCCAAGCCACGCATCTCCTGGCTGAAGGACGGGCAGCCGCTCGTCATCACCGATCGCCACTTCTTCACCGCCGACAACCAGCTGCTCATCATCATGAAGTCCGAGGTGAGCGACAGCGGTGCCTACACCTGCGAGATGACCAACACGCTGGGTACCGAGCGAGGCACCAGCTACCTCAGCATCCACGCTGTCGGGCCTGGGGAGCTGGGCGGGCCCGGTGGGGGCCTGGACGACGAGTCGACCACCACCGGCATCATCATCATCGCAGTTGTGTGCTGCGTGGTGGGCACGTCGCTGGTGTGGGTGATCATCATTTACCAGACGAGGAAGAAGACCGAAGAGTACAGTTCGACACCCACTGACGAGACAACACTGCCCGGAGAGGGACCAGGTACACCTTATAACTCTTCGGACCGCGACAGCCGCTCCTCGCCTGGACCACTCCCACCACCACATTTCTCAGGCTCCTTCAATCGTAAGTTCAAAACATAAAGTGTTTGAAATCTCATAACCGTGACTTATGGTAATATCTGTAACTTATCCAGTTCTGTGCATTTTCTCAATATCGTTATAAAAATGCCAGGAAGGTTCAAAACATTTACCTCCTTCTCTGTGATGGCTTCTGTTGGGTCCGGCAGTCGGCCAGCCTGCATTGCACCTGAATGGTCTGGTTCTTCCTCCAAGCATTAATACGCACCAGCAACCACCGCAGTGGTGCATCTGTTCCCTCCTTCCTGCATTATTAATATGCACCATCAACCGGGCCTCAGTGCCACATCTGATGACGGACCGATATATATATATATACTATATATATATAAACTTTCAGAAGCGAAACACCGTTGCCCATGTTATCATCTGCCTTCACAAACCTAACCTTCAAAGATGTGACAAAAACAAAAAACTAACATAGTATATCTAGATTAAAACACTAATTGACCATGGTATTACAAATGTTAACTATGACAAAAATATAATCGAAAACCAAATAAATTAGAAAAGGAAATCAATCCGTATGGATTATGACCACTACTGCACAGCACCGAAAACAAGTGCATGCATGCACTTAACCGTTATTAGCAAAATAAACAAACCATCACTAAAAATAATAACAAATTTAAACAACTGTTTTTGTATTGCCATTCCATTATGCAGCCATGGAGGACGACCGGCACCAGGCGCTGCTGCCCCCTGGTGGCGGTGACGGCGGGTCTGCGTCGAGCAGCCTGGCGGCGTTACACCGCCTCGCCCGGTCTGACGGAGACTCGTGCACGGACCACAGCTCGTCACCCAGCTCACGCAGCACTCACAGCACGGGGCTGCTGCACACCTTCCACCCGTACGGCGCGGCGGGCGGCGCCGGCGGGCCCGGGGGCGCGGGCGGCGGGGGCGGGGGTCCGGGGTCGGGGTCAGGGTGCGGGTCGCAGGGCGGGCTCGACGCGGCGGTCGAGTCGTGCACGTCGGCCACGGAGCTGCTGCAGTCGTACCCGGGCGCCGGGGCGGGTGCGGGGCCCGGGCACGGGGCGCACACGTTCCCGCACAGCTACAGCAGCCCGCCACGCGCACCTAGCGGCGACGGCCGGAGTCGAAGTGTGCCTCACGCACCCCGCCCACCCGAGCAACGCCAGGGTCAAGGTGAGTGTGTCTGTGTCTGTGTCTGGGTGTGTCTCTGTGTGTCTGTGTCTGTGTGTGTGTGTCTGGGTGTGTGTGTGTGTGTTTCTGTGGAGGGGAGGGGGGGTAGTGCTGTGCTTGCATCTTATCTCACGGGGCTTCATCAGTAGTGGAGTTCATGTTGTTATTCAGGGATTAAAGATTACATCACATTTCGAGGATTTCCGCGATTGTTGATAGTCATTGATTAACGTTCACAAAATGTTAGTATATTATATATATTATATAAATAACAGCAATTTATTAGTCCGAATCCCGTTCTCAGGGTCCATATGGGGCGCAAACAACTTCATTTGCCCCCATTTCAAGGTATTGAAAAGCCTTGAATTTAATCTATTTTGGGTAATTAGTCTTGAAAAGCTTTGAATTCCATTAAACTGTCCCTACTGATCGAAATTAGTCCGAAATTGCCATTAGCCATTGGTTTTTTTTCTTGAAATCCAAAATAGTGTTAAATTCCTATTAAAAAACAATCGCGTTTTTTGTCGGAGACCACTTTCATCCGTGAAATTTATTACGATGTCCATCATGCCTCAGTGAATTTATTTACGCATGTGTCCCATGATGCCTCTAGTGAATTTAAAATAGTGAAATTAAATCTAGGTTAGTGTGTCGATTTCGAAAATGTAATCGAACTATGCAGCTTTAAATAAGACACATAATTTGATTAGACCTGTCTATTATGTCATCTTCAACGAGTTGTCGCTGTTATGAGTGGACAAGTGGCATTTTTCAGGAAGCAGTAAAGTTTTTAAACTCATTCATGTCCCTCCACCCCCAATTGTTGAATGTGTGCAAAGTTGGTTATTTGAATTGTTGCGTTTTGTTTGTAGTTGATCCTCGAGATTATCAACAATCGTCAGCATCTAACTCGCAGCTGCACACACAAGTTGCAATGCCAGCAACACAGTCGTTACCATTACCTCCAAAGATACCCAAAGGTATGCATGTACAGCTACGTACAAGCCTATGATATGTAAATAGGAGTAGGCTAGTCTAGTAATAAGAGTAGAACAAAATAAAATACATATATGCCAAGAAAATCCCCCAAAAAACTAACATAGGCTACTAACCATACCAACCAACTATTCATCTGCTACTGAAATGCAGGCAATCAAATAACTTATCATCAGCTACTGTGTGCTAAGATAACACCAACACTACAGCTGGCCAGTATTGAAAACAAGCCTGGGTACCCGGGCTTATATGCTATGGACAGTATAAATACAGCCTCAACATTTAAAAAAAAAATATACAGTGAAACCTCTCTAAATATCGACCGACCATAGGACCGACTTTAAATGGTCCATATAGGGACGTGGTCGGTTTAGGGAGTTAACAAAATCATTACAATGGTATTGTATGGGCGATCATTTGGGACTCAAATAAAGCGATTGATATAGGGGAGTGGTTAATCTGGGGAAATGGTTGGTTAGAGAGATTTTACTGTCGTCGTAAATTTGTCTAAATTAACAGACCAGACGGGATAGCCAAATAAATTGTGCGTCCATCTCCCATTTTGGTAGATCGTGAGATTCGAACCCACGGGTTCGAACCCTGGTCGAGTCAAACCAATGACTTAAAAATGTATATTTCTCGCTTCGTAACTGTTCAGCATTATTAGAATAGGGCAAGGACTTTTTGGCTCAGTGTCAGGTTAATGTGACTGAGTGGGATATCAGGTCAGGGTGCTAGCGGCCTGGTCTTCCAGTAGGGCAGCACTATAAAAGTTGCCATGATTGTGCACTGTCACAAGTTGGTACCCGTCCTGATATGACCTTAGATATTGCCAGGACGTAAAACTCCAACAACCAACCAACGAACCCTGAGACTGGTCAGTAGGTATAGACCATGCTTCCAGTCCTTATTATCACTATTATCGCACACCTTGTTGTGGATTTCCGCTTATATTTTCCGCGATCACTTTCATCCCTGTTTGTATTCGGCAGTAAATGCTTCAGTAGTGACAGATTCTATTAAATCGACAAAGTTGTCACCATTTTCACGGTCGTACAAAGCGTACAGTAGTTCAGCCAAGTATGAGTTTTGTTTAATAAAATATTGATAATTTAAACCTATTTAATGAAGTATTTAAATGTTGATGTGTTCTATTTTGGGGAGAAAGGAGTGAGGGGAGGGGAATAGTGCGCTTTGTACGACTGTGAAAATGTCGAAATCTTTTGATGGCCCCTTATTATTCCTTATATGCAGCAGTAAATCTTCAATGAGTTCACCTTTATCTTAAATTTGGTATATATATATATATAGGAGCAAATCTTGTCAGCGTTTTAATTTATAATGATTTGGTTCTTTCGGAGGACTATGTAGTTTTTTTGGCGAGGCTTTAAAAAAAAAAAAATTCTTTTAAATGTTTTTATTTAATAAATAAATAAATATGCTTACAGGAGTGTTTTATTTTGTTTATTGTAGATCAACACCTGTCGAGTCGGACGACGCCGCCGGCACTTCCCCCTCACCATGCCGCTCGCCACCCGCCCCCGGGCCACTCGGCCCCGCCCCCGCCACAGCCCCAACCCGCCCCCACCGCCACCACCTTCCCTGTATATACGTCACACCCCATCGCACCCACGTCACACCACGACGTCCATACCTCATCGCCATCATGCTTACAGCAGCAGCAGCAGCAGCAGCAGCAGCAGCAGCAGCAGCAGCAACAACAACAACATCAACAGCAACAACAACAACAACAACAACAAAAGCACTACCATCATCCTCACCACCCACACCACCCACACCAGCTCCGAGAGGGCTCGCTGTCCGCCATTCCAACCCACCTCGCTTCCTCCGAGCCGGGCGCGCTGTCCAGCTCCTACACACAATTGCCACACCGGACTTCCTGAGACTTGCTGCCGGGACCGCGGCCCGCGACCGGTAGCGTTGCCACTGGCCGCGAGTCCAGCACTCAGTAAAATGCACAACACAGACAATCGATACACCGGGCACGATACGCCCCCACCCCCCTAATAGATAATGGACTGATAAAGAGGGGGGGGGGGTGAGCCTGTCCAAATATGCAAATATATTTCTATCTTTCTCACTTATTTTTCTTTTAAAAGACGGGTACTTTAATATATTATTTATATATTATTATATATGTGTTTTACATTGGGGCTCTAACTGATGGGTTATATTTTAGCACAAGGCGATGAAGCTGGGTCAGTACGGGGCCTGGAAAGTCTTGAAGTTTTAAACTTTATTTGCCCCATTTCAAGGCCTTGAAACTAACCTATTTTTGGTAATTGGTCTTGAAAAGACTTGAATTTAATCTATTTTTGGTAATTAGCCTTGAAAAGCCTTGAATTCCATTAAACTGTCCCCACTGATCTAAATTAGTCTGAAATCGCCATTGTTTTTTTCAGTGCTGAAATCCAAATGAAAATAGTCTAATTCCTATTAAAAACAGCATTGACAGTCTTTGAAAAAGCCTTGAATTTCATATCTTCACACGTCTACGGACCCTGTATTCGTGTACTGGTCATTTATCTGTTTGCGGACCCATAGAACAGACATTAAATAATTTGAGGAATAATGAAATTAATAGAAATAGCTTAAGTGAGTGCAATTAAACTAATAAAGAGGACTGACCGATATAAGGGGCATGGCTTCGTCTCCTTGTACTTTCCTTATAGCCTGGGAAGTAGCCTTTGGTAAAACACAAGTTATCCATCAACTATACCAAGGCAAGTTTCGTATAACTAGCCTATATAAATGTATGTGTATATATATATATATATCTAAAATGTATATGACTGTATAAGGAATCTACATGTGTCACACCGCTGCTACGACAGATGATGCTATACTTTTTCGATTTTTTATTATTCGTTACTGAGGAAGCAAAACCGATGCTATCCATGTTGTAGTCCACCAAAAGTTTAAAGCACAGACAACAAATAACCCTCGTATTTACTCTTTGTTTTTGTGTTGATTTTTTTATTTGTCATCAATTCAATAACTACGGTATGGTTTCCATGAAAACTGATCTTCTCTTTTCGGTTGAAACGGTCCAATTGATAGAAGTATTCATATCCAAATTTAAGAATGGGAAGGAGGGGGAGGGAAGTTAATCGAGGTTAAAGCTGCATAGTCTGATGAAGATTCAAATTTTCAAAATCAAAACAATTATCTAGATTTGATTTTACATATCTAACTTAGATACTGATGCACTTATTAAGCATTTGTTTCTGCATAGAAGGCAATACTGAGTCAATGTAACAGAACCTGTTACTGCAGAAGTCTATGGTGTCAGAGTTTTGACAAGCTTGCCAAAACTAATTTTCAATGTTTGCACTCAAAATATCTCAAAAGTTTACCATTTAAAATAAAAGTAACTTTGAACTAATGTAAAGTAGACACTAGTGATCGATCTAATATATTTATCTCAGAAAAAATACAGAAATTCAAAACCATCGGACTATGCAACTTTAATCCATGTTGAAAAGATATCCGAAATATTTGCTCTTACGTGAGATTATGGAATTGAAATGTGTTCTTGGCGATCTGTTATGAGAGGAAGGAGTGGAGGGTGTAACTATGGTTACACGTGGAGCGTGCCGCTGATGTATAGTTTGTATATACCATGTTGTACAGAGTTCCTGAGAGCCCCCATGGGGTGTGGAGTGAGTTGGGGCGTGAAGGAGTGAAGGAGGTGTGTGTGGGGGGGGGGGGGGCAGAACAGGCCATGGCAAGGCGGGGCTAGACGGGATTAGGTAGGGGAAGCGCAGGGATGGGATGGGATAATGGTAAGATTCCATATACGCGGTATGCTTTATCTAAATGTGACAAAAATGGAAAAGCATGTAAACTCAGGGTAGTGCTTCCTAATGTCCGGTTGCGAATAGGAAAGCGAATAGGAATGCGTGGACTGCTTAATGGACCGATCGGTGCGAATGCGAATGGCATGCTGCATATATGGAATCTTAGCTTAAGGCAGGGTGGGGCGGGACGAGATAGGGAAGGGTGGGACTGGGTGAATGGGATGGAATATAGCTGGGCAGGGCAGACTGGACAAGATAGGGCAGGGCAGGGCAGGGATAGAATGGGCGGGGCAAGGCAAGGCAAGGCAAGGCAAGGCAAGGCAAGGCAGGGCGACTACGGGCAGAGTTACTTGTGATAAATATGGCATTACCGAACAACTATATGAAAGCTGACAGCCACACACGTGTATGGCGTTTTACCTGCGTTGTTAATAGTTGTACATCTTCACATGGACCAGACGTTCACGACTTAACATGAGCAAGTGCACATCTACACGACGCGTACGTGTAGGCCGACATTGAGTGATTGAAGGTGTCACGTCACGGATTCAGGAATTTAGTCTTTTCTTTACAAAAATAAAATTATATTATTTTGTTATGTATATGTGAGATTTTTGTAGTGCCACTTGTGTATTTGATTCATTTGAGATTGTCAGTTTATCATGCAATGTGGGTCTTTATGGGTTTGTTTACGAGTACAACAGTTGTAAGAATGTCTTCTATTTAACGGTAAAGGTAAGGTGTGTAATTGGCGTTGGCATTTCTCCCCTCCAGACAGCTTTAACTACTTTATTAACAAAAACAGCAAATCCATTCACATCAATAGTGCCAAAATTAATCTGAAACTAAGTTAATGTTTTATACCGGCAATCAATTTATTGTTTAAAACCCCACAAAAAAACAGGACACAACAATCATGCGATATATGAATAGGTTTATTGTTGCATTTGTGATGTTTATTAGGTCAATTATGTGAAATGCAAACTGTTTGATTTGGGAATACATATTGTAGGATAAGAGGGCGGGAGGTGGTTTTGTAGACATTTTTTATGTATATATATATACCAGGTGTATTATTTGGTCAAAAGAAAGGAAAAACCAACTGATGTCCTATATCATGGCACCCATGTATGTATTTATTGTCCTTCTCCGTCAGAGTAGGACGCAGTCATTTTGTACAGTGTTATTGTATAAATACATAACGGAACAAAATAAAAGGTTTTACGACAATAAAACAAAAAGAATTGTTTATTAACGTTGACTTTTAATATGAAATATCAATACTATAGCTATGAACTGTACTGATTGTTTAAGTACGAAACCAATTAGATCCACCGGCCGCGGTGGCTGTATTGGTCGAGTGCATGCTCCCCGTGTGGAAGGTCGGGAGTTCGATTCCTGGTCGAGTCAAACCAAGGATTAAAAAAATTAATAATTGTCGCTTCCTAGTCTGGCGCTCATCATTATTAGGATAGGGTAAGGACTGGTTAGCTCAGTGTCAGGATAATGTGCCTGGGATATCAGGTCAGTGGTGTGGTCTGTCAGTGGGACTACTATAAAGTCGCCATGAGTGTGCACTGTCACAAGTCGGTACCCATCCTGATATGACCGTAGGTGTTCCCAGGACATAAAACTGCCGGTTAACATGGTAAGTGCGTGTATTGTTTCTATCTAGGGGGCCGACAATAAATGATCATAAATAATCAAAACAAATCAAATGAGAAGGCCTGGATTATAAAGGTGTGACGTTGGCAGTTTCTTTGCCAGTATTGTAAGCACAAGCAGCACTTAAAGTTGCATAGTCCGATGGTTTTGAGTTTCTCTCATTTTCTGAGATCAACATATTAAGTTGTTCATTATAATCTACCTTACTTTAGTTTGAAGTAAGTTTGATTTTAAATTGCTAACTTTTGAGATATTTGAAATGGAAAGCTAAATTAATTTTGGCAATCTAAATTAATTTTGGCTTCTGCAGTAACAGGTTTTATTAATTGACTCAGTATCCCTTTATATGTGACAACAAATGTTTAATAAGTGCGCCAGCATCTAAGTTAGATGTGTAGAAAAAAATCTAGATAATTGTTTTGGTTTTGAAAATTCTATGTTTTCATCGGACTATGAAGCTTTAAGCAACCCTAAACCTCTCCACCAGATTTAAATATAGTTATTTTGACCTAATTGCAAAAAAAAACAAAAAAACTATTTTCATCAAAAGGAATTTGTCTCAGCATGTGACTGCTGCTGCACCCTACCACACTGATAAAAAGATGAATAAAATAATACAAATTGGTAAAAGCGCTAAATGGCTTCCTCAGTTCAAACGCGGACCAAGTCAAACCAATGACGTACAAAATTATAATTTTTTCACTATTTGGCAAGTATGAATGGTTTTCTCAATACCAGTCAAGGAGTGACATCGGACCGTGGTGCAGACGACTTGGGCAATACGATAAAGTCACCATTAGGCCAAATAACACAATTTAAAAAAGTTGGTGATCGTCCTTTTGATCACAAAATCTGGTTCCGGTGTTGCGGTTTCCCAGGGACACCACTTTGCGAGGGACACATCGCTTCTGCACATGCGTCAAAATCGAACAGCGTCGTCACTAACCTTATAAATTTAATATAATGTTTTTGGTAAAGATGTTTTCTATATGTGTACCAAACGATTTGTTTCTAGATGGTGTAATTTGAGAGATATTTGACTTCTTCTGATTGATTGATTGGTGGTTTCTTTACGCCGTGTCGGCAGCATGGCCATATTCACGGCGAGAATTGTTTGTTTTTTATTCAACCATCGCCTTTACATATAATGTAAAAGCATACAATCAGTTAGGTGTCTGATTGATTGATTGGTGGTTTCTTTACGCCGTGTCGGCAGCATAGGCCATATTCACGGCGAGAATTGTTTGTTTTTTATTCAACCATCGCCTTTACACACATGTAAAAGCACACAATCAGTTAGGTGCCAATAGACACATTAATTTTTAAAAGCCCAAAATCATATAATTAAATAAAATAGATGAGAGAATTAATTAATATAAATTGTTTTAATGAATTATATGAATTATATGAGGCGGTACAGACCAGCTGCCCTCAAAAAAGCTAAAATGTCTTCTTGTTTAACTTTGGTAAAAAGGTCACGCATGCTGTTTGCAGTGTAAAATTGTTGGCGCAGTGCCATAAAATCAACACAGTTTAATAAAATGTGCTTGACTGTCAGTGGGGACTGACATCCAATACATTCAGGGGGAGGGTCCCCCTTGAGCAGGAAAACATGTGTTAGCCACGAGTGGCCAATACGGCAGCGGCTAAGGACCACTTGGTCCCGCCGACCCCCCACATGAGAATGTGGTGGTTTTCCCACAGATGGTTCAATTTCTTTAAGTTTATTAATGTTTTCATCCCACTCATGTTGCCATTTGGATTTGATGTGGGTGGCTATTAGTGGTTTCAGATCAGAGTGGGGTATCAGACACGGCTCAACATCATAGTTCAGAGCCTCCTTCGCAGCCCGATCAGCTCGTTCGTTTCCCTGGATGCCGGCATGGCCAGGCACCCAACACAAATGGATGTCATATCCATCTGTTGCTAGCTGGTTCATTTTGTAAATGACCTTTGCCACGAAAGGGTGGTCCGTTTTTAGCCCAGCAACAGCTTGCAGGCAGGAAAACGAATCGCTGTATATTACATATTCAGTGTGGTTGGACAGTTCAATGACTTCCAATGCGAGAAGGAGTGCTCGGGCTTCCGCCGTAAAAATCGAGCTCTGATCGGGCATGCGAACGCCAAATTTCTTGCCCTGGCAAACTCCAGCAGCAGCTGCCCGGCTGAGGTCTTTGGAACCATCGGTAAACATGGAGAAGTGGTCTTCAAACTGGCCTTGAATCTCTGCGTACAGTCGTTGATACTCAAGTGGATGTGTCCCAGACTTCCTCAGTTCCGTGAGTCGGAGGATAACCGATGGCTTCCTCAACGACCACGGGGGATGTTCTGGGACCTGGGTATCCTGTAATACATCCAGATCGAAGTACAAAGCCTCCAAATGAGGTTTCATCCGGAGCCCCAGGGGCCGAATGAAATTTGGCTTGGCTTCATACTTGGAGTCGTTGTGTGTCTCAAAAACACAACTGTACGCAGGATTTAATGCCTTTGTTTTTAATTTGACAACATATTGCATGGCCAGTTTGGTTCTCCTAGTGTCAAGTGATGGTTCGTTGGCTTCGACGTATAGGCTCTGAACTGGAGAGGTGCGAAAGGCGCCAATGGCCAGACGCAGCCCCTGATGATGCACCGTGTCCAGCAGCCCAATATACGACTTCCTTGCGGAGCCGTATACTATGCTGCCGTAGTCTAGCCGTGACCGAACTAGGGTTCGGTACACGGCGAGCAGAACATCTCTGTCCGCTCCCCACTCTGAACTGGACAACACCCTCAGAACGTCTAGCGCTTTCAGGCATCGCGTTTTGAGGTACTTGATATGAGGCACGAAAGACAGCCTCGTGTCAAAAGTGAGACCCAAAAATTTGGTTTCTTTGACAACTTTTATGGGATCCCCCATCGAGGGTCAGCTCTGGCTCTGCATGCACTCTGCGCAACTGGCAGAAGTGCATGCAGACTGTCTTGGCCTTGGAAAATCTGAATCCATTCAGAACTGACCATCGGTGAATCCCATTTATACACAATTGAAGCTGTCTCTCAATGACATTCATACCAGTACCTCTATAATATAAAACAAAATCGTCCACGAAAAGACTACAGGAGACCCCCCTTTTAACAGCAGCAGCAATACCGTTGACCTTGACTCCAAAAAGAGTCACTGCCAGTATGCTGCCTTGGGGTACTCCCAATTCCTGCGAGTGCAGACTAGAATATGTAGTCTTGACGCGGACGCGAAAATGCCTGAGCGCCAGAAAATTCTTGATAAAATTTGGCAGGTGACCACGAAGGCCGATCGCATGGAGATCCTCCATAATGCCATGCTGCCACGTTGTGTCATAGGCTTTTTCGAGATCGAAAAAGACAGCCACAACGTGCTCCTTCTTAAGGAAGGCATCTCTTATGAAGGTCTCCATGCGAACCAAATGGTCGAGGGTGCTGCGGCCTCGTCTGAAGCCACATTGGAGGTCGGACAAGTGGTGCCCTGACTCCAGTAGCCAGACGAGGCATTTATTTACCATACGCTCCATGGTTTTACAGATGCAGCTTGTGAGGGCTATAGGACGGTAGTTGTTAGCTTCACTCTTGTCTTTACCAGGTTTGGGAATCGGTATTACTGTCGCCTCCCGCCAAGAGGCGGGGACGACACCCGACTGCCAGATGTTGTTAAAGAGTTGAAGCAACAGTCTCAGCGCAGATTTGGGGAGATGCTTAAGGAATTGATAATGGATTCCATCAGGTCCAACTGCTGTATCATGCGAGCTTTCTAGAGAACACCTCAACTCACCCATACTGAATGGGGAGTTGTAGTGCTCCCTGCCGTCAGAGGAAAAGTCCAAGAGCTTACGCTCTTGGCGTTCCTTGACGGCCAGAAAGCCCGGGAGGCAGCTTGCCAAAGACGAATTTCCGGCAAAGGCACGAGCCAATTCTTCGCTTATTTCATTGAGTGATGTGAGAAAGGTGCCATTGTGCTTCAAGTGCTGGACTACAGAAGAATCATCTCCCCTTCGCTTGATTCTTCTGATCATCGTCCAGACTTTGCCCAATGGCGTGCCCGTGTTAATGCCAGAAACGAATCGTCTCCAGCACTGCCTCCGCGCTTCTTTGATTGTTCTGCGAGCGCGAGCCCGCAGAATTCTAAAGAGCGCCAGATTTTCAGCAGTCGGTCTCCTGTGGAATCTACGCTGAGCTTTTTTCCGTTCCTTAATAGCCCCCCTACAGCTGTCATCCAACCATGGAGGCGTGAGACGCTTGGGAATTGCAGAAGTCTTCGAAACAGTTTTATCTGCGATCCACCTCAGCATTTCAGTGAATGAATCAATGTCACTGATGTCTGGAGTGAACTCCTCGCGGCACAGGGTCTGGAAGGAGGGCCAGTCGGCTTGACGCAGCCGCCAGCTCCTCTCTCGCTCTACGGGAGAGAGCAAGAGTGCAACAACAAAAAGGGACAGACTGAGCGCAAAGCCGCGGCACTCGACACAGAAGACTCAGCGAGGGCGGATTTTTAGATAGGGGCCCTGGCGAGGCCGCAGAAAACGCCACCTCAGATGACGCACGAGACACCCCGCAGCCGACCCCACCTGCCCTGCGCCTCGTCTCCTCTACACGCAGGTTCGCCCCGTTAATCCCGCCCTGGGACCCAAAACCACACTCATACGGCACTGAGACCGAATCCGCCCACGCTGACGCGCCCACCGACCCCGCTCCCGCCAAAAACGCACCACGTGGCGTAACGGCCAGACCGATGCTGAGATTCCCGCCAAAACAAGCTGGAGCAACTCAAAACACGCGTCACTGGACACCCCTAACCGCCGCCTCACGCCGGACGCAGACCGCCACCCCTCACCGCCAGATGTCGCCGCCTCCGACCCATCAGTCGGCACCCCCGACCCCGATGCCACCACTAACGACACCGCTAATGGCCATTACGCTGCTCGCCTACCCGACACCGCCGCGGCACCCTGGACGGCCCCGGACAACGACCCCGCCCGCCTACCCGACACCGCACCCATAACCCGTCCTCAGACAGATGCCGCCCGGAACACACACCCCGGAAGCCCCCACCCGGAACCGGAAATCGGAAACTCCCCAGCCCCGACCAGCACACACACTCTCACCCCCACCCCCGCCAACGCCCCCCCCAAACCCCTACCCCCTCCTCTCACCCCCCAACCCCAACCCACTGACCCTCCCCCACACACCCCCACCGCCACCACCACCCGTGTCCGGCCACGCACACGGTCCAACACCCGACAACGCCCACACACCTCCATCACCACAGATGTTGTCGTGCGATACGAGCCGACTGATGCCACCATAGCATGCGTCCAACCCGCCACCGCCAGCCAACCCACAGCCCCCACAGACGACGATGAACTCGACCCGGCCGCGGCACCCGACGCCCTACCATGACCGGGCACACGCCAGTGAAGACATCGACGACATAACCGACGATCAAGTCGACTCCCCTTCCCCCCCCTATCCTACAAGACTACCCTACACAACATATGGCCCACCACCGTTCCCGCCGCATGGGGGCATGAAGTATACAGGCACATATTCGACCAAGTCCGGGCGACTGCCCTCCCTAACCACGTAGCAGCACGCATACCGGTGCCATCCGACATCAACATCGACCGATGGAGGGCACTCCTCGCCGGCTACCACGATGCCGAGTTACTCGACTTCCTCGAGTTCGGGTGGCCGGTCGACTACACCGCCGACGCCCCCCCCGTCCCGTCGACCGCCAACCACCGCGAGGACCCTGACCACCTGCAATGGATTGATTGATTGGTGGTTGCTTTACGCCGTGTCGGCAGCATAGGCCATATTCACGGCGAGAAATGTTTGTTTTTTATTCAAACCATCGCTTTTACATGTAAAAGCATACAATCAATTTTGTGTCAATGGACACTCATGAATTTTGTAAACTCACAATCATATAGCTGAATAAAAGTCTAAATGATAGTATTATTCACTGATGAAATTTGTTTAAACCCTACCACCTGCAATGGATCCGCAAGTACGTCAAGGACGAGGCGTCCAAGGGCGCACTCCTCGGGCCTTTCCGCCAACCTCCCTTCGCCCCTTGGGCCCAGACGAGCCCGATGATGACCCGACCCAAGAAGAATACCGTCGAGCGCCGGGTCATCGTCGACCTCAGCTACCCAAGGGGCGCCAGCGTTAACGCCGGCATACGCAAAGGACACTATCAAGGGAGGCCCACCACCTACACCCTCCCCAACATAAACAACCTCACCGACGAAGTCACCCGCCTCGGGCAAGGCGCATATATATGGACGATCGACCTCGCCCGCGCATACAGACAGCTCAGGACATGCCCCCTGTCTGTCCCCCTCCTAGGAATAACAATCGACGGCGACACCTACTACGACATCGCCCCCCCCCCTTCGGGTGCCGCACCTCCTCCATGGCCTGCGCCCGCACTACGAATGCGGTCACATACCTGCTACGCCGGAAGGGCCACTTCGTCCTCTGTTACCTGGACGACTTCGTCGGGTCTGCCGCCACTGAATACGATGCCACCCTCGCCTACCTCGACGCGATCCACCTCGCCGCAGACCTGGGCCTGGCACTCTCCCCACACTAGTGCATCCCCCCCACCCAGTGCGTCGAGTGGCTCGGGTTTGAGGTGGACACGGTCGACATGATCGTCCGGATCCCCCCGGCCAAGCTCGACGAAGTCGTCGCCGAATGCGCCGCCTGGGCACCCACAACAAAGGCTTCCAGGAAGGACCTCCAACGCCTAGTTGGGAGGCTCCAACATATTGCAAAATGCGTCAGACCCGCAGGGCGCTTCATGAACAGGATCCTCAACGCCCTCAGAAGTGCACCTTACATCGGAAAGCACACCATTACCACCGCAGTATGCCCATGCCTCCAACGGCGTTGTCCTCCCCCGCCCACCACCCAAGCACGAATGGGTGATCGTGTGCGACTCTTCCCTCCTCGCCGGCGGAGCGCACTCCCCCGCAGGCTAAATGACTGAAGAATACCAGCCAGGCTTCCTGGCCGACGGACACAACATTGCCCAGCTCGAGGCTATAAACCTGGTCGTCGCCCTCCACGCACTCACCCCCCCAAACCCCCAAGACTATGCCGTTGTGATCAACACCGACAACCAGGCCTCCCAGATCGTCCTCGACTCCGGTGCCGGGAGGGATCCAACCCTCTGTGCCTGTGCACGGGCGATCTGGCGATTCGCTGCACTTAACTCTTGCGAAATCCAGGTCATCCACAAGCCAGGTGCCGAGATAGCCTTCGCAGACGCCCTCAGCAGGGCCCCCTTCGACCATGCTGCAAGACTCAGAGCCAACCGCTTTGTCGACGACATGGGCCTCACCCGCATACGGGCTCACCACGACTCCTCCCTAGTCACCGATGATGACTAGCCTGGAAGAGACACTAATTTGCCTCTCTCTTCCAGGCACACACCAGGACCACCAGGACGTCATCCACCTGTTCCGCGCCAGGCTCGCCCATGGGACATGGCGGTATAAGCATCGACAAGTCACCACCTACCTCGAGCACGCCCGCAGCCGTGACTACAACCCACTCCGGCCGACCCAGATAGATCTGGCCTCCTACCTCGCTCACCTCTCCACTTCACTCAGGTCACCCGGGGCAATCATGAACCACCTCAGCGCGGCCAAGACCTGGGTGAGGCTTAACGACGGAAAGACCCGCAGCTTCGAGACCTATCTGGTATCCATCGTCAAGCGTGGCATCATACGGACCTCATCCCACCGCCCACGGCAGGCTCCACCCCTCACCGTCCAGCACCTCCTCGGGGTCGTCCGCTACCTTCTACGAGCTGGGCCACGCGCCCGAGTCCTCACATCCGCCATACTCCTCGGATTCTTCTCCCTCCTCAGGCAAGGAAACCTTCTCGTCACCGGCCGGCCCCACGACCCAGGCCACACCATTCGACATAAGGACATCGTCGACTTAGGGACCCACATCACCATCAACGTCCGGTCGACCAAGACCTCAGTCTCCCGCTCGGTCCGCTTCTCCATCACGATACCAGCCATACTCGCCTCCGTGTGCTGCCCTGTGAGGGCCTGGCGTCGATACGACACCAGCATCCGGGTGTCGCCCTCTTCCCCAGCCTTCCTCACCCCTCAGCGGTCTCCCCTCACCACCGCGCTTCGCGCTGCACACCGCGACATTGGATGCCCTGACCATCGGGCTTATACCCTCCACAGCCTCCGTCGAGGGGCTGCACAGGCCTGCGCGGCCGCCGGTGCACCTATCCAAGACGTCCAAGACCTCGGACACTGGCGATCGTCGGCCGTACACCAATACGTACCGGCCCGCTCCTTCACCGCGGCAACCCGGGCCCTCTCCACTTTATTTGGTTGAGGTCCGGGTCACCCAGAGACTTCATTCTTGCCTACCTTGATTATCGACTCATTAAGCTACCCTCACTCTCGACTTATCTACCTGAACACTTGACCCAACGCATTATTACTTATTGACACTTCACCATCATTGAACCTGATTGATTTACCTACACTCATTACTGTACTCAACCATGACCTTCCTAATTGATTACCTTGATCATTGATTATTGACTTACTACTTGACATTGATTACTACCTTCACTTCACCCTTACTCTGATTAAAAATTCCACATTATGTACTTCCGCCTCGTGTTTTGAATTATCAACCATGGCCAGGGGTTGTTGCGGTTGCAGTTCCCACGTATGTCGGAGCTGTATGCGACAGCCAGCATGGCACAGCTAGGCTGTCCGGACAACAACAGTGGGGCCATGGTACAAATTCTTCATCATGGTGGAAATCATTGGCTCACAATCACGAATATCGGGTGCGACAAGGCCACCATGAAAATTGTTGACTCTTTGTCCTTCTCAGTAACCACACTACTGTCTTTCCAGGTGGCCTCATTTTTAATGTCGAAGGCATCGAAAATAAAGATTGAGTGGCCAGCTGTGCAGAGACAGTCTGGTGGTTCGGATTGTGGTTTGTATGCGATTGCCAATGCTGTGGCTCTGTGCCAGGGACGTGATCCCACCCAAATCAAATTAGACCAGGGAAAAATGCGTGAACATTTGGTAACATGTTTTGTTAATGGCGCCATGTCTTCTTTTCCAGGTGGAAGCAAACGGTCACCTAAGATAGCAGTTAGATGTGACATAGTCGCAATCTGTTGTTATTGTAGATGCCCCTACAATTGCCAGACCCAACAAATGATACAATGCAATAATTGCAAAGAATGGTTCCACGACAAGTGTGCTAGTGTCTCTGTTGGAAGTTTTAGTGGTAAAGATAGTGTGTTCATATGTAAACTATGTTAACATACACTGACACCATGTCTTTATGACTGAAACTTTGAACATAGACACCTTGCACTGAGTCATTTGGGGGCTCTGGTGATTGTAGGGCTGAGGCTTAGGACTCTTTGGTGAACATCTGCTTCCACTTGCGCATAGGTTTTAAATGTTTTTTTTTTTTAATGATTTTATCGGAAACAGCTTCAAATTGATAGGTGTTTTTAACATGGCATTTTTGTCTTTGTCACTGTGAAATTAAGAGTTTGTTTTGTGTCTGTTATTAGATCAGGATTTTCTATTTCATAATGTTGGTTATTATAAGACATTTCAAGTAGATTCTTGTTATATCTAAGTATTTTAACCGTTGCAGCCACACACATTGAGATGGACGTAGAGATGGAGGTTCAGGTGGTTGAGGTGGTTTGTGCTCCGGAGAATTACATGGGAAACGGACGGGTCCAACCGCCCACACTCATGATATCACCAGTCGTTGCCGCCCGGGATATGGTGGATAACAATAAGTGGCTGGATGATGCCATTATCAACCATGGCCAGGGGTTGTTGCGGTTGCAGTTCCCACGTATGTCGGAGCTGTATGCGACAGCCAGCATGGCACAGCTAGGCTGTCCGGACAACAACAGTGGGGCCATGGTACAAATTCTTCATCATGGTGGAAATCATTGGCTCACAATCACGAATATCGGGTGCGACAAGGCCACCATGAAAATTGTTGACTCTTTGTCCTTCTCAGTAACCACACTACTGTCTTTCCAGGTGGCCTCATTTTTAATGTCGAAGGCATCGAAAATAAAGATTGAGTGGCCAGCTGTGCAGAGACAGTCTGGTGGTTCGGATTGTGGTTTGTATGCGATTGCCAATGCTGTGGCTCTGTGCCAGGGACGTGATCCCACCCAAATCAAATTAGACCAGGGAAAAATGCGTGAACATTTGGTAACATGTTTTGTTAATGGCGCCATGTCTTCTTTTCCAGGTGGAAGCAAACGGTCACCTAAGATAGCAGTTAGATGTGACATAGTCGCAATCTGTTGTTATTGTAGATGCCCCTACAATTGCCAGACCCAACAAATGATACAATGCAATAATTGCAAAGAATGGTTCCACGACAAGTGTGCTAGTGTCTCTGTTGGAAGTTTTAGTGGTAAAGATAGTGTGTTCATATGTAAACTATGTTAACATACACTGACACCATGTCTTTATGACTGAAACTTTGAACATAGACACCTTGCACTGAGTCATTTGGGGGCTCTGGTGATTGTAGGGCTGAGGCTTAGGACTCTTTGGTGAACATCTGCTTCCACTTGCGCATAGGTTTAAAATGTTTTTTTTTAAATGATTTTATCGGAAACAGCTTCAAATTGATAGGTGTTTTTAACATGGCATTTTTGTCTTTGTCACTGTGAAATTAAGATGCCCCTACAATTGCCAGACCCCAACAAATGATGTTGCTAGGACATAAAACAACCGACATGTTTCTTACCATGACCCACCAAAGAACAGAAGAAACAAAGACCAGAGCAGGCTACATATAACGTGTGTTGGGATGCCATTTATTGAATAGCCATTGTACATGTCAGTCAAGGCTTGAACTCCTTCACTGGTTTCTTGGCGTTGTGTTTCTTGGCAAAACGCAGGTTCTTCAAGAACTTCTTATCTACCTGGAAAATCGAACAGAGTTTTGCTTTTAAAGGCTGCATAGTGCGATGAAAGTATCAAATTGTCAAAACTAAAATAATTATCTAGATTTGATATTTAACTGATGCACATGCAGATATTAAGCATTTGTTGCTGCATAAAAGGGTGTACCGAGTCAATTTAAATGAACCCTTTAGGCCTACTGCTGAAGCGTATGTTTGCCGTCCTTGCCAAAACTAATCTATCTATTTTACACTTCAAATATCGCATAAGTTAGCCATTTAAAATAAAAGTTACTTCAAACTAATGTAACGTAGGGTACCATAATCAAATGCATTGATCTCAGAAAATTACAAGCTCACATCCATGGGATTATGCAACTTTAAATACTATTGTATAATGACGGACTTTCTTCCCGTTAAAAACACTTGTAATTCAAAAGAACCCAACTCCACACTATCTCGCAAAATTTAGAACTTGGTTTACAGAAATTGATATTCTAAAAACAGCATGGCATAACTGGGAAATTAGGGAATTAAAAAGCTTCAACACATCATGCAAAGATACTATTCAGCCACAAATTAGCTTTTTCAGCCACAAATTAGCTTGTGTCCACCACTACAGGAGGGTAGTGGAAGTAGCAAGATAAAAAATCAAGGACTATATATATATAAGGATGGCAAAGTGAGGCTGTTTGAGCCTCTCCCACCCATGCAATCTGAAAATACAACCGCCATATTGGAAGCATGATAATGACCGATGATGGTCATTTCCTAATTAACTACCAGCGACAAGTTACCAATGCGTAAAAAAATCAAACTGCAATGATGGGGTGAAAATCATCTATTGAACTAGAATTAGACATCGCATGACTTTCAGCCAGAAGTGACTGCGCAGATTATCCAGACAACCAGTCCCTCAACAGAGCTGACTATTTATTTGGTGCTGCCACCTAGTTGGTACCAGCCGAATGTACAATTACCACACTTTAAAAATGGACAATTATCACACTTTCATGACATCACTTAACAATCCATCTATCCCTCCATCTGTGATAAAATAGTCAAAATGGCAATCTTCCTGTAAACAACTTTACTTAAAAAACCCACCTTGGTATTCTTTTGCACAATCATAAATTAACAGGCATGAGAAAAAAGGACATGCTAGCTCATTCATTACAAAAAAAGCACATGAACAGTTCACAAATAAGAAAAAACACGGGAAAGCTTACCCCGGCCATGGAGGGGAATCGTTGGCGGATTGGTCGCTTGATTCCATTCCGGTGCTGCTTCCGGTCTGGAAGCGAATTATTAATAACGTATAAAATTAAAAAGTTATTTTCTGCTCTAAGATGTTTACATCTCTTAATATGCCATGTCGGCAGCAAAGGTCCTATTCATGACGAGAAGTGTTCAACCATTGCTTTCACACCGAATCTAGAAGCATATAGAAATATTGGGCTAGAAACTCTCAAGTGGTGTAATAGTAAGATCTGAACATGTGACAAACCCAGCTAGTGTACATAATTGAGAAACTATTCACCCAATTTATCCTAATTAAAACCTCACCACCCAGACAAGCCATCAGGTTCTAGCTACTCGATCTAATCACGGTGTTCAGTACCACAGACCAAGAGTTTTACTCATCATGTGACTTGTCTACATCTGGACATGCAGCACATAAACTACATCCCATGAACAAGTTCCCCCTACACAACTAATTTTTGGCATTATCAAAAGTTGGTACTTCTAAAATTTAAAGATTTTTATATGACCAGTTCTAACCCTGTGTACAATAAATTCTTCTGCGAATGTTGAGTTCCAAATAGTTTGGAACTACTAAAAAATCACTAAGGGAATCAGCTATAAGAGACCTAGACTAAATTGTCCACTGAGCAGAGCGGAGTAGTGACTCCCAAAA
Organism: Branchipolynoe longqiensis; assembly: GCA_030323885.1. Taxonomy (NCBI): domain Eukaryota; kingdom Metazoa; phylum Annelida; class Polychaeta; order Phyllodocida; family Polynoidae; genus Branchipolynoe; species Branchipolynoe longqiensis. Next base: position 23,037,518 of record CM059186.1, read on the forward strand.
TCTGGTGCTTGACTTATATTCTGTCCATTTCCATTCAACCATCGCTTTTACACAGAATCTAGAAGCATACAGAAATATTGGGCTAGAAACAAGTTATATAGTGTTAAAGGGAGACACGGGTGATTTCCGTATCTCAAAAACTATTATTTGAAAATTGGAGCAGACATTCTTTGTATCAAGAGAAGCATATTTGCAGAGTTGCAAAGCTCTATCTTGAGTAGGGGTCATATGATGAAGGATCTTGCAAAAAAAAATTAAAAAAATGTTACCCCCTCCAAGAAGCATACTGAATGTGCCTAGATTTGCCTGAATCAAGTTATTATATGAAGAACTGGTCCAGTTGAGTGCAATAAGGTGGTTTGTGAATTTATATATGTCATTACCAACAGGTCCCTACATGAGGAACCAGAGGTAAAAAAATTCAATGGTCAATTTTTGTGTCTCCATCCCTAGCTGTTGAACTATGAAAGATAGTGTTTTTAACCATCTTATTGCACTCAGTAGCAACTTTTAAATAAGACTGCCAAGTTTCAACTTTCTGCTACAATTATAACTTATATTTTTAAAGGGGGCAAATTGGCAAAACTCTGGGAACGGCAGTTCTGAGAAAACGAGCTTCAAAGTTCACCAAGTGTTTCTTTCAAATGGTAATGTCCAGTATCATCATCTAGAATTGCATATTATATACACAAATATCCAGTCAAGTAATTATCTGTCCAAAAAACCAAGAAGTTGTTCTATATGAATACACCAAAAACCAGAAATCCCCAGTTTGACTCAAATTCATGTTCCGATCACCCGTGTGTTCCCTTAACATGCGACAAACCTATCTAATGTACACAATTGAGAAAGTATTCACATAATATATTTAGCATTTATCCCAAATTAAAACCTTGCCACCCAGCGAGAGGCCATCAGGTTCTAGCTACTCGATCTAATCACAGTATTCAGTACCACAGACCAAGAGTTTTAATCATCATCTGACATCTCCATCTGGATTTGCAGTATATAAGCTACATCCCATGAACAAGTTCCCCACACCATTCCCGGGTCTGTACACATGTGAAGATATGGAATTCAAGGCTATGTCAATCAATGCTTCATTTGGATTTCAAGAAAAAACAACCATGGCGAATTTATTTAGAAAACTATATGGTGGTACAGACCAGTTGCCCGTTTTAGTGTGATAAAAAATACACCAATTTCCGGAACAAAGGGCGAGAAACTATTTCCCCTTGCAATCCGGAAGCTGAACACGTCTGCTGTAGGGTTGCTTGGCAGCCACCACAGAGACAGTGCTGCGGGAGTAACTCCATTTTGACACGCACAGTATTCAGCATTCATGTACATTAAAATTAGTTTGGCAGGTTTTCTCCTATGTTAACCATTTATAACAAAAATCATCTATAATAGAAGTTACCTCCAACGAAAATAAATTAGCAATATTAAGCGTCACATTTATCTAAAAACATGGCCCAGCAGAAACCCAAAATAATCGGTCTATGCAACTTTACTCAAAGCCGAAAGGCCCCATACACACTTACTCTGGTTGTGACTTGTGTGGTTCTTGGACTTGGCCATCTTGTTTGAATAATGGACAGGCTATCTGAAACAAGATAGTTAACTATGAACATTTTCTTGGCATGCGTATAATTACGCCAGTAAACTGCTAATACCTATTCAGATTAGAAAAACGGCACATCGAAAGCACCAGGATGCCCAAATATAGGTATGTACGCATCGCCATCGCGGTGTTTACCCGACTTTCGCTCTGGCCGAAATAGACCAGATCGTCATTCCGACTGCGCATGCGCTGAAAATGGTGTGTTTGTCATGAGTTTGTCGATACGCATAGTACAAAACTTCGATTTTATTCAAAATTAATAGAAATACAGAACAATTTTGGATAAAAATGGATACATGCATGCAATTTAATTAATATATTTAAGACACAACTAACCATAATTAAGATTGATTGATTGGTGGTTGCTTTACGCCGTATCGGCAGCATAGGCCATATTCACGGTGAGAAATGTTTGTTTTTTGTTTGAACCATCACTTTTACACGTAAAAGCAGACAATCAATTATGTGCCAATAGACACTCATTAAATTAAAAAGCTCACAATCATAATTAAGCATTTTGAGCTAAGAAACATACAATTCACCACAAAAAATCACCATTTTAAATTATTGTTCTAAACATTAAAATATCAAATGTGTCAACAGAAACTTGTTTAAAACAAAAGAAATATATAACCAATGTCTGATTAACCCTACCCATTTCCTAGTCCAACGATAATAAAATGAGTGCAAGGTCGTCTATTGTGCAGGGAAGTCCTGCGACTGATTTCCAGCAATTTGATTGGCCCATTCCCAATATTTAATAAACAAATGGCACGTGCTTCACATTGTGAGATGCTATCCTCAATGACTGCTTGAACATATTGTTATTTTAACTCGTTATTTCATCCATTTGTGTACTTTCGATGAAGCATTAAACTTTCAGAACCAAAACACTCAAATAGATTTGATTCTACAGATCTAATTTAGATCCTGGTGTACTTATTAAGCATTTGTTAACTGGTTATGATGAAGAAAAAGTCACTTTCACCACCCAAGCCAGGTATAGGTTGGCAATACTTGATAGATAACTACAACCCCCATCCCTGATTGAGATATCAAGATGGGCCATGTGTTTCTTCTGCTGATGGAACAGGGTAAATCGGTTGCAAAGACTATTCGTTCCCATGTATTATCACGCAAAACAATATTCAAGCTGTCTTGAACAATCTCAACTCATTTAAACATCTTAGTCAAGAAAGTGATATGGATGATTTCGTCCAGGTCTGCTGTGAACTGTTCACCAAGTTTGCTTCTGTTTGGGAGGTCAGTTCAGCAGCTGTTTGTCTGTTTACATCCTAGCAACATCTAAGGTCATATCATGACAGATACTGGCTTGTGACAGTATGCACTAATGGCGATTTTATAGTGCTGCCCCACTGGGAAATCAGGCCGCCGGCACCATGACCTGATAACCCACATTATTCTGACACCGAGCTAACCAGTCCTTGCCCTATCCTAATCATGCCGAGCACCAGGCTAGGAAGCGACAAGTATACATTTTTAGGTCATTGGTTGGACTCGACCAGGAACCACACTGTGCTCTACCGATTCGGCCACAGGGCCCAGTGGTTCGGCTTCGGCAGCTGCTACTGCCAACATTTCAACAGACATGGATACTGACGATGGACTCATTTGTACCCCACCTATTGAATGTTTCTCCGTCAATTGCATCATCTGTTTGGTCCTCACTCAACCTGACCGCACGGAAGCTTAAAATGAAAAGGCGCTTAGACTTTGTATCCAATCTCTGAAGCGAGCAACAAAAAAAAGCAATACGGTGAGAATGTGAAGCAACTGAAAGGACTGATTAAAGCTGTTGTTTTACGTCCTAGCAACATCTAAGGTCATATCAGGACAGGTACTGAGTTCTGACAGTGCGCACTAATGACAACTTTATAGTACTGCCCCACTGGAAGACCATGCCGCCAGCACCATGACCTGATATCTCACTCAGTCACATTATCCTGACACTGAACCAACCAGCCCTTGCCATATCCTAATCATGCCAAGCGCCAAGTATGAATTTTTAAGTCATTGGTTTGACTCGACCAGGGTTCGAACCGATGTCCCCACAATATACCAACACGGGAGATGGACGCTCTAACTCATTCTGCCATCCTGTCTGATTAAAGCAGAGACTGACTAAATTAAAGTGTCTCAACCTGGAGAAAACTGTTTGTCTTCATGTCAAAGATGTGCAAATAGCTAAGCAACGATACCAACTAAGGGAGAGCAACAAGGACATTAAAATGTCAAGCACACTATTTAATGATCCCAGTCTGAAGCAGTTGCAAAGAGTGGATAAACGATTGAGAGATTCAAACACATTGAATAGGAAGTTAAAATCAATAGATACTGTTCCTCTGATTAAGTTCAACAAGTTGCACCTTGAGTTCTCTGTTACAAATGAACTTATTCGAGAACTGCAAAATAAAATATTGCATCTCGAAGAAGAAGTTGTTGAGCTAAAGAGGGTCAATAGTGAAGCTAAAATCACAAAGAAGGATGTAAAGTCATACTGTGTAATATGCGCATGATGGTTTATGATGCAATTGTAAATAATGTACCCACATAAAACATTCCGTCTCTGATTGAAAAACATGCTGAACGTCATCATCATCATCATCATAGTGTGCACTTCACCAGCAAAGATGAATGTGATTGATTGGTGGTTTCTTTACGCCGTGTCGTCAGCATAGGCCATATTCACGGCGAGAATTGTTTGTTTTTTATTCAACCATCGCCTTTACATATAATGTAAAAGCATACAATCAATTATGTGCCAATAGACACATATGAATTTTTTTTAAGCTCACAACCATATAACTAAATAAAATAGATGAAAGAATTAATCGATAAAAAAGGTTTTAATGAACTATATGAGGTGGTACACACCAGCTGCCCTCAAAAAAGCTAAAATGTCTTGTTTTACTTTAGTAAAAAGGGCATACATGCTGTTTGCAGTGTAAAATTGTTGGCACGGTGCCATAAAATCGACACAGTTTAGTCAAATGTGCTTGACTGTCAGTGGGGATTGACATCCAATACATTCAGGGGGAGGGTCCCCCCCCCCCCCCCCCCCCATAGCAGGAAAATGTCTGTTAGCCACGAGTGACCAATATGGCAGCGGCTCAGGACCACTTGGTGCCGCCGACCCCCGACATGAGACTGGTGGTTTTCCAACAGCCTGTTCAATTTGTTAACATTTTCATCCCACTGATTTTGCCATTTGGATTTGATGTGGGTGGCTATTAGTGGTTTCAGATCAGAGTGGGGTATCAGACACGGTTCAACATCATAGTTCAGAGACTCCTTCACAGCCCAATCAGCTCATTCGTTTCCCTGGATGCCAGCATGGCCAGGCACCCAACACAAGTGGATGTCATATCCATCTGTTGCCACCTGGTTCATTTTGTAAATGACCGTTGCCACGAAAGGGTGGTCAGTATTGAGCCCACCAACAGCTTACAGTCAGGAAACCGAATCGATGTATATGACATATAGTGTAATTGGATAGTTCAAGGACTTCCAATGCGAGAAGGACTGCTTGGGCTTCCGCCGTAAAAATTGAGGTATGATCGGGCATGCAAACGCCAAATTTCTTGCCCTGGGAAACTCCAGCAGCAACTGCCTGGCTTAGGTCTTTCGAACCATCCGTATACATCGAGAAGTGGTCTTCAAACTGGCCTTGAATCTCTGCGTACAGTCATTGAGACAATCTTGCGAAAACCTATGCCAATTTCCATAACGATGACTTCGCGTTCTGCCATGCGACGATCATCGGTAACATTTCAAACAAAATGAAGACAGGGCTGCTGTCAATCATGCTACCATTAACAAGATCAATATGAATTGGAGTAAATCACTCAACCAGTTGAACTGCCACCTGTATCACCGGGACACAATAGCAAGCACTTGCAGGTCAACTCGAGAGCCCTGGAAACCAGCAAGGGTCACCAGTTTGGCGCAGACTGCTTTGCAGTGAACATTATGCGATCCGAAAGTTTAAAAAAAAAAAAAAAAACATTCCACGATGACAACAAATTAGCACGAGGCCTAAATCCACGTTATCGAGGAAACCGTTTACACATTTGTGCAAAACTAATAGCATTATGACAAGTTTTTCACTAATAGTCCAGTTTCTTGGGGCGGGCTTCAAGCCAGCAGCAGACCGGATTTTCAAAATCATTCGGCCGTTCCAGAAACGAAGGAACTTGGTCTTGTTGGCAAGTTCCTGACGGGCCCTTGTATGCAGGTGTTCTACACCTCAGCACAAAGCGAACTCGATCATGTCGAAGGGATCAGTGTTGTGAGGAAGGTTAGGTTATTGAAAAATGCAGCTGAAGAGCCATACAACATCCTCACTCGCAACACTGATTTCTTCGGAAGACAGCCGAGTAGCAATGAACAAACTGAGAACTAAGCCATCAGATAAGGAGCAGTTCACTGAAATGGCTGCATCCTGTTTGAACACTGCTGTCTCGGTACTTGAACACCAGTACAAGTGGTACTTTGCACTGGACATAACCGACCACCTATGACAAGAAACTGCTTCAGCTCGCTCTCACAACATTGTCTCAGCCCTGGAAACCAGCAAGGGTCGCTGGTTTGGCGCAGACTGCTTTGCAGGGAACATTGTGCCACAGGTGAACAAGCTGCGCTACAAAGACGGAAAGGGCGATCCGGATTTTTTTTTATAACATTCCTCGATGACAACAAATTAGCACGAGGCCTAATTCCATGTTATCGAGGAAACCGTTTACACATTCTTTTTCATATTTGTGGAAAACTAATTGAGCTTTTTCACTAATAGTCCCATTTCTTGTGGCGGCCTTCAAGCCAGCATCAGAGAGGATTTTCAAAATCCTTCGGTCGTTCCAGAAACGAAGGTACTTGGTCTTGTTGGCAAGTTCCTGACGGGCCCTTGTATGCAGGTGTCCTACACCTCAGCACAAAGCGAACTCGATCATGTCGAAGGGATCAGTGTTGTGAGGAAGGTTTGAACACTGCTGTCTCAGTACTTGAACGCAAGTACAAGTGGTACTTTGCACTGGACATAACCGACCACCTACGACAAGAAACTGTTTCAGCTCGCTCTCACATTGACTCAGAAGAAATAATCGGTATGTATAGTGCTGGAAAGCAGAGCTAAATATGCTGGTGTTGATTTCCTCAGAGCGAAGATAAAGCTATAAAAAAAAAGGTGTGGTTCCATACATCGCTAGCTTGTTCAAAGATGAAAGAACAGATCATGAACTAGGCTATCCATGTGGAAAGGAAGAACAGGAAGGCGAGTCGAAAGCAACTTATTGTTATTCAAAGTTAGCTATCTAGGCAAGTTGCTATGAAAACACAAAAGCAAATCGAGAGAGAAAACATGCAGAGATGAAGATGAACGGGGTTGATGTGCAAGATATCAAAGCTACATTCGCCAATCTTGATGATTCAACTCGGGACGATTTGGCAGACATTCTGACTGGTGCTGCTGTTGGCCGAAACATCTGCCACACGTGGTACAATTACAGACAGCAGGGAGAGAATTGTATACTCGAGAGTCGAGAAGGCCAAGAAGTGAAATGGTGCTGTCATTACATTGTTGGTTATTGGTATACTCACATCGGTGAGAGCTAATACCATGCTGTTGATTATAAAACTTCAAAGTCTGAACTGGGAGCAGACCTTATCTGTAATGTTTTGCTAGCAATAAAATGTACTGTACAGTATCACCATTTACACCAAACGATAGGCTAAACCAAACTTTTTTCTGCGGCCCGGCAAAATACTAAAAATTTATCATATAAATAAGTTGGTTAAACCAAAGTTGGTTAATCCAAACAAAATTCTCGGTCACAGGTCCCCTCCGTTAAGGTTAAACCAAACTTTCATGCGGTTATAAGGTCATCTGAGACCCCACCGCCTCATGTTACACCACGTTTGTTTGGATAAGTGTTAGCAATAGTGAGGGCGGGTGGGCAGGGGTGAGAGTTGGGTGGCTAGCCGGTCAAGGGAAGTGATTGATTGACTGGTGGTTGCTTTACGCCGTGTCGGTAGCATAGGCCATATTCACGGCGAGAAATGTAGTTTTTTGTTCAAACCATCGCTTTTACATGTAAAAGCAAACAATAAATTATTTGCCAATAGACACTCATTAAATCAAAAAGCTCACAATCATATATTTGTGGCCAAGGGAAACAAATTCCCATAGAAAAAGAAAAGTTTGATTAATAATTAATAGAATTGTGATACGTTACGACCACGCTGCAGTGTCGTCACACTACGACATAAGCCTGCTGAGTCGATCAAGCCCTGGGCCTGGTACAAGAGACCACTAAAATTTCTTTATACATACTCCCATTATTTGAGTTATAAATTATCTGTTATTCAATTTCAGATGATGGCTGCTGAGCCAGTCAAGCCCTGGTGTGAAGATTGGCATGAATTTCTTGCACAAGTCATGACCTTGATGCCACAACAATTCACTAAAGATGTTGTTTGTCAAATTGTTTGTAGGATCACTGCTTCCAAAAGAAAGAAGAAGGATAAGAAGAAGGACCCTCAAATTTCTTGGAATAGCGTGAAAAACTGTGTTGCATTGGTTTTTGATTCTCCCCTGGAGAATATAACTGCCAAGAACCTAAGAGTGAGCTTTTTGGGTGTTTATGAAAAGAAGGTTAAATTGCAAAAGGAATGGGTGAGAGGAGAGAAACATCAGAAGGAGTTTTCAGATTTCATGAAGGCCATTCATGAGTTACCTATAGCAGGAATTGCTCAGTCTGAGCCTACAGTAGGCTCGTCTGGACCTCAGGTAAATAGACAGTCTGAGAACTTCAATGAATGTGTCAAACAACTTGTCTATGAGAAATTCTGCAAGGAATCTGAGCAATGAATGAATGAATAAATGCTTAACGGCATATCAGCACACTAAGGGCTATACAATGCCATCAAAAATGTCTTAAAACCGATCTGAGCAGAACAGAACTCTAATTTAAAGAAGCATTTAGATGAGATGTGGCACAATGCTGAGGACATAAAGGAAAAGTTATTAGCGGAAAAAAAAAGTTGTTTATAGAGAAAGCGTATAACTGAGGACCGATACCGAAGCAGGAAACGGGCAGAGTTACGGAAGCAAAAATATAAGGATGCATCTCTAAAGCATAGAATTGCTAACAGGCGAGTGTCTGACCTGAAAAAAAGGTTGTGCAGTTATAGACTAAAATTGAGAAGCCTAAAAATCAAACCAGAATCAAATAATCAACTGCCCATTCCAGAAAATCCTGAATGTCTTGAGAATAGGTATACAACTTAACTATTAGAGTTGCAGATGGAGATGCAAAAGAGAAACGATATCATTCATTTACTTGAAAATGAACTAGAAAGCTGTAGGTCAAAACTAGATAATCTTCTAGATATTCAGACACCTGAATTTGTTCGAACCAAAAGAGATGGTAAAACTTATGCTTATTGGGTGAGGGAGGCTTGTTACTATCTCCAGGACCAAGGAATGGCTGAGGAAAAGACATCTGAAGCACTCCGCAGACTTCACAAGGTCCTAACTGGGGGATTTGCCTAGCAAAATGACCCAGTCAAAATTTGGGGTGGAGATGAAAATCCTCTCCCGCCAACAGGTTAAAGAAGTTACTTCAGAAGAATCTAATTTGACCTTGAAGTAGGATGGCACAACAAAAGCTGGCCGCCATGCTATGGAAGACTCCAGATCGTCCTTATTTAGTGGCTATAAGACAGCAGGAGGGAGGTTGCGCCACTGAATACCATGCCACGTTGAAAGAGGCTCTTCAGGATACAGAAAATACACGCACCATTGAAGAAAAAGAGAATTGTGAGTTGTCAAAAATAACTAACACAATGTCAGACAGGGTTGTTACTAACACTTGTGTTGAGTTATTAGCTGCTGATAAAGGGTTTTTGATTGATTGATGGTTTCTTTACGCCGTGTCAGCAGCATAGGCCATATGCACGGCGAGAATTGTTTGTTTTTTATTCAACCATCGCCTCTACATATAATGTAAAAGCATAATATCAGTTAGGTGTCAATAGACACTTATTAATTTTTAAAAGCCCAAAATCATATAATTAAATCAAATAGATGAAAGAATTAATAAATAAAAATTGTTTTAATGAACTATATGAGGTGGTACAGACCAGCTGCCCTCAAAAAAGCTAAAATGACTTCTTGTTTAACTTTGGTAAAAAGGTCATGCATGCTGTTTGCTGATAAAGGGAAACAACTGAATAATTTCAAGTGTGCTATTCATCCATTGGATACATTTGCCAAGGACTGTGAGAAGAAGGTTCTCCAGTTTGAGAAGGATTTGAATATGCAGGACCCAGGGACAAAGTTATTTAGAAAGGGAGGTGAAAGCTACGCTCAGGCCATGGAGAGAGCTGTTGACAAGTTGTTTCATGATGATCGATATTCAACTTACGGAAGGGACCTCAGTCATTACATCAAGGACAAGTTGATCATGCCAAACAATGATGTCGCTGAAGGAAACACTCTGTATCACAGATGGGTCGGGAGTAGATTCCACATCTATTTCCTCAATGCAGGTGTTATTCTGTACTACTACTACAGAAGCACACTAAAGGAGTTCTTTGAGTCTGTGAAAACTGCAACCAATCCATTACCACGGGCAGTTTATGAATGGCTCACATCGGGACTTCTCGATCCCATCTACAGGGCTTTGGGATTGATTGGGAATTTCATCAGTGGGCCATGGATGCGCTTCATCCCAACCATGGGATGTATTTTCGACCTAAATGAACACCTCCAAGCACGCTAGATGGGTCTGCCACACCAATCTTTCCTACTAAATGTTTGAAGGACAATGTTTTCCGATCATTGACTACTCCTCAGAATGCAGTGAAAGATGACCAGTGCTTGTCCCTCATGAAAGCCCTTCTCAGTACCATCAGAGATGTCATCGTCAGACAGATGTCGGATCATCTCCCTGGGGGCAAATTCTGGCAGCCATCCCTCAAACTAATTGAAGAAGGAAAGTCATGTGGTTCTGATAACATCAGTGGAGAGAGACGATTTGGCATGGTAGATTCATACATGCACCGGGCTCCTAATGCAAGCACAGAAAAAGTAGAGGCCAGAGTCATGTTCAAGGGGAATAAGACTGCTTCTTGGATTGAAGGACAATCTAACGGAACCAAGAGGAAGATTGAACTGGCAATTAAAGAGGCGACCAAGAATGAGGTCATTGAAAAGAGAAGATGGGAACGTCTGGAATTTCACCGGGAGAAAATAAGGGCGGCATGTCGGAAATTGTGTGAAAAGGAAGAGAAGACGTGTGATAAGACAGAAAATAGTAGAGGCTTTAATTGATCTTGGTAGTTTGTGGGTTGGTGAAAAGGTTGAAAAGGAACTGGTAAAACACAAGGTAGTCTAAAAAGGTTGCAGCTCTTAAACTTCAAATCCAAGTGTGGCCCAAGTTCATTTTGGATTCTAAGATAGGCATTTCCTTTACAAAATCTTCTTTTGAGGAACTTCATAATTACCTTAAGCAAATAGCTATGCAGCCTATGCAGGACACTGTGGCAGAAGAAAAGGACAGGCTTTACAAAGCTCTGTGAACATAAGTCACTCATTGGATGTGAGTTTGCTCAAAAATGGACCGATGCAAATTTGGCTGATGGCATTACCTTTTGGAAGGGCAGGCAGGATTTGTGGTTTAGGAGTCAGAATTTAAAATTCAGTATGATAAAGATGGGGACTTTTATCTGACTCCAGCTGAGATTATCACAGACATTTTGCTTGTTGATCTTTGTTTACAAACATAGACAAAGCGATATATGATTGAAGTGTCTCTATATGTGCTTAGTGAGAAATAAGTTAGAACTAAAACCATTAGCTATCTAATGGTCCTTCCCTATTTCGGATCGACCTTGGATAGCCAAGCCCAACACAAAACAAGCTCAAACATCTACGAGCCAAGAACACATTTAACTACCACACCTAACAGCTACCTGACATCTACACACACACTAAATAATCACTATATAGCTACCTGACATCTACACACACACTAAATAATCACTATGTACCTGCTACTGTGTGAGAAACAAAACATCTTATCAGCATGATCGTTAGAGCTTTATACCAGACTTACTTGATCTAATTTGTCTATATCTCAGCAGTTATGGGCATGATTGTATTACAGTTGCCATGGAAACCTCCATTTCTCTGTGATCTAATTTTTTTTATATCAGTTTCGATAAGCTGAGGTGATTTGCCAGACCAAGAACCTTGATGTGACATTTCATCAGGATCTGACCATTATTTAAAAAGAGCTACAGTTGACTGATATTGTCAGCGGGAGTGATTGTATTACGGTTGCCATGGAAACCTACATTTTCCTGTGATCTAATTTTTGTATATCAGTTTTGATAAGCTGGGGTGATTTGGTATACGAAGAAGAACCTTGATGTCAAGTTTGATCAGGATCAAACCATTAATAAAGAAACTGCAGTTGTGGGCATGATTGTATTATGGTTGCCATGGAAACCTACATTTTTCTGTGATCTAATTTTTTTATATTAGTTTTGATGAGCTGAGGTGACTTGCCAGACCAAGAAGAACCTTGATGTGAAATTTCATCAGGATCCGACCATTATTTAAAAAGAGCTACAGTTGACTCATATTGTAGGTGAGAGTGACTGCATTATGGTTGCCATGGAAACCTACATTTTTCGGTGATCTAATTTTTTTATATCAGTTTTGATAAGCTGGGGTGATTTGGTATACGAAAAAGAACCTTGGTGTGAAGTTTGATTAGGATATGATCATAAATAAAAGAAACTACAAAGAAATGTTATAATTAGTCTATTAACAGCCCTAAATAAGGCACTTCTCTACACTGCCACACAGGTACCGTCGGGGGAATCAGACAGTGACAGTGAGGACGAACCACAACATATGCCATATAAAGCAACCCGACATCAAACTCAAGTGACAAAGGACTTCGCCGCACCGAGGATGGCCCCCTCGTCACCACAAATAAAACACGAAAAAGAAAAACCTATGGGGACGTTACAAACAATACCGAGACCTCTACAACTCCGCATCAATCCTGGGGGGAGGCCATATGAGGTTCAACGCACGCCATAACTGGGACCACCGGGAGGACGATGACGGCCCAGGCAACATATCGGGACTCCTGGTTGCAGCCGGCGCAGCACTCAGAAAGAAAAAAGGTAAAATACCTCGGCTTCCACACCACTATGTAATTCGGGGAGATAAAAGGGAGAGGATTGGCCGCAGTGAGGCGACCTGGCCTTAGTATCTGGAAGCGCTGTGCACTATGCTCAGGGCACCCGAGATCCCTGACTCCTGGACAGACCCAATAATAGACCAAATTCATCAACTAGCTACCATGGCAAAGGATTGCCAGTGGGAAACATGCCGCCTATGGTCCGAGGGCATCTTCTCTATGATAGACGATGGGCGGCTGCCGAACGGATGGCTGGATCAGTACGCGGTGAAAGATGTCTTTGCCTTGGGAGTGCGTGTCAGCAACACAGCTCTTAACAAGAACACTCGCCTCACCTACAACACCACCCAGGCAGCTGGCGACGCAGGCAGAGCGACGGACAACCGACACAAATTTAATCGCGACACGGATGGGAAGCCATGCCACCCTTGGAACTGGGGAAATGATTGTGGTTTCACGGTGATACATGGACAGATGCCAGACACGAAGGTCCACGTGTGCGCATGGTGCGCGAATAAGTACCGCCGTGCAAACAACCATAAAGAGAAGGACTGCATGAACAAAAAGCAGTTCCTCGAGAAGAAGGTAACAGCCTCATCATCCGTGCAACAGACCACCCAGGGTTTTTGAGATGGGGCTCCCCGTGCATCACCAACTTAACAGACGAGGAGCCTGTCGAGATCGAGCACTGCAACATCGACTTCACCAGCCCACACACGGCAGGTGCAGACAAATTCTGGGGCAGATACACTGCCACACAGGTACCTCCTGATAACGGTAAGCCACCGGCAGAACAGGCCGTTCAGGCCCGTGATATAATAAGAAGCAGACGCGATCAGGCGCTCAAACATGAAAGAAAACTCGGCATCCCTGATGCCATGCATTCCTCACGTAAAGACCACAGCTTCCAGGAAGATACGACAAGTGGCGCCACAACTACATGGCCGCCAACAGAACCCGCCGTTGGGACCAAACCACCGACCGTACAAGACGACCGCACCGGTGACGACAACACTGAAATCAAGGATGGCAGAGTCTATGGTGGCAGCCATGACACATACGTCACAACCCTCAGAAGCAGAAACCATGGCAATGGAGACAATGATGAACCAACACTGCACGACCCCGGGGCGGATCACGATAGCCAGGTGGTCGAGTTTCCTGAATATAGATGGCCCGCTGAATATTCAGCTCCTGAGCCTCCTGTCCCCTGCACAGCCAACCATATGGACGATCCCAACATGGAATTACGACACAAACCCGGCGGAAACCTTGTCCGAGCAGATGCCATGAGCGGGAGGGCCTTTGACATGGACACTGGAGTCAGGGCAGGTCACCTCACTAGAGATATGAATATTTCTGAAATTCAAGTCTTTTTTTAAATGTTTTACCCAAGGACTCTATGTGAGCCTGCGAATATCGCACCAAATTGCTCCTCTATTCACAGGCTCCCCCGACCAAACACACAAAAGAATCCTGGAGGTATACTTTGCGGGCCTGGTGAGTGGGACCTGGAAGAACAAGGCGGTACAGGCGAAGCAATATATCACGTTTGCAGCCCGCCATCGTATCAACCCACTCGCCCCGACGCAATCGCATATATACTTCACCTAAAAGAGAACCTCGCATCCCCGGGAGCCGCCATGAACTACATCAGGACATGTGGCACGCCTAGCGAATCACACCCCCAGACCGGCCCCGCCACTGACTCCGCAGCACGTCAGAGCACTAACCCGCTACCTGACAGCAGCGTCCAACAGCCAGAGTGCTTGTGGCGGCGCTCCTCATCGGCTACGCAACACTACTCTGCCAGGGTAACCTACTCCCATAGCCTATCAGAGTCGCAATGCTGCCCCATGGCGGTCTGGGATCGATACATCCCATTCCAGCACCCTCACCCAAGCGATCGGGCCTTCCTATTAGTTGGAAATGTCCCCCTCCGGGCACAAGTGATGCTCGCTGCCCTCCGCATGGGACTGGCAGAAATTGGTGTAATGGCACCCACCGAATACACACTCCATAGCCTAAGGAGGGGCGGGGCACAGGCATGTGCAGCGGCAGGCAGCTCGCTCGTGGAGATCATGCAGCTTGGCGCATGGACATCAGCCGCGGTCCATCAGTATGTACCAATAAACATCCTTGTGGGCGGCCCCCCTCCCCTCATATAATTGGTTGAGGGTCGGGTTCTGCCCACTTGTGAACTGGAAATGGAATAACATTTGCCCCAACTGCATGTAGACATGAGCAGTGTTTGATTCGTAAACTGTCTGAACTGTCCTTATAGAATTAAGAGCTACCCCCGTCCCGTTCTGAGCAAAGAATTTTAACCACTATTCACTCTATGATTCCGCCTTCGTAAATTAGCTGATACAAAAAAATCTTAAATTCAACAAACTTCAAATGCAGATCTCATTCAATTTTTGGAATATCTTAAAAATTCAAAAAGCATATTGCTTTTGATTCATAGGAGCTTCCAATGAAATTATAATTTGAATGTTTGGAATAATTTGACAATTTTACTGGGGAACCTAAAGTAGGGACGTGTGTCAAAGTCACCGATCGCCATCATAGCGGGCGCCATTTTCCTGTGACACTGATCTCGGTTTTCTATTGGTCGACCCAATTACAGTGCTCCAAATAAATGCCTCCTCATTGGCTAACATGGATATCATTCAGTTGAAAGAGGAAATAAAGGCAAAGGTTGATCTAAATTCTTTCTTAGAGAATGTGAATACCACACTTGAAGAACGAGTTAAAACTTTGGAAAGTGATAATACCAGTTCTGTTGCTGCTATATTCCAAAGTGATGGTAGAACTAGAACTTACTCTGTGTTGACACGTCTTATGGTATATGACGCTATCATATATCAGGTACCAACCAGCAATGTTCCAAAGCTTATTGATCAGTTTATCAAATGGACTGGTGCAAAGTTGGATCGTCTTCCACACCGAAACACAGTAGAGATGATGGTTCTGGAAATGGGGGTTATTGCTGAACTTCAAACTGCAGAGGAACTTCTAAAAAAAACAATGATGCTACGATTGGTTTTGATGCCACAACGCAGGAAGGGGTCCATGTGAACGCTGTACACATAACATTTCAGCATGGATGCTTGGTAGCTGCAATTGATCAACTGCCAGGTGGGACAGCAGAGGACTACAGTCGCCACATTTGCAAATCGGTAGACCACTTGGCAGAGGTTTATTCAAAATTCCACAGTAAAGACTACCAAGAATGTTGAAAAAAGGTTATTGCGGTATTTCAAATAGTATGTCAGATAGGGTGGCGTCCAACCATGCAGCTATTCGTTTGATTAATGAGGCGTGGAAAAAGAAGCTGAACGAGTTGAACTGCCATTTGCATCCACTCGATACCATTGCCAGTTCTACTAGAAGGGTCTTAAAATCTGCCGAACCAGATAAAGGTAAGTTGTGGGGTAGTGATTATTTTGCCGCAAACATTGTGCTTTCGCTGAATAAAGTATGATACAAGGATGGGAAAGGTGACCCCATGGGGTTCAAACTCTTCCTTTGCAAACAGAAACTAGGAAAAGCGTTCATTCCTCAATATAGAGGAAATAGGCTACATGTGATATTTTATCTGAGTGGCAAATACTTTGCTTATCACAATGCTTTCAAGGGTTTTCTAAGTGCAGGAACAACACTGGGTGGAATGCGAGCATCCTTGCTGCAGGACTTTCAAAATCCCATTGCAATAATGGAGTTGCAGGTACTTGGGCTGTTGGGCAAACTTCTGACTGGCCCAATGATGTCAAAGTTTTATACATCACCCTTAAGTGAAGTTCATCACATTGAAGGGATACACATTGTGCGCAATGTCCTTAATGAACTCAGGGAACAACTTTCATCACCTTTTCAGCCAAAAAAGACTTTTTTGGCAATGCGCTTGATCCCAATGTAGATACTATTCTGGGGGAGCTTCAGAGTAAACAGCCTTGCGATGTTGGTATCTTTGAAAAATTCATGGAGACTTGCTTGACGTTAGTGATCCATGTCCTTGAGCGACAGTATGAGAGATATTTTGGCCTTGATATCACAGACAAACTTCGAAGACTGACCGAATCTGCCAGGTCACACAACATAGACTCTGAAGAAGTTGTGGGCATGTTCTCTGCTGCTCAGCAGAGAGCACCAAATGCTACTCTTAATTTCCTGTCCTCCAAGATCCGGTCACAAAAGAACTGTGTCACAACATACCTTGACAGCTTGCAAGATAAAAAAAAGAGACAATGTCATTAACTTTGCCATATCGTTTGCAGGAACACATAGGGTCATAAAAAGGAAGGAGATGAAGGAAGTTCTTGTAGAAATATCCCGAAGAACTGCTCAAAAGAACCAGAAGAAAAGCATGACTGAGCGGTGCAAGATTGAAAAGAAGCTGAAAGGTTTGAAGAGAACTGCCGACCTGGCAACTCCATTTCCTGAAGTTGAACCCCATAAGATTGAGGAATTGGTTGACTTGTTAGATGAGAGAAGCATTGTCATTGGACGAGATATCATGCATTCTTGGTATAATGATGAAACCCAACAAAACACGACATACTGTGGCAAAATTGAAAAAATTGTGAAAAAGACGGGCTCACGGTATAACTTGTATAAAATTGCCTACTGGGAACCTAATGAAGATTATGAACTTTCAAGATATGCACTCGCAGCAGATCTGATTGCCGATGACCTTGTATTTTTGTAATTCTTTTTTAATACAACTATTTTGTTGGGCTGTAGGTCAACAATTGTAAAGTTAAATTAAGTAGGTCAAGTTATTCGGAGGTCTAATATTATAGCGGGGGGGAAATGACCAGTTCGGGTGAATATACCGTTCTGTAACCCTAAATACAACTGAACATGTTGAATGTATACATGTATTTTCATGTGATGTAGCTATGTGTGAAAAGCGCCGATCGCCGCGAATCGGTTCGTCAAAGGGGGTACCGCTAGCTTCATTCTGCTGCGCGGAGCCGCTTTGCACAAGGTGTTACCATTTAGGTCGCCAAAAGAAGGGTTTTATAGCTACAATTTAACTCTTGGTTTTATGACAGAGCACATATATATCTACATCCTCATTGTTTATTTGTTTCAATTGGACCAGTTTTAGTTTCAAAAGTTGATGGTTGAATTTCAAGTTTTAATTTTTTCCACAAAATCTTCATCAACCGCCTCAAAGTTGATTAAAATGTCCAAAAAAAATATGCACATATTGTTCCTTTATTAGTTGTCTAGATGTGAAATTTTAAGGATGTTTGATAGAGGGCCAAGAGAGTTATTTAATCCGCAGCACTTGCTTACAATCACAACAGTGACCACTCTGTGTCACACAAACTGGCAGTTGGCATTCATGACTCAGCCTTGCTCATAAACCAAGTAATATGAGTCCTTACCGACCGCCGCGGCGCAGGGCTTCTCAACCTGGTATATATAAGGCTGGCTATCCACCACCCACTTCATTCATGCTGCTGACCAGATATCTATTCTCACTATTACTGTTGTTGATAGGCAAGTATTCTTTTCCACATATATACACTCGCTAAATTTGCACTGTGACGTCCTCACTTTTCAGCATTCCGTTTTTTGTTGGGCACGGAATTGCGGATTTCAGGGTTTAATTCTCGTCGAATTGTGCAGGGAATGGTGGTATTTTGAAGTCCATTAAATTGCACAGAATTACAGCTTTCTGAAGTTGAATTTCATTTTCACTTTTCAGCATTCCGTTTTTTGTCGGGCACGGAATTGCGGATTTTAGGGCTTAATTCTCGTTGAATTGTTCAGGGAATGGTGGTATATTGAAGTCCATTAAATTGCAGAAATTTTAGTTTTTGTCTGGTCAAGACCCAAAAAGAATTGACAGAACTACAGCTTTCTGAAGTTGAAGTTCATTTTTCAGCGTTCAGTTTTTTGTCTGGCACGGAATTGCTGATTTCAGGGCTTAATTCTCGTCAAATTGTGCAGGGACTGGTGGTATTTTGAAGTCCATTAAATTGCACAGATTATAAATTTTTGTGTGGTCAAGATCCTAAAAGATTTGACAGGACTACAGCTTTCTGAAGTTGAAGTTCATTTTCCCTACTCAGTGGCATGTGCTTCACATTGTGAGAAGCTGTCCTCAATGACTGCTTGAATATATTGTTATTTTAACTTGTTATTTCATCCATTTGTGTACTTTAAACACATAATATTATTAAAGCTGCATAGTCCGATGAAGCATTAAATTTTCAGAACCAAAACACTCAAATAGATTTGATTCTACATATCTAATTTAGATCCTGGTCTAAGCATTTGTTAACTGTTTATGATGAAGAAGAAAAAGTCACTTCCACCACCCAAGCCAGGTATCGGTCGGCAATACTTGATAGATAACTATACCCCCATCCCTGATCGAGATATCAAGATGGGCCATGTGTTTCTTCTGTTGATGGAACAGGGTAAATCGGTTGCAAAGACTATTTGTGCTGTTACTGAAATATTCCCGTGTATTATCACGCACAACAATATGCAAGCTGTCTTGAACAATTTGAACTCATTTAAACATCTTAGTCGAGAAAATGATATGGACGATTTCATCAAGGGGTGTTCTGAACCGTTCACCAAGTTTGCTTCTGTTTGTGAGGTTAGTTCGGCAGCTGCTACTGCTAACATTTCAATGGACATGGATACTGATGATGGACTCATTTGTACCCCACATGTTGAATCTGTTTCTCCGTCAATTGCATCGTCTGTTCGGTCCTCACGTAATCTGACCCCACGGAAGCTTAAGATGAAAAGGCGCTTAGACTTTGTATCCAATCGCAGAAGCGAGCAAACAAAGCGATACGGTGAGAATGTGAAGCATCTGAAAGGACTGATTAATAAGCAGAGACTGACTAAAATAAAGAGACTCAATCGGGAGATAAAACGATGTGAAAATCACTAGGCTACGATACCAACTAAGGGAGAGCAAGAATGACATTAAAATGACTGATCCCAGTCTGAAGCAGTTGCTAAGAGTGCATAAACGATTGAGAGACTCAAACACATTGAACAGGCAGTTAAAATCGATAGACACTGTTCCCCTGATAAAGTTCAACAAGTTGCAGCTCGAGTTCTCTGCTACAAATGAAATTATTCGAGAACTGCAAAATAAAATATTGCATCTCGAAGAAGAAGTTGATGAGCTAAAGAGGGTGAATAGTGAGGCTAAAATCACAAAGAAGGATGGAAAGACATACTCGTGTAATATGAGCATGCTGGTTTATGACGCAATTGTAAATAATGTACCCACACAAAACATTCCATCTCTGATTGAAAAACATGCTGAACGTACTGGTGAAATACTAAGCGCAGTCCCCCACCGATCCACCGTGGAACAGATGGCAAGAGAGCTTGATGCTATTGCTGATCTGAAGGCTGCTGATATTGCAATGAAGAGTTCCGCCCTGACCATTGGTTTTGACGCAACTACCCAGGAGGGGATCCACATTAATAGTGTGCACTTCACCAGCAAAGATGAATGTGAAGTGATTGCCATCGACCAGCTGGCTGGTGGCACAGCTGATGATTATAGCAAACACGTGTGTGGTGCAGTTGACAATCTTGCGAGAACATATGCCAATTTCCACAACGATGACTTTGCGTTCTGCCGTGCAACGATCATCGGCAACATTTCTAACACAATGTCAGACAGGGCTGCTGTCAATCATGCTACCATTAACAAGATGAATATGAATTGGGGTAAATCACTCAACGAGTTGAACTGCCACCTGCATCCCCTGGACACAATAGCAAGCTCTTGCAGGTCAACTCTGAAAGCCCTAGAAACCTGCAAGGGTCACCTGTTCGGCGCAGACTGCTTTGCAGGGAACATTGTGCTACAGGTGAACAAACTGCGCTACAAAGATGGAAAGGGCGATCCGAAAGGTTTTATAACATTCCTCGATGACAACAAATTAGCACGAGGTCTAATTCCACGTTATCGAGGAAACCGTTTACACATTCTTTTTCATATTTGTGGAAAACTAATTGAGCATTATGGCAAGTTTTTAGAGTTTTTCACTAATAGTCCAGTTTCTTGTGGCGGCCTTCAAGCCAGCATCAGACAGGATTTTCAAAATCCTTCGGCTATTCTAGAAATGAAGATACTTGGTCTTGTTGGCAAGTTGCTGACGGGCGCTTGGATGCAGGTGTTCTACACCTCAGCGCAAAGCGAACTCGATCATGTCGAAGGGATCAGTGTTGTGAGGAAGGTCATGTTATCATTGAAAAATGCAGCTGAAGAGCCGTACAACATCCTCACTCGCAACACTGATTTCTTCGGAAGACAGCTGAGTAGCAATGATGAAACTATGAACAAACTGAGAACTGAGCCATCAGATAAGGAGCAGTTCTCTGAAATGGCTGCATCCTGTTTGAACACTGTTGTCTCGGTACTTGAACGCCAGTACAAGCGGTACTTTGCACTGGACATAACTGACCAGCTACGACAAGAAACTGCTTCAGCTCGCTCTCACAACATTGATTCAGAAGAAATAATGGGTATGTACAGTGCTGGAAAGCAGAGAGCTAAACATGCTGGCGTTGATTTCCTCAGAGCGAAGATGAGAGCAAAAAAAAATGGCGTGGTTCCATACATTGATAGCTTATTCAAAGATGGGAGAGAACAGATTGTGAACTGGGCTATCCATGTGGCAAGTAAGAACAGGAAGCATAGTCGAAAGCAACTTATTGTTATTCAAAGGGAGCTATCTAGGCGGGCTGCTATGAAAACACAAAAGCAAGTTGAGAGAGAGAGAAAACATGTGGAGGTGAAGGTCAAAGGTGTTGATGTGCAAGATATCAAAGCTACATTCGCTAATCTTGATGATTCAACTCGCGACGATTTGGCAGATATTCTGACTGGTGCTGCTGTTGGCCGAAACATCTGCCACACTTGGTACGATACAGACAGTAGGGAGAGAATTGTATACTCGGGGAGAGTCGAGAAGGCCAAAAAGCGAAATGGTGATGTTATTTCATACATTGTTGGCTACTGGAATACTCACATCGGTGAGAGCTATGATGATGCTGTTGATTATAACACTTCAAAGTTTGAACTGGGAGCAGACCTTATCTGTGATGATTTAATGTTTTGCTAGCAATAAAATGTACTGTACTTGTTTCAAATATCGTAATTTTCTCAGAGTTTGAAGTACAAAATCTTAATTTTGGGTCACAGCTTTTCTTATATTCAAATTGGGATAACTTTGTTAATATTTACTTTTTTAGAAATATATAATAACCCTTTCAAAGCTATAGTCAAGAGAATTGAGCAGTACAACTTTCATCTAAATACATACTGTATTACAAAAGATATGTGAGTTTGAAGTACAAAATGATAATTTTGGGTCATAGCTTTTCTTATATTCAAAATGGCATAACTTTGTTAATATTTACCTCTTTAGAAATATATAATAATCATTTCAAAGCTCTAGACATGAGAATTGAGCAGTACAACTTTCACCTAAATATGTCCTGTATTACAAAAGATATGAGAGTTTGAAGTACAACATCTAGATTTTGGGTGCCAACTTTTGGCTGGTTTACTATAGAACAAAGGGTCCATAATTAGGCATATTTTTCAACTTCAAAGTGATGTAACTTTCTTGATATTTACATTAGAAAAATTATATGACTACCACGTTTAAGGTCTCTTCAAGCTCTTTCCATTGGAATAGGTTCCATTGAGATAAAATGCTTTTAAAATAAATACTCACATAGCTATGTGATGTACCTATACTGGAGGTTATGAGGCGTGAACATAATAATTATTATGTTTGATCACTATTAATAATTATTTTTAGCTGGTCAATGGTGATTTTTGTGAGTGATCTAGATAGAGAATTCTTCTGGCTTTCAGGTACTTCAAAGAGTTTATTAATTCGGTGAGAAATAAGTTTGTTTGTTGTTTTACGTCCTAGCAACATCTAAGGTCATATCAGGACGGGATGAAAGATACATTTCCCTATGAACACAGTATGTTTTGATCACACCTTCTGCCTTTGTTTTAAGGTTAATTGTGAGGACATAATTTGGCTAATTAAAAATAATGAAATAATCATAACTTTTTTTATTTCTCAACGGATTGCAATGATCTAAGTGTTATTTTCTTCATCCTCTTTCAAATGAGCCCAGTTCCACTCAAATTGGAGTATTTTGAAGTTTTTACTCGGATACCTACCTAAAGAGGGTCTAATTTCTGCACATTTAAAGGGTCATATTTCGAGTTCTAATAAAGCTATTAAAACAAATGAAGTATATTTGTGCAGCATTTTGTAGCCTCTTGGCTATACAAAAAAAGAATATGATGCATTTTGGTTGTTTGAAAAAAAATATCCTAGTGCCTACTTAAAATACTTAGTTCTGAGGCCCAGTGAGGGTAGAAGTAAACTATGATTTAATATGTGCATATATTATCGACGACAATCGATGTTTGTGACGGTTAAGCGTTATGACAATATCGTGTGTACGTCGGCAGCCTAGGCTCTAGCCTAGACTTGTAGGTGACTCTTCAAACTCACTGTTGGGTCGTTCTCAGAAGTTGTGTACCAATAGTGTGACATCAGTACCAGAAAATCAAAATGCTCCCAAAGTCCTATAAGCAAGTTTCCTCAATGTGTATGTCCTTTTGCATCTGAATAATTGAAAATAAACATATTCTGGCATTTTTAAGTAGGTCAAATGATGCTCACACCCAATAAATAGCAGTATAGCATGGAAACCAGTCTGACTCCAAAATCAAATATTTTCCACACAAAACTTGACATTTTTAGGACATTTCACATGCCACTTGCTTTATAAACAGTAGTAATAATAATTTGAAACCTCATTGCTATGGTTTTGTCTTATTTGTGAATATTAAAGAGAAAAGCAAGAAAATATTAGCAGAGTAACGGATTAGCAGAGTAACAAAGTGGAAACAAACAATTTTACACAAATGTTCGGCTGAAATTTCAATGTTTAGGGGCAATTTCAGGATTTATCTTTTACTATACCATAACTGGGTCCATGCACAGTGTCAAATGGTGAAAATAATTCCTGTACTGTATCTGTACTCAGTGTTTGATACAGAGTTTCATAGTATTTGCAAGTGGAAACGAAATGTTACGATGTTAATGACTCCAGAAAATGTTAACTATTTCATCATTTAAAATTTTTTTTTTAGAAATAAATGTCTTCAACTTAATGAAGACATTGTATATGACCATTTGAAGTGAAATGAGCTGTTGTTCAGAGGTTTTCATTAAGTTTGTGACACTTTATTTTCAATGCTGTTGACAATGTCACAAATTAGTGATGTAATTTTCTATGTATTTAGCTACATCCATCCCAATAAGATACATAATACACAATATTAACATTTACTTTTGATCTAAACTATCTCCCACATTATTTGGCTAACTGATGAAATCTAAATATTGACACTCCAATAAAGGGTTTCTTTGAAATATGCATTTCTAGTAGACTACCTCAAGTGGTACACAGTTTCTGAGAACGACCCTGTTAGCATGTTACTTGTTAGTATGGTTACTCAGTTGGACGAGGTGATGTTGACGCGAAGACAAGACAGTTTACAGTATGTTCGATGTTCATAGAAATAGGTTACTAAGTCCTCGAAAAATTATTTACAGATCGCACCGACTTTCAACTTGGGAGTCTCAATAAACATCAAATGAAACAGTTTCCTGTGCATTAGACAGTCACAACATAGAAATCCATAGATGTAATTTATAACACCCGACTGAGAGTGAGATGGCTACTTCACGTGACAATAATGGGGAACCCCCATATTATTTAGGTAAATAACTATTCCCGCGTAATTCTAACAACATCTAGCATTGCATTGATTATCATAGACCTTATTTGAATAAGTAAAACCCTAACATAGAATCGATGGCGAAGATTAATCGTGGATTGTAATACAACTGTATAGTTTTGCCTACTTACTCTGATTCCAATATGGCAAAGAGGAAGTGCGTCATTGCCAATCCACAAGGTGGCGTTTGGGGAGGGAATTTCCTTTTCTGATTCAGGCGCACGCCGTTAGGTGGCACACGATACCTATGATGGACAGTAAAAATACTCATAGCATACATTATAATAACTGAGCACTATCATAAATAACATCAAGTTAAAGTACAAAATATCTAATGAATCCGAGCATATTTTGAATATTGTAACTAATAAATATTCCCTTTGATCTCCAAGCCGAGCACAAGAGTATTATGCAGTCATGTGACTACTCAAAATGGCGACGCCCACAAGACGGTCATGAGAACCATCTTTGAATGCATCGGTAAGATAGCTCTTTGATCTACTCATTCAAATCCTTGTATATATATATCCCTATCAGGTGAAACCTAAAATATGTAAATGCAATTTTAATCAAAGATGCACAAACATGGACCAGTTTCAGTAGTTTTCTATTGAGGGAGTGCACGTGACGTCATTACTTAGCAATCAGCGGTCAGCTGGCTGCCATCTTGGATTACGAGCACCCTCCCTACTGACCCTAGCCATGTTGTGAATGCATGCAGATGCAGTAAAACAGAGTTTTATTGTGTTATGGGAGGTTCTGGGCAGTTTACCTCCCAATGTGTTTACTTACAGCACTTTAGCAACAACTTCTGAAGCCAAACTGCTCAAAACAGTGACAAATAAACCAACAAATCAGTAAATAAGCACAGTGCAGGCAGTTACAAGCCTTCTGTATGTCATCCAATATGGCCACCGAAAGTTGCCTAGTGACGTCATTACACCCACTCTATACAGTATTAGTATCAAAAGTACCATAGATAGCAATGTGGACAAGATTTTCAAACCACACCAATCTGAAAATGGATTGCATTGCTGGAAAGAGCTTGGAAAACCATACAAGAAAATCCAACAATCATGTCAATCGGTTGATTATTAAGGGTGCTAGAGCTATCTCAATTTTGGCAATGAGGGGTCATTTTCTGCCTTTGTTTTAATGCTTTCTCTGTGGCGGAGTGGTTAGAGTGTGACTTTTTTCTAGGTCAGACTCCTAATCTGAGGGTCGGCGGTTCGATTCCCCGTGCCCCCCGCTCTGCCAATTTGGATTTCCACCGCTGTGTATAACTTACAGCGTCATCAAAGGCCGGTTGGTCTCATACCATGTCTATGTGGTGTGGGAGGTTAAAAATCCCTTGGGTCGGTAAAAGTGTAGGCTCGGGCTTTCTATCGACCAGCAGTGGAATGAGGAAGACCAGTCGTCTATGACTGAAATTTCCCCTGCTTAAACAACTAATGGACACCCCCCCCCCCCCAAAAAGAAGTGTGTGACCCAAAATATATATATTTAGTCAATTTTTGTTCTAACTTGCTTAATAATCGATATATCTCACTAAATTTGTCAGTGTAAGTAGATGACTCTCTGCTCTGTCGATTCCACCCATTAAAATAAAAGTGAGTGAGTGACTTGGAGGATTTTCACCATTAAAATAAAAGTAAATGAATACATTAGTGATTCAGAAAGGTTATAGGAATTTCTCATTGTGTATTGAGTATATATCCATGGGTCCATTGTAACTACTTTCATCCTTACCTTTGTATTCTTAGATTCATAAGAATCTCAGTAATACATCAACTTACAAGTAAGTCTAGTATAACTATCATATCCATGAAACTTTAAGTTTTCTTCCTTTGTTTTAATGTTTTAGCATTACATTGATTGATTGATTGATTGGTGGTTGCTTTACACCGTGTCGGCAGCATAGGCCATATTCATGGCGATAAATGTTTGTTTTTTGTTCAAACCATCGCTTTTACATGTAAAAGCAGACAATCAATTATGTGCCAATAGACACTCATTAAATTAGAAAGCTCACAATCATATATTTGTGGTCAAGGGAAACAAATTCACATAGAAAAAGAAAAGTTTTATTATTAATTGATAGAATTTATTTAGTAAACTATATATGGAAAGGTGGTCTGCAAACTGGCCTTGAATCTCTGCATGCAGTCCTTGATACTCGAGTGGATGTGTCCCAGACTTCCTCAGTTCCGTGAGTCGGAGGATAACCGATGGCTTCCTCAACGACCACGGGGGATGTTCTGGGACTTTGGCATCCTCTAACCCGTCCAAATCCACACCCAAGGCCTCCAAATGAGGTTTCATTTGGAGCCTCAGTGGCCGGATGTAATTCGGCCTGGCTTCATACCTGCATTCGTCATGTGCTCGAATAGACAATTGTGTGCAGGATTCAATGCATTAGTTTTTATCTTGACTACATATTGCATGGCCAGTTTGATTCTCCTGTTGTTAAGTGATGGTTCATTGGCTTCAATGTAGAGGCTCTGAACCGGTGAGGTGTGGAAGGCCCCAAGGGCCAGTCGCAGTCCCTGGTGGTGGATCGTGCCCAAAAATGATTTCCTTGCGGAACCGTATACTATGATGCCATAGTCCACTCGTGACCGAACCAAGGTTCTGTACACGGAAAGCAGAACATCTCTGTCCGCTCCCCACACTGAGCTGGACAGCACCCTCAGAATATCTAGCGCTTTCAATGTGAAAATGTGAACGGATTTGCAAATTGTAAACAGAATGTTGTAGCTGGGCATTTTATCTACGTCATAGGCTGAAATTCATGGGGATACCCCCTAAGAGCCAATGAAAAGAAAGCATTTTGGGGCACCCCTCTGCTATTAGAAGGTTTTTTCCTGGAACAGCTATTTGGCAGAAAACGGCCGTCGCATAACGCGCGGACGTGCACATACCTACCATAGAGGGAGTGCGCATGACGTCATTACTTAGCAGTCAGCGGGCTGCCATCTTGGATTACGAGCGCCCTCCCTAGCCATGTTGTGAATGCATACAGATGCAGTAAAACAGAGTTTTCTTGTGTTATAGGAGGTTTACATCCAATGTGTTTACTTACAGTACTCTAGCAACAACTTCTGAGACCAAACTGCTCAAAACAGTGTCAAATAAACCAACAAATCAGTAAATAAGCACAGTGTAGGCAGTTGCAAGCCTTCGGTATGTCATCCAATATGGCCACCGAAAGTTGTCTTGTGACGTCATTACACCCCCTCTATAGATAATCTGAGTCTCGATGTCGGCGTGAATCATCGCCGTGAATATGGCCTATGCTGCCGACAGTGGGTAAAGCAATCACCAATCAATCAATTAAATCCGGGCACGTTGCGCTCACAATGCTCCAAGGGTAAAACAAATGCCACTGTCATAGTCATAGAGACAACATTAAAACTACCCTAACTATCACAGTAATTTGTGATTTTTGGTGTTTGAAAGCACATTTCTCTTGTTTCTATTATATAGTTCAGATCTTTCTCTACAATTTCACATTCAGCTTTTTTTTTATCAGCCAATTGGAAGTTCTTGAATTTATTTTGCGAAAATAGTTTTTGAGGCCATGATCTGGTAAGCCTGCCACTGGCACTGACACTCAGAATATCTCAACTTTCACTATTATGTCTGTTTTTAATACTTTCAGAGAAAACTGCTCTTAGGTTAAATTAAATACTTCAGATCTTCCTCTTCAATCGCGCATTAAGATATTTTTAATCGACCCAATGAAAGCTTTAAAATTTATTTTGCAAAGATAAATGCTCCACATCGACATAGCATTGCTGCAGCAAAAATCATTGCGGTGTTTTACCCTTTGCGCGGTAGTTTCCGGGGCTGTGACATCACGCCGACATAGCGAATACAGAGCTATGTACCCTGTGGATAAAGGATTCACCCCGTACATCCAGTACAGGGGTGAAAACCAACATATTAGAAAAACTGGTGGGGAATTTTGACATGGCGCGGAAATGATTTGACCTGGTAAATTCCTAATTTAAGAAGCAAAATATATTCTTCACATAAATCTTCATATTTACCTACTAATTTTGATTTGAAATATATAATAAAACATGTAGCTTAATGAATTTAACAAATAAAACCGATGGTGTTTTATCGTCGCCATCTTGTCTTCTCTCCCATTTCACCAACTCTGTGCCGATATGGGGAACCATTTGATCCTGAAGCCAGAGTTTCTACTTCCTGTTCCGTACTAAAGCTATTTTCATCTGTATTTAGATTAATCTTTCATCTAGGTACCCTGACCCTCTAGATAAAAGATTCACCCCATGCTTGCAGCACAGGAGTGAATACCAACCCTATTGAGTATTTGCTCGTCACGTAGGCATCACATTACTCCTGCATCGTGGTTGGATAGAAGCAGGCCGCCGCCGCCGCATCGGCGGAGTTATAGAGGGTATTCCCGTGACGTCATCATCCGGATGCGCGGCCATTGTGGCGATATCACTATTGACAATGCATTGAGTTTGCCGGTATGCGCAATGCAAAACGTCTATTTTATTCAAAATTTACAGAAAACAGAACCCAAATCGTATAAATTTAATATAATCTGTTCGTTGCATATGTTTTCTATATGTGTTCCAATCGGTTTGCTTCTAGGTGGTTTGGTTTTAGAGATATTTAACTTGTTCTGTATGTAGATTGCTCATGGCCATTGACAATGCCTTGAGTTTGCCGGTACGCGCAATGCAAAACGTCTATTTTATTAAAAATTAATAGAAATGCAGAAGCCTAACCGTATAAATTTAATATAATCTTTTCGTTGAATATGTTGTCTATATGTGTTCCAAGCGGCCTGGTTCTAGGTGGTGTAATTTTAAAGATATTTCACATTTTCTGGATGAAGATTGCTCACTGTCATTGACAATGCATTGAGTTTGTTGGGTTTGTTATTGTGGTTGTATCGCCACAATGGCAGCACTTCCGCTTAGCGTGACGTCAGTGCATACCGTCTATAGTGAATGTAAATAAAACAAAAAGCACAAATCTATTCACTGCTACGATCTAATTCTGTTATTTAGAACCATGAATATTCACTTGGGGGTTGAAATAATGTTATTTAGGAGCATAGCTTACTCAATAAGTGAAATTCGGCTCAAATTAAACCTAAAATCCAAGCCATATTAAGTAAGGCCGCCGCCGCATCGGCGGCTTTATTGCGAATGTAAATATAACAAAAAGCATAAATCTATTCACTGCTACGATCTATTTCTGTTATTTAGAACCATGAATATTCATTCGGGAGTTGAAATAATGTTATTTAGGAACATAACTTACTCAATAAGTGAAATTTGGTCAAATTAAACCCGAAATCCAAGCGATACTACGGCCGATAGTAAGGCTGCCGCCGCATCAGCAGCGTTATTGCCGTTGTCGCTGTACTTTTACTCTGATGTTGGGTTTAATTTGACCACAATTGCACTTATTGAGTAAGTTATGCTTTTAAATAACATTATTTTGACCCCCCCCCCCCCAGTGAATATTCATGATTCTAAATAACAGAATTAGATCGTAGCAGTGAATATTCACACACACTTGATACTAAAGGGAACTGCTTCTATCCAACCATGATGGCCGACTAGGCACTGGTCACATGGTGCTAATCATTTGACACAAATCCTCAATATAAAAGCTGTCGAAAACTGCTTTAGTATGGAACAGGGAGTGGAAACTCTGGTTTAGTTACTTGGAAATCCGGCGTGCTTGCCGGTCTCACCAAATTGTCTGATCAAAATCCAACAGGAATTGACAAATATGTATTGTATATGTATGTATGTGAAAGCTGTGATATATGCGTAATAGACGTCTAGACACGTCTGTAATATATGCAAATGAGATGATGTCACATGACTAAGTGTGGTGTCAGATAGGAAGAATGCCGTCCGCTAATACACTGCCGGGCTTGTGGCCGCCTGGTCAGCTTGTCCTCAGCAACAACGCAAAATCGAACTGGAAAACATGGATCAGAGCATATGACATATACGCCACTGCTGCAGGTGTCATATTGAAGACAGAACGAGTGCAATGCTGCATCTTTCTTCACGTCGCTGGCGAAGAAGCGCAACAAGTTTTCGCCAATATGTCCATCGCGCTCGCTGACCGAGACAGGATCGGACCACTCACAGACAAGCAAGCAGAACGCCATATCTGAATGGAAATATTGGAGGACAGGGCCCGAAGTTATGGCCCACAAATGCACAGATGCCTGGAAAGATGGCACATGGATGCATGGATGCCTAGAGGCACAGACACGACTGCACAGATGCCAAGAAGCACAGATGCACAGATCGTCGACAGAGACGAACGACTGTAATGAAAATGGCCAGGATGAAGACGCGCAGAAGTCAGGCCAGCTAAGCAACAGGTGAGGCAGCGAGCAGTGAACACGGAGCACCGAGATGCAAGCATCGGATGCCAGGCCACTGATATTGATATATAATTCCATCATAATATTGCTATGGACTAGTTATTAGTGATGGTAATTGTTTTGTGGAGGCTAAGCAGCTGGACAGTTCAAAGGACTTCAGTGCCATAGTGCGCTCGGACACTCGCTAAACCTGTGGTTTAAGTTACTTACTTACTTACGCCTACTCGCTTAAGTTAAATGCTTGTATATTTGATTGTATTACTGTATGATGAACGAGTAAACCTGGTATTTTTTTATGGGGATTTTGAAACATTTCATGTCTCAGAAATACTTTGAGGGGGGGATGTGATATATGCGTAATAGACGTCTGGACGTCTAGACATGTCTGTAATATTTGCAAATGAGAGGACGTCACATGACTAAGTGTGCCAGAGGTCTAGACCCCTGATGGGGAATAAAGCATTCAGTATCCAGAAGTCAAAGTGTTCAGACGTCGTACTTTCACAAAAGCTGTATATGTATGTATGTATGTACGTATGTATGTATGTATGTTTACATACAAAAGGTAAACTTAAAACTTAAAATCAAACCTAATGACCACTAACACAGCAAGGTGAAGACATTCAGAGAAATTAGCTATTGGTAACCAAACAATTATCCGATTGTAGAACGAACAAACTCACAGAGGTTTGGGGGATGTGGGAGAATGCGTACAAACAGAGAAAGAATGCATGCAGTAGTTAGCTACACAACAACTGAAAGTGATAAAAAGAAGGGGAGTCACAAGACTATTACTGTCTAGCGGCGAAAACAAGTCATTAGACTTAACCGTTATGGGCAGCATAAATACACCCATCACAAACAATTTTTTTTTTTAATATATGTATGTAGCGGCAGTCAAGTAATGAAAGGAGTCTTTGTCGCATCGCAACCGACAGCATGATGTATGTATGTATGTATGTATGTATGTATGTATGTATGTATGTATGTATGTATGTATGTATGTATGCATGCATGCATGTATGTATGCATGCATGTATGCATGCATGTATGCATGCATGTATGTATATAATGTATGCATGCATGTATGTATATAATGTATGTAGGGACTTATTAGGTCAAGTAGAAGCAAACTGGAAAATGGGCTGTTTTCCTCACAGTAAGCGCATTGGTTTATAGGGCAAGAATTTTGACCGGAGTAACGAGTAACATCGAGCTTCCAAGAAACCAATATGACAAACTACAATAACCCAAAATCTTGATGCAGAAAAAGTTAAATATCTCTAAAACCGCACCACATAGAAATAAACCGCTTGGTAGAAAACAGATAACGTATGTTTATCAACCAGATTCTATTAATTTTGTATGAGAGCCATTTACCGATTAGCACGGCAGAGGTGAGAGTGTCAGCAAAAGTGGTATAACTCTAAAATCGCACCACATGGAAACAAACCGCTTAATACACACAAAGATAACATGTTTACCAAACAGATTATATTAATTTTATATGGGGGTCATTTACGGATTAGTGTGGCCGAGCACTGACATTTGGGTTACTTTTGAGTTCTTTTCTCAGCTCAACTGTCAAGTATTTATTCCTAGAAAATTACTTTCCCGAATCGTTGTATCCTAAACATTCGAATTTCTACTTAAGAGTAGTGCTGCGAATGAATTGTTTGCATGCGGTGATGCTGCATGCGGTCAACGTTTTCCTATGGAGCGAAGCGTGAGGACCCGTACACCCAGATTTGCAAGTCTCTACCTCAAGCTCAGCGCTCAGGCTCAGCTGCCCTGTTCCTGAAACAGAGTAGGTAACAGATCAGCCCGTACTTGTAGTAGGGGTGAACAACCTTAATACAAAAGCTGGCAAAGAATTTCGACATGGTGGGGAAATGAACTGAGCTGATAACTTCTTAATTTAAGAAGCAAAATATATTCTTTATATACGTCTTCATATTAACCCACTACATTTGAGTTGAAAAATATAATAAAACATTTAGTTTAATAGACTTTAAAAGTGAAATCGACGGCGTTCTATCACCTCATCTTGTCTTTTGGCCATATCTCATTTCACCAATTCTGTGCCGATATATGTAGCTATTTGATACTGGAACTAGGGATTCTACTTCCTGTTCCATACTAAAGCTATTTTCGTAAGTATTTAGACTACGTTGTCATTCACCCCTGTGCTACCAGTACGAGGTGAATCTTCTTATCTAGAAACAGGGCTGCTGAACAACCCAATGCATTAGAAAAAGTGTCAGAAGGCTGGGTAAAGGAAATGACACCATAAGTTCTTAATCTAAAAAGCAAAATATATTATTCACATACAAATTTACCTGCTACTTTTGGTTTTCAGAATAGGTAAACTCATGGAGCTAAATAAATTTTAAAAGTTTAACTGAGAGCTTTCTATGGTTGCTGTCTTGTACTTTTTGCATTCTCTCCCATTTCACCAACTCTGTGCCAATATAGATAAACACTGGAATCGGGAACTCCAATTAAAAAAATAAAAATAAAAAATTGTTATGTACAAAGCAGTTTTTTGGGGGATTTCGATATGGTTGTCCTTCACCCATACTCTGGGTGGGGATGAATATTTTATCTATCATCACACCTGTGTCCAGTATACATACGGACCCACCCCGCTCCACTGGAACCCCACTTCCTCCACAGTAGGACTCCCTTCACCTCCGAACCAAACACTTTCGGGAAAATCTTCCAACCAAATCCTGGGCACAGGCCTGTATGATAGTTCTATAGTCTTGATATTTATTACAGATTGATAATTAATTGATTAGAAATATATATATTGATTAGGGACTGATAATTCAAAGATATTATAATATAGACGACATACCAAACTATTGAAGTTATATTCCAAAACTCAGGCAAAAGTATAAACAAAAGGCCTTTGCGGTTGTCAACTGATGAATATTTTCATGTTATGGATGTCCATTGTCTTAAACTAAATAATTAGCATATCTTGTATACAGCTTGAAAACAACCAACATATGACTTTTGTTTAAAAGTAATTTTTATTGATTAAAAAATATGCATATCTAATTACAAATGGTAACGAATCATGTTACTTCAGAACGTAGCAATTGGACCAGGTTTCTCTGTGATGCCACCTAACGGACTCCCAGAAGTTGACTCACAGAGTTCCTCATTATTAGACTATTATTTGGATCTCAGTTACATCAAGACAATAAGTGATTGAGAACAATGACTGGCTTGCCAAACAATATCAGCATACCGTTTTTATTTACTTGATCAAAATTTCATGGTGAATGGGGCCGATAGTCAGTGATGTGCTCACACATGAGCTGCTTGCGAGGGGTTTGCCTGAGTGTTAGCAGACCAAATTGCATGCAGGCCACTCAACCAACTTTGGGCAGCCCAACCGTAGGCGCTCAAGGGTTAGTTCGATAAATAATATTGATATAATCTGTTGTTTTATATCCCACGATAATGCCAGTGCTTTTCTTATTTCCAATCAGCCTGAAATATGAAATCCCTGCGGATCTACACTACGCGTTGTGTCCTCTGGCGGACACCGACCCAACACTCATTTAGTGCAGCCCAATTCCCAAAGATCTCGTCATGGTGGCTTACAAGTTCAGTGCATCTTCGAAACCAGAACAATGCCTCACACGTCCACGCAAGGTGGGCGTGCACAATAAGTCAGGCGCCACTACCTACAGGTACCAGACACTTTTCTGTGAACCAGAAGGAGGAGGAACTCAAGAGGCCCACCAGGGCCATACAATTGAGTAACCTTGTGGATGGATTGCTGGAGAGTCCCACCCATCCAACACGCGATGAGTGGCTAAAAGTGGGAGACACCATTGCATCGCTACTGCCAAACTCCAAACAGTGGCCCTCGGTTCTAATGAAAATATTTGCAGGGAAGTACAGAGACTGCGAGCAACAGTCATCGAAAAGATTTGCATTGGCCAAGTCACTATTGGAGTTCACAAGACACATTGATGACGGGTGTACTGATCGAGTCAGATCGCGGGTGACTGTTGCCCTGTTGACGAGCTACATGAGCATTTGTGGAGAGCATTTGAACTTCTCCCCGACGCAGAACCACGAAAGTGAGGCTCACATTGCCACCATCTTTGACGAGGTGAAACAGAAGGCGTCCGTGTATGACTTTGACAGTAGTGTCGCCATCATAAAAGCGCTCTGTCCGACCAAGGAACTTTGGAGACAGGGCCTCGATGTACTTGACACGGTGAAGGATGTGTACCAGCCCTCGGACGGCCATCTCACGCCTTTGATCGTCGCGGCGTACCGGGAGGACTGCTCGGAGGTGGTGCAGGGCTTGTTGACCGAGCTGGCGCGCTGTCTACCCGGCGCCAACTGCTTCGCGCCCGTGCTCGATGACCGCGTCGTCGGGGCGGCGCTCGACAAGGCGCGGCGTGACGGCCACCCCGGGGCCATGCTCCATCTGCTCCGGCACATGCAGCAACATCGGTGGTTGCTGAATTCCACCGTTACCACACAGTTCATCAACTACTACAAAAGGTAATTTCAACTCTTATAGTAGTGGCACACTCAGCCTACTCACACATATGGCTCATTCTTTAAAACTGGGCACGAAAGTGTGACATGGAAACCAAAAGTGAAAACCTTCCAAATAATAGCAAAAAAAACCATGCAAATAATAGCCTAAAGCTAAGATTCCATGTATGCGGCATGCGAATGCGAATGTGGTATGCGGGATAGCTACTCATGCCGACCCCCAATAGCTGATGTCTACTTTTTGTGCTGGAGTGTCGTTAAATAAACAAAACCCCCCAAAATAGATAGGCTACCCATCCCATTTTGGTTTTTTTTGCTCCAAATTTGTGAAGAAAAGTCAAAGTTACTGTTGTTTTCTATGGCAAACGCAGCCGTATTCGCATTCACACCGATCGGTCCATGGGTTGATCCATTTGCCGCGTTCGCATTCGTATTCGTATTCGCATTCGGACACATGGAAGCACCACTATTCATTTACATACTTTTCGATTTGTTGCCGCATTCGCATACCGCGTATATGGAATCTTAGCTTGAGCCAATGTCCTATGAAGGTTTGCATGTTCCGCATATGTCAGAGTTGAAAACAATGAATTTCACTTTTTGAATTAGATCTTATACAAATTGAGCAATACATTAATATCACTTGTTTAACATGAAAATCAAATACACATCCAGAAGCTCCTTTTAACATATACAACATAGTCAAACAAGATTTGATTGATTACTCTTAAGCAGACAAGGTTATGACTTACAAGAAAAAAGTTGAAAAAAAGATTGGCTCCATGCATAGTGTAAATGTGTAAATTTTCACATTTGCATAAAATCATATAAGTAAACTTGTAATTTCTTTCTTGGGATAGCTTCAGTAAATGTACTATTGCTAAAATACTTAATACACAGAGGATACAATAATTATTTGACTTGGAATCAATAAAAGAAAGAACAAATCATCAGCATCCTAATGTGGAAACCAAATATGTGGTGTCCAGTTGTAAAGAATGACCCATATAATACATTTTTAGAGATCTAGTAGATACTAATGTAAAACAAGAAGAAAGTTTAGCTTTCTTGAGGGCAGCAGGGCTGTACCACCTCATACAGTTGATTAAAATTAATTTAAATCAATCTTTACCAATTTACTAAGAATGACTTTTACCTGGAATTATATTTTCCTTGACCACAATTTTGATAATTGTGAGTTTTTTAACTTCATATATGTCTTTTGAGAAGTATTTGATTGTGTGCTTTTACACTCTTTGTAAAAGTGATGGTAAACAAAAATGGACAGAATACAAGTTAAGCACTTCTCACCGTAAATGTGGCCTTTGTTGCCAACATTGCGTAAAACAACCATCAATAAATCAAAGATCTAGTCATGATTTGAACTGGCATATTTTTTTACATTAATACCTGTTGTATTCTAGCAGAATGGGAAAATTGCTGGTTTTGAGTTTCTAATGGGTTTGAATTTCTCTAAACAAAAATGTTGATACATTATTAGGTTGACTTGTTATATTCTACCGTACTTTGGTTTGAAAGTAACTTTTATTTTAAATAATTAAGTTTTAAAATATGTGAACTGTAAACATGCCAAATTAATTTAGGCAAGCGCATCAGAGATGACTTTACAACCAGTTTGATCCAGGGGGACATGTGACTTGCCGCATGTGACTTGCCAAACTCATGGCTTGTCCATTCGTTGATGTTGTCTTCCCACCTCTTCCTTTGTCCACCCTGTGTTCTCCCTTGAGATCCTTGTTCAAGATGGGTTGGGCCAGATCTGATGAACGGGATCAATTGTCTGCAGTTGAAGTTTTCTCCTGCATAATGAATGGATGTAGTGCTCAACTACAACAAAATTATACATGTATTATGCTACATACATACAGGGTCCGTACGGGGCCTGAAAAGTCTAGAAAGGTCTTGAACTTGAAAAGCCTTGAATTTAACCTATTTTGGGTATCTAGTCTTGAAAAGCCATGAATTCCATTAGACTGTCCCCACTGATCTAATTTAGTCTGAAATCACCATTCGGAATGGCAATTTCGGACTAAATCCAAATGAAAATAGTCTTAAATTCCTATCAAAAACAGCCTTGAAATAATAGCCTTGAATTCCATATCTTCACATAAAACTACTAACAAATTCTATTAAGAAACTTAAAATGGACTTATAAACACTGTTATTAATGTTCATTTGTATGAATTCCTTTATGCTTAGCATTCCAAACGAACAGTGGACTGGCAGTACAACTACAGTGACGGCGAATGGGGTGTGCAATAACTGTGGACGCCATCTTGAATCTGAGGACCTGACTCCG
Source organism: Branchipolynoe longqiensis (assembly GCA_030323885.1). Classification (NCBI taxonomy): domain Eukaryota; kingdom Metazoa; phylum Annelida; class Polychaeta; order Phyllodocida; family Polynoidae; genus Branchipolynoe; species Branchipolynoe longqiensis. Next base: position 23,075,474 of record CM059186.1, read on the forward strand.
CAGCAGTTTGCGGATCTCCGAGACAGCTTCCTACAGAGATGTATACACCGAGAAGACATCTTCTTGAACACTTCACCACAGGAACTGTGCATGTTCCAGAAGTTCCTCAAGGAACGCCCACCCTTTGACGTGGTTCTTGACGGGTTAAATATTGCCATGATGACAATCTCCAAAAAGCCCTACCATCAGGCATCAAATGTAAGCATTGTGTTCGTACTGTTAGTTTGCCTTATTTGTGTCTCCCAGGAGACTTTTATGTGTTTGTTGGGGATTGACATATTGGCAACACATAAGGGCAAACAAATATTTAAAATTGGTGATCATCCTTTTGATCACACAAATCAGCGTTGGGCTGACGGTTTTTATTTGTATTTTTCTGGTGTATGATGTAGACGTGATACGTAACTATGTTACACAGATTGTGTGCTTACGAAAATTGAATGACATCCACAATTATATGATTTCAGGGCTCCGCAGACCTCCAGATGTGTGCAAAAAAAATTAGTTTTGGGGTATTTAACCTAGACCAATAGGGCCTAGATCAGCCAGAAGAGGATCTGTAAGTTAGCTTCATACATTTTAACAGTTAGTTTAAAAAAATTGAAAACTCGGGCGGATCATTTTTCAGATACAGGCGGGGACGATAACCAAATCTTTTTTTATATTTGGCCTAAGATCATATCAGGACAGGTACTGACTTGTGGCGGTGCACACTCATATATAGCAGCATTGTAGTGCTACCTCACTGGGAGACCAGGCTACTGCAAGCACGACCCAATATTCTAATTCAGTAACATTATCATCATATGGAGCAAACCAGCCCTTGCCCTATTACAGTAATGCCGAGCGCCAGCGAGATGTATAAATTTGGTAAGTTATTGGTTTGACTCAGTCGGGGTTAAAATAAAATCCACAACCTCCAGTATGGGATGCCTGCTAGTGCTCTTAGCGATTCAGCTGTCCTATCCAATTCTTTTAAGTGAGATCAAATAGAAAGGCGTTCTGACACAATTAGTTCCAATGATCGGGCTTGAAGCTGCATAGTACGATGAAGCATCAACATTTTCAAACCAGAACTTTATCTAGATTTAATTCTGCTTATCTAACTTAGATGCTGATGCACTTATTAAACATTTGTTTCCACCGAGAAGGGAACGCTGAATCAATTTAATAGAACCTATTACTGCATAAGCCTATGGTGTCAGAGTTTTGGCACGCCTGCCAAAACTAATTTGACAGGTTTAAATTTCAAATATCTAAAGAATTAGCCATTTAAAATAAAAGTTAGTTCAAACTGAAGTGAGGTTGGAGCAAATTATATACAGTAGATTCTGGGTACATATATCAGTCAAATGTCAAGTTTGATATCTGTCAAGTTTAACTTCCGTCAATTTTTCTCCGGGAATATGGCCTATGTCGCCAACACGGCGTAAAGAAACCGCCAATCAATCAATCAATCCGTCAAGTTTAACTTCCTCTTGTTTATAATATAATTTATTTCAGCTCCTGGACGTTGTCCAAGACTTCTCCAAGATGGGAAGACTCTTGGTGTGTGGTCGTAAACACATGCAGAACTGGCCACACAACCTGATGACCAGGGTACGGAGACTAGCCACCGTCTTCTTGGCAGACAACGTGTAAGTGTAAAGTCGACGGTTGGCGGTTTGAGTGGTGTAGATAGGCTAATAAGAAATCACTACAGGCAAGGAAGGAAAGAGGATAAAGAGTGAAAGGTAGGAGAGTGAGACTCCCTCATTTATTGTATATATAGTTTCAAGAAACAAGATGGTGGTGATCACATGATCCAGTCTTCCAATCACTAACAGGCATTCCTCTATCCACCAATGAGGGTTTAATATCCTTGTAACCAAGGCATGGTTAGATCTGGCTACAGTGCCCTGTTGTGCAGTGATCGATAAATAACACTTGGAGGGGAGGGGGTATGTGAGGAGAGTTCCAAAGACTCTCTCACAAGTCAAGAAGTGACCTCTCTCAGGTCAAGAAGTGACCTCTCACTATCTATTTTGATATACACTTTCTATCTTTAATTAGTAATGGATCACCAACTACACATATACCTCATATGCCTTTGGTTTTACAAACCATCTACCATAATATAGACTATTTGCAATTTATTATAGAGTAGTTCTCCATAGCCCATATCTCAAATATCGGAAAACTTTACATAAGGTTACGAACTAATTACATCTTAAAGCGATTGGGTTTAAATCTGCATATGCTGATGAAATCATCAAATTTTCTATAGAGATTACTGGACGCGGTGGCCGAATCGGTAGAGCACAAGATTCCTGCGCGGAGGGTCGAGAGTTCGAATCCCAGCCGAGTCAAACCAGTGATTTATAAAATTGATACTTGTCGCTTCCTAGCCTGGCGCTCGACATTAATAGTATAGGACAAGGACTGGTTCGCACAGCATCAGGATAATTTGTGGTGTGGAATACAGGGTCATGGTGCCGACGGCCTGTTCTTCCACTGGGACAGCACTATAAATTCGTCATGAGTGTGCACTGTGACAAGTCGGTACCCGTCCTGACATGACCTTAGAGGTTTACTTTTTATATACAGTAAATCCTCTAACAGACCACTTCCACAAATTGACCACTCCCTATATCGATCGGTTTATTTGGGTCCCAAAGGATCACCCATACAATACCATTGTAATGATTAAAAAAACTTCCAAAGCCGACCACCTCCCTAAATGGACCATTTGAAATCGGTCCCATGGTCGGTCGATTTAAAGAGGTTTTATTGTAACTTTTTTTTATTTTTTACGATGCATGCATTATATTGTTTACTATGCATTTCTATGTTCTATTGCAAGTGCTTAACATATAAATATTTGTTATATTTAACCACTGTGTGACCCCCAAAAGCCGATGTTTACTCTTTGTGTAGTTTTGTTTTTTTTGGGGGGGGGGGGTGTGTGTGAATTAATCAGCAAACAAACAATCTATGTTGACCTTGTGCCTGGTTGGTGCAGTTCCAGTGACGACCCGTTCATGCTGTACGCCGCCCTACACAGCGGGCCCCAGACGCTGATCGTGTCACGTGACATGTTGCGCGACCACCGCTATCTGCTTCCTTCTTTGCATCAGCATAACTTCAACACTTGGCAGCGCACGCACCAAGTCACCCTCAACCGGCGGACAAACCACAGGCCGTCATATCACGTAAGCTACACACAACTTAAAAAATAGATAACGGATTCACCCTGTACTCGCAGAACACGGGTGAATACCAACCCTATATAAAAGCTGTCGAAAACGCGGGGAAATGAAATAAGAGCCTAATTTCACAATCTAAGAAGCAACATTTATTCTTTGTATATGTGTTCATATTTCCCCGCTACCTTTGAGTTGAAAAATATAATAAAACATCTAGTTTAATAGGATTTAAAAGTGAAATCGACGGCATTCTCTGGCTGCCATCTTGTCTTTTTGCATTCTCTCCCATTCCACCAAATCTGTGTCAATATATGTAGCCATTTGATCCTGGAACCAATTTCTAGTACCTGTCCCATACTAAAGCTATTTTCGCCCGTATTTACACTACATTGTCGTTCACCCGTGTACTACAAGTACAGGGTGAATCTTTTCATCTACTTAAAAAGTTGCATAGTCCGATGGTTTTTGAGTTTCTGTCATTTTCTGAGATAAATATATTAGGTTGATCGTTACGATCTACCCTGTTAGTTTTAATGGTTAAGTTTTGGGATATTTGAAGTGCAACCATGCAAAAATAAATTTTGGCAAGCATGCCAGAGTTTCTGTCATTTTCTGAGATAAATATATTAGGTTGATCGTTACGATCTACCTTACTTTAGCTTGAAGTAACTGTTAGTTTTAATGGTTAAGTTTTGGGATATTTGAAGTGCAACCATGCAAAAATAAATTTTGGCAAGCATGCCAAAAGTCTAACACCATAGGCTTCTGTTGTAACAGGTTCTATTGAATTAGCTCAGTGTGTCCTTCAGTGTGACGACGCATGTTTAATAAGTGCACCAGTATCTAAGTAATATGTGTAGACTAAGATCTATCTAATTATTTTGGTTTTGAAAAGTTGATGTTTTCATAGGACTATGCAACTTTAAAAAGTTGCATAGTACTTTACTTTAGTTTGAGGTAATTTTCGTTTTAAAAGGTTAACTTGATATTTGAAGTAAAACCATGCAAAATTATTTTGCTGTGCATGTCAAAATGGTGGACATACTCATAGACATAGGCTTCAGCAGTGATAGCTTTTGTTAAATTGAGTAAGTATTCTTCCTTCTAATTTCTATGCAACAAAAAAGTTGTATTTAATGCAGCAGTATCTAAGTTGGGTATGTGGGACTTTTTTTGTAAATATAGTTTATTCATTGAATAAAGTCTTTTGTCGGCGACATGGCACTGGTGTTCCAGTCATGTGAGAATACAGTTATTTACAATGTATGTATATGTAGTCTGATATTGTCATCAGCAGCTAGCTCAAATCAGCTGAAATAACAATATCAAACATTTAAAGACTTACATATGGTATAGTTTGAAAATTCATATATAAAAACAGTAGTTATATGTTGTATTCATACACACTTAGATACATACATGTGTATTGATTAGACCTTTAAATTACGGAGTGGTTAGGTGCATAGTTTCCCTTCATAGGTTTGTATGCCTACTATGTTGTGAATTGCAAAATTATCATGTTGTTGGAGTTAACAACAAGTGTGGTTAGCTTGTAGGGTTAGGCTTAAAAGGTTAATACCTCGGGTGTTTTTTTGTGTGACTACATGAAGTAGTTTGAGTAAGTAGGTTGTTAGTAATGATGGGATAAACAATGCTTGGAGGATTGTACATTTCAGTCATTTAGTAGTCTAGTACAGACTTTATTAGTGTCTACGTTTATACAAGATCAAATTTAGGTAAATATTTTGGTTTAGAATATGTTATGCTTAATTGAAAACCATTAAAATAAATGCACCTCATTGTGAGAAGCGTATGTCATTCTGCTATCTTGTGAAATAATATGAATCTAAATAATTACAATATTATATCAAACAGGGATGAAAGATCTCACCGATTTCCATGATTTTTTAATATTCTCCGAGTAACATTCACAAAATGCCATGGATATGTATAACAGTAATTTGTTGGTCCGAATCCTGTTTTTATAAAACCAGACGGGATGGCCGAATGAGTTAGAGCGTCCGTCTCCCGTGTTGGTAAACCATGGGATCGTGGGTTCGAACCCTGGTCGGGTCAAACCAATGACTTAAAAATTGATACTTGTCGCTTCCTAGCCAGGCACTCGGCATTATTAGGATAGGGCAAGGACTGGTTGGCTCAGTGTCAGGATAATGTGACTGAGTGGGATATCAGGTCATGGTGCTGGCAGCCTGGTCTTCCAGTGGGACAGCACTATAAAGTTGTCATGAGTGCGCACTGTCACAAGTTGGTACCCGTCCTGATATGACCGTAGATGTTGCCAGGACTTAAAACTCCCAACAATCAACCATATCAAATAAGGCTCATGTTTGTTGTTGTCTTCATTACAGTGGCCCTCCCAGCATGACACCCGCGTACAGTGGACAGCAGAGGGGTGTCACGTGCCCTTTGAAGACCAATTAGAACGCCCGTCTCATGAACAGCCCACGTCATGGGTGTGTCTCAAAAAAGGATGCAAATGAGCCAGAGCAATGTCTTTTAACGCAGAACTATTTTTCATTTCATAGTGTGTACTGTTATGCTAGGCATATGTAATGATGAAACATACAGGTGTATTACTCATTATTTGACCGGACACGGTGGCCAAATCTCTAAGTTCACTAAGAGCACTGGCTTCCCGAACAGAAAGTTATGGATTCCAGGGCCCGTACACATCTGAATATATGGAATTCAAGGATATTTCAAGTCTGTTTTTGATTCGAATTCCAGACTATTTTCATTTAGATCTCAGGACAAAACAACAATGGTGAATAGCGATTTCGGACTAATTTAAATCAGTGGGAACATTTTAATGGAATTCAAGGCTTTTCAAGACTAATGGGGACCTTTCATGAGCCATTTCTCTCGCTATACACTTGGTGGCAGCACCCGTTCCCGGTCCAAATCGGCCATCATGGTTGGATAGAAGGGTGGAGGTGTATTGCTGGTGTAGGTGTGTGGTGGGGGGTGTAGGTGTGTGTGGTGAGGGTGTAAGGGGTACTGGGGGTATAGGTGTGTGGTGGGGGTATAGGGGTGTGGTGGGGGTTTAGGGCTGTGGTGGGGGTTTAGGGATGCTAAAGATTGTGAGGTGCAGCACTGCAAGACACCCCTACACCTCCACCACAAACCACCTACACCCGCACCACACCCACCTACACCCCCACCACATCCCTAAGTCCCCACCACACCCACCCCACCATGCCCACTCATCACACACCCGTAAATCCCAATACACCCCCACCACACACACCAAAATCCTCACCACACCCCTACACCCCACAACACAAACGCCCCCGCCACCCACCCACCATACACACGTACACCCCAACCACACCACCATACACACCTGCACCCGACTATACCCACTCATCATACACCCCCACCACACACCCCTAAATCCCGATACACCCACACGACACACACCAAAATCCTGACCATACCCCTACAACTCTACAACACACCGACCACACAAACATATGCCCCGACTATACACCCACCATACACACCATCACACCATGCCCACTCACCACACACCCCCCATCACACATCCTTAAATCCCCACACACCACCACCACCACACACACCAAAATCCTCACCACACCCCTACACCTCCACCACACAAACATGCCCCACCACACACACCTACACCCTAACCACACTATAACCCCCCACCCCCACCGTAAATCCCCATACACCCCCCACCACACACACACACACACACAAACCCTCACCACACCCCTACACCTCCACAACACCCGAGACCGGCATGGTGTGCCATCTGACGAGAGAGTTATGCAAACTGAAAGGTCCCCATTACCCAAAATAGGTTAAATTCAAGGCTTTTCAAGTCCTTGAATTGGGGTAAATGAAGTTCCAAGACTTTACAGGCCCTGTACGGACCCTGGGGTTCAAATCCCAGCTGAATTAAACTAAGACCGTACGAAATGGATACCTGGCACTACCTTGCCAGGCACTTGGTAATAGTACAATAGGTTTGCTCAGTAAATGGATAATACGACTGATTGGATATCAGGTCTTTGTGCCAATGGCAGTGAGGCAGCACTATGAAGTCACTGAGTACAGTCGCCTCCTGATATGGTTTTAATGCTATGCTGTTAAATCCCAACGATGGTATTATTTTAATTGAAATGACAAAATGAGTCAAAATAAATATATAGGAATGCATTCAATTCATGTGTGAATAATAAAAGAAGGTCCAACCCACTAACTTTGGATCGTCTCTTTATTTACATATTGCCAAGCAGTGAATCAAATATTGTGTGCGCATCCAAGGCAGATACACAGATTCATAATTTATTAATCCAAACGATACTCCTGAGTTAACCGTTGGCGTAAGGTGCATGGAACAAGTGGCGTGAACAATAACACACATCTTGGAGGTTTACTTGATGCGGTGCCCGAATCGCGACAGTTCAGGTTTTCCATGCGGAAGGTAGGTAATTTAGTTCCTGGTCGAGTCAAGCCAATGACTTATAAAATTGATACTTGTTGCTACCTCGGCTGGCATTCGGCATTACTAGAATAGGGCAAGGACTGGTTAGCTCATTGTCAGGATAATGTAACTGAGTTGGATATTGGGTCATGGTGCTGGCAGCCTGATCTCCCTATAGACCCCTTTCAATGTTTATAAACATCGTGTATGCGCGCGCACTTTGGCTGCAGAACGAAGCACACTGCCATTGAGTTTGCAGATAAGTGCAGTGCAACACAACGATTTTATTAAAAATTCATAGAAATGAAAATCCTAACCGTATAAATTTAATATAATCTTTTTGTTGAATAGGTTTTCTGTATGTATGCCAAGAGGTTTGTTTCTAGGTGGTGTAGTTTGAGAGATATTTCACTTTTTTGTATGACTATTGCTCATGGCCATTGACAATGCATTGAGTTTGCCTATACACGCAGTGCAACATGTCAATTCTTTTCAAAATTAATAGAAAAACAGAACCCTAAGCTTATGAATTTAATATACTCCTTTCGTTGAATATGTTTTCAGTATGTGTGCCAAGCGGCTTGCTTTTAGCTCGTGTAATTTGAGAGCTATTACACTTTTTCTGTATGAAGATTGCTCACGGCCATTGACAATGCATTGAGTTTGCCGATACGTGCAGTGCAACACAACAATTTTATTCAAAATTAATAGAAATACAGAACCCTAACCTAAAGGGGCTGTCACATTAGGGTTTTTTGCGGGAGCGTACGGCGGCGTAGGCGCATTACGTCATATACGTCGCCATACGCTACGCATACGCTACGCATACGCTACGCATAGGCCGTCATATGCCGTTGTACGCCGCCATACGCTTTCTCCCGTCCGTCCAAAATATTTTGTGCATGCTAAAAAAATCTCGACCTATGGGAGCGTATGGTTCATACGCTACTCATACGCCGGTGTACGCTCCTCGTACGCCGGTGTACGCTCCTCGTACGCCGGTGTACGCTCCTCGTGCGCCGGCGTAGGTTACGCATACGCTCAACTTGCGTCACCGGCGTATCTCTAGCGTATGTAGCGTACGCATAGCCTACGAGTTACGTATGGGAGCATACTCCTAGCGTGTGCACAGCGTATGTACAGCGTATGCACAGTGTATTCAAAGCGTATGCCATAGGTCTCGACATTGATCTTGACTCATATGCTACTCATATGCTCATACGCTACGCATACGCTACGCATACGCTACGCATACGCTACGCATAGGTTCCATATGCCAATCAAAACTGTCAAAAAATGTCACAGTACGCTCTCATACGCTCCTCATACGTTACACATACGCTAAAAAACACCCGATAGGTCACCAAAGGTCATCATAGGCCGGCATTCGCAGGACTTACGTAGGTTTTCAATACGCCCCCGCCATACGCCGTAATGTGACAGGGCCTTTATGAATTTAATATAATCCTTTTGTTGAATATGTTGTATGTATGTGTGCCAAGTGGTTTACTTCTAGGTGTTGTAGTTTTAGAGATAGTTTACCTTTTCTCTATGACGATTGCTCATAGCCATTGAGTTTGCAGTGTGACCCGTGTGTCGTCCTGCAGCCAAGCTGCATGCGCACTGGCCTAAATACCTATGCTGACGTCATATGAAATAGGTCTATGGGGCGGCACTATAAACACTGAGTGAACATAATCACCAGTTGGTACCCGTCCTGATATGACCTCAGATGTTTCCAGGACATAAAAACCCCAATACAAAAAAAAAGAACTTGGAGGTTCACACTTCTGGCTATTTATTTTTACGGCACATCGTTAGCCTGCACCCTCTGGTGAGTGATTCGAAAATGAAATGTGATAATACCAAGTGAACATTTGCCTAGATATCGTAAAAATTTCCATATTTTTCATTAAAATATGCTACAATTTAAATACATGCGATATTTGTTGAAGGGCAGACCCGACACTATCCCAAACAAAGTGCGGCGTTTCAGAAATGTAGGCTTATTAGATAAAAAAAAAGAAAATTAAAAAATCAAAAAATAATCACGATGCAGTCTGCACAAATACGGGAAACAACCACCTGTTGCCGGGAGGCATTAAAGATATCCACACAATCCGATGGTTCTGGCTTCATGTCATATTAAAAAACAAAAATTATTAAAGCATACGCCAGTACCTACGTTGAATATAGAAGATTAAAAACGAATAATCGTTTTGAGTTTTGAAAAGATTATATTTTCATTGTATTATGTAACTTAATAATTAGATAATTCAGTGCTTTTCGAGTTTCTGCCATGCTTTCTAGATAAATATATTAGGTTAGATAAATATTTTAGGTGATAATTCGAATCTATGATATCTTAGAGAGTGAACCAAACGGGATGGCTCAATGAGTTACAGCGTCCATCTCCCGTGTTGGTAGACCATGGGATCGTGGTTTCGAACCCTGGTCGAGTCAAACTAATGACTTAAAAATTTATACTTGTCACGTCCTAGTCTGGCGCTTGGCATTATTAGGATAGGGAAAGGGCTGGTTGGCTCAGTGTCAGGATCATGTGACTGAGTGGGATATCAGGTCATGGTGCTGGCGGCCTGGTGTCCCAGTGGGGCAGCACTACAAAGTCGCTATGAGTGCGCACTGTCACAAGTCGATACCCGTCCTGATATGACCTTAGATGTTGCTAGGACATAAAACAACAACAAACAAACCTTAGTTTGAAGTAACATGAAAATATGTGGACTTAATTTCGGTGTGCACACTGAAATGCTAGATAGTACTTGAAAAAGGAAAAGAAGTTAGTTATTTTAGGTACAGTTTTAAGCTGCATAGTCCATTGAAGCATCAAATTTCCAAAACCAAAACAATTATCTAAATTTGATTTTTATACATCTAGCTTAAGACTGATGCACTTATTAAGCAGTCGTTGGCACATAGAAGGGAACACTGAGTCAATTTAATAGAACCTGTTACTGCAGAAGCCTATGGCATGCTTGCCAAAATTAATTTGACATATTTGCACTTCAAATATCTCAAAAACATAGCCATTTAAAATAAAAGTTACTTCAAACTAAAGTCAGGTAGATTATAACAATTAATTTAATATAATTATGCCAAAAGCTCATAACCATCAGACTATGCAACTTTAAAAAGGTTATATAAAAGCATTACTGAGCAAAAACCCACCAGTTACCCCCCCCCCCCCCCGCCATCCCATTCCTATCCTACACAGTTTCAGCTCAGGGTAGGACAGTAACTTTTTTGCCCACTTGCCCAATTGGGCAAGTGAGACATTCAGGCAGGTCCCCAAGAACTTCAACTTCACCTGCCCGACCGAGTAAACTAGGTGCCCCGGGCAACCGGGTAGTCCTTACTGTCCTACCCTGCAATTTGTTTAACTATTGCACTAAGACTGAGTTGTAAACAATACTGTTGAGCTTCATGGAAATATATATCACCAATGACCTTACAGCATTAGCACCAACCAACACTAATGCACAAAGAATTTCAAATCAATATTAGCAAAATAATAGACAATATACCACATATATTGCTGAAGGCCCAGTCACACCTTACTGGACTGGAGAACCGGACACTGTCTGGTACTGTACGGCGATCTCCGGTACATGTCCGGTACCCATCCGGTACAAGTTTTGAACATGCACAAAACTTCAACCGGACACCGCCTGACTGACGTGTCCGGTACCCATCCGTACATGTCTGGTACCCATCCGTTGGTGTCCGTTTTGTCCGGTACATATACGGTACTTGTCCGGTTGTCTGGCGGCAATTGTCCCAATTACGCTCCATTTCTATACATTTTGTGTACCGGAGAGCACCGGACTAGACAATTCTTTGTCCGGTGGTGTCCGGTACTCAGTCCGGTAAGGTGTGACAGGCGCTTAAAGAATTAACAGGTTTGAAGGGGGAACATTATTTACTCAAAATATTATATATTATATATCTTCAGATAATAGCTATAATTATTGTAAAATAGCTACTCCCATCTACGGGTCAAAAAGAAACCAAAACTTGTAAACAGAGGTTACGGTTTATTAGTTGGGGGTATGTATATGTCAACTGCCTCGCTGTATAATGACTATATAAGGAATTTATTAAGAATTAAGCACTGAATTCTCAAATTTCATATACTAGACACATGGCCGAATCGGTAGAGTGCAGGCCTTCCGTGCGGGAGATAGGGAGCTTGACTCCCGGTCGAGTTGACCCAATGACTTATAAAATCTATACTTGTCGCTTCCTAGCTTGGCACTCAACATTAATAGGACAGGGCAAGCACTGGTTGGCTCAGTGTCAGGATAATTTGAGGATATCGGGTCATGGTGCTGGCAGCCTGATTTCCCAGTGGGGCAGCACTATAAAGTCACCATGAGCGCGCACTGTCACAAGTCAGTACCCGTCTTGATATGACTAGAAGTTGCCAGGATGTAAAATTCCAACAACCAGCCAACAAATCTCATAAGAAGCTGCTGAGGAAATTCAACAAATAGAAGAAAACAGTGCCGTGTGGACAACCCAGTTACAGGGTACACAGAAGCACAATGTTTTAAACTGGATAATATTGTCACTTTGTAAATTCACCAGTCAGTACACAAATACTAGCTTTTGTTGGCACTATCTATTTAAAAAAACCACACACACAAAAACACAATTGTATTGTCACATAACCGGAAGACCAGGGGCCCAGGGGTGATAAAACACTTTATTTAATGAATAAACTATATTTAAACTATATATATATATTAAAAGACCTGTCGACAGAACTGTCTTACACCTAATCCCGATAGGCATGTGCAACATGTCGATTCTACATAGAATAATATCACTCGTTTTCTACTAAATCGGTACCATCTTTGAATAGCTTTATAGTAAACGCTATATTCTGTTAGTTTTTGTGTGCGGTTTTCTCCCCACCTCCCCCATTTTTTCGTATGTGTTGAGATTCAAGAACACGTTAGGAAGACCAGATGGAATGGCCGAATGAGTTGAGAGTCCGTCCGTCGCCCGATTTGGTAGATCGTGGGATTCAAAACCCACAAGTTCAAACCCTTGTCGAGTCAAACCAATTACTTAAAAATGTACACGTGTCGCTCCCTAGCCAGGCGCTCAGCATTAATAGGATAGGGCAAGGACTGGTTGGCTCGGTGTCAGGATAATATTGTGACTGAGTGGGATATCATGTCATGGTGCTGGTGGCTTCATCTCCCAGTGGGGCAGCAATATAAAGTTGCCATGAGTGCGCACTGTCACAAGTCAGTACCCACCTGATATGACCTTAGATGTTAATGAATGTATGAGTGTTTGAGTATCGGTGTGCCGAACGCTCTCCAGCTGACGATAATCTAAACTGTAGAGTGTTGGGTTGTGACTCTTGTTATTCAAGTACATTGTATGCCATGAACAACCACATATAGCCATGACAGAGATAACAAAACAAATCTATTATATATAGGCAGTATTATTACTAAAGGAATCATGACCCAAAATTCCCTCATCGCGTGACCTTATAAGTTGCTAGGATGTAAAACCCCAACCAACAAACCAACGTAAAATGCCCCTATATATATACTGCCTTATAAAAGCACCCAATACACAATTAGTTGACCTAAATAGCTGACATAACTGCCATGGACACTTGGTTATGCATTATAAATAAATTGAACTGATGTGGTAAAACCGATACCAGTTAAACGCGGTAATTATAATATATAAGTATAATTAACCACAGATGAAAAGGTAAAGAAATCATAATCTTATAAAATAACAGATACAAGAAAAAAAACCATCAAGTAGTGTTCCCTTTTCGACTGTAGTGACTATTAATAAAACCAGTTTCCAACCCTTGTAATGTTGATATAATAATGGTCATAAGCATCTGCACAAAATAGGTAAAAGCTGTCCTGGAACCTTACGCCTTACTGGTCAGCGGTAACGATATGCCTTGCCCTGCCGGTATCGAAGTAGCCACAGTCGCTTTGGCTTTGCGCTTCTTATAGTTCATGTAGGTACGGCTAAAGATTGCTATGAAGATTATAACAATGCCAAGCGCTCCGGTGGCAGTGACCGGGTGACTGAAGACGAGGCAGGAGAGAAGAATGGCGAGGCCCTGGCGGATTGTCATTATGATGGTGAAGGTGACGGGCCCGAAGACGTCGATAGTGTGGAAGATGAAAAGCTGGCCAGTGGCTGAGCATATGGACAAGAGCACAACGTGGAACATGAATGTCGGGTAGGTGGCCATGAAGGTGAAGCTCTCCAAGAAGGTGCCCTGTTCAACAAGCGTGGTGGACGTGAAGAGCACCGAAAAGAGGTTCACCCCGAGCATCATCTGCGTGGAGGACATCTTGTAAGTGTCATAGAGCTTGCCCTGCCAGTTTGATGTGAAGGCATCGAAGAAGAGGTACCCGCCAAGAAGGATGATGCCGGAGGCTGTCGTGTTTGAGTTGCGCAGTGAGTCCTTGCTTGTCAGCACAAACATACTTACGCCAGCTGAGATCATGAGCGCAGTCATGTACTCATGGTACTCGAATGTCTTCCGCGACACCACCTTCCCCATCAGCATGACCGGGATCACCTTCGACGCCTTGGCGAGCACCTGCGTTGGGAAGCTGACAAACTTGAGTGCTTCGTACTGGAACCAGCTGGAGAGAATGTTGGAGAAGGAGCTGTAGGAGTACTTGTAGACAGGCGCGCGGTGCCTAGGCTGCGGACGTAAACACAGCGTCAGCGCAGCGAACACCAGCGCCAGGATGCGGTTCATGAAGACGAGGAACTGCGAGTTGCGGAAGTGGACTCCGACATGGCCTTCTGCCGCGCCATACTCGAAGGCCATGATTCGCTCCTGCAGCAGGCCCCAAACAAGGTACGAACACAGCAGGCCGCCCGAGCAGAAGAGCAGCTGACCCAGCTTCCGCAAGAAGGGGACCTCTCCACCGGGGTCACTCGGCTCCGTGGTAGGAGGACCCTGTTCCAGGGAGACCTTCTCATTCTCAATGGAACCATTGATACACAGTCGCAGTGCTGTCGGTATTAAACCATCACCTGAAAGCATTAATTAATAATAAATACCACTATTTGGCATCTACAGTAGTAGCGGTCTTCAATGGACAAACTCTGCATCCAGCGGGCCCCCCCCACCTGTTATTATTTATGATTAATTAAAGTTGCATAGTGCGATGGTTTTGGATTTCTGTAGTTTTTCTGAGATAAATATATTAGATCGATCACTAATATCTACTTTACATTAGTTCAAAGTTACTTTTATTTTAAATGGTAAACTCTTTAGATATTTTGAACCAAACATGGAAAATTAGTTTTGGCAAGCTTGCCAAAACACCATAGACTTCTGCAGTAACAGGTTCTGTTAAATTGACTCAGTATTGCCTAATAAGTACATCAGTATCTAAGTTAGATATATAGAATCAAATCTAAATAATTATTTTGGTTTTGAAAATTTGATGCTTCATCGGACTATGCTAATACCACTATTTAGTATCTACAGTAGTACCGGTCTTCAATATTCACAGTGCCGTTGGTATTCAGCTACCAATTGCAAGTATTAATTAATAAATAATACCACTATACCGCATCTACAAAATATATTAGGTTGATCATTATAATCTGCATTACTTTAGTTCGGAGTAACTTCTATTATAAATGGCTAACTTTGGAAACATATGAAATGAAAACATGCGACACTATTTCTGGTGTGCATACCAAAATGCCGGTCACCATAAGTTCTATTAAATTGATAGTATCCCCTTCAATGTAGTAAAAAATATTTCTTAAGTGCACCAGTATCTTATTTGGTTTCGAAATGTTATGCTTCCATCGGATTATGCAGCTTTAACCAGGCATCACATATCTGGAACAATTAGGGATGAAATTTTGGGGTTTTATGTCCTAACAATATTCTGAAATGATCTCAGCATGGATACCAACTTGTACCCCCCCACCACACACACGCAACCCACACATACACAAAGTATTTGGTTCAACCACGGCCTACCCGGACAGGAAGCATACACTCTACCCACTTGGCTATCCCTAATGAAATTTGCAATAGGAAATCTATTCTTAGCTCTGATATAATTGGCCAGACTGGTGGCAGGGCCTGTACACATGTAAAGATATGGAATTCAAGGCTTTTCAAGGCTGTTTTGATAGGAATTCAAGACTAACTTCATTTGGATTTAGTCCGAAATCGCCATTCGAAATGGTGATTTTGGACTAATTTAGACTAGTGTGGATAGTTTAAGGAATACAAGGATTTTCAAGACTAATTACCAAGGTTAAATTCAATGCTTTTTAAGGCCTTGAAATGTGGAAAATGAAGTTCAAGACTTTCCAGGCCCTGTACGGACCCTGTCCTTGTGACCTAATATTCCACAAAACAACACGAGTTCACACGGTGATCACAATCAGCCAGTGCTATAATCTGCCCATTCAACACATGTCGCCACTGCACCGATCTACATACACCATCAATCAATCAATAGTTCCGTCCTCTAGGCACCAGGCAAGGCAGAGAGAACCTGTCCATTCGCCTGAATTGTTAAAGTGTCAATAGTTGTGAGGTGTCCAGACAAGGTGACGGACAGAGGCACCATTAAAGGAGAATCAGTTTACGGATAATTATACTCGTATAATGATTATACAGTATATATATATATATATATTTTGGTATTTTTTTAAAACCACCACATTCTGGGAGCTATTCTGGTGTGATTAAATTAGCAGTTGATTACATTAATCTACAATTCTGGGTATAAATAAATCATTACTTTGCTTCGACTGGGAGAAGTGTGTTGCATTGAATGCCATATGTCAGTATACAGATAGTCTGCACTCATGGCGACTTTATAGTGCTGCCCCACTGTGGCGCACATATATATATAATTATATATAGTATAGTTATACGAGTCTTACCTTGGTACAGATGATGGATAACTGTTGTTTTACCGAGGTATAAGCCTCGGATAGATGTGGGCTAGGGAGAGGTAAGCACGTCCGGTACCAGCAATCTTAACCTACTTATTGAGGATAAAAATGACTTTCAAACAATGGATACTATTACTTTACCGAAAAGGTACACCAACGGAATAGATGTGGCAGGGTGTGGCGGGAGGGCCCTAGCCCACATCTATCCGAGGCTTATACCTCGGTAAAACAACAGTTATCCATCATCTGTACCAAGGTAAGACTCGTATAACTATACTATTTTACCTCGGTAAACAGCCTCAGGCTAGCCTCAGGCTAGGGAGACCTTTACATAATTCATTTTTATCCTTAATATCATTCTTTCTTATCATTATAACATTCTAAATTTTTGTTCTCACCTATTCTTGTTAGTTGGCGAGAAGACGCTTTGCAACGCCGGTAGGCTTTTCTAGTCGTTTATTATAATGTTTTGCAAACGACTTAGCCGTCTTCCAGCCTGCATGCGCTAGTATTCTTTTCACAGAAATACCAAGCACCCGTGCCTTGGAGACCATGGCTCCTCTAGTTGAGTGGGAAGAGTATTTACTCGTATCCACTCCAGCCAATTTCAACACCGTAATTGTCCATCTGGCAAGTGTGTCTCGTGAAATCGCCTTATGTGGCTTTATAAAACTCACTAATAGTTGTTGTGATGCACGTAAATCCTTTGTCTTGTATATATAAGCCCGTATGGCCGACACAACACATAATTTCCGATCATTCGGAAAACAGTCTAAGTGAACCGTTGATAAAGGGTCACCTAACGTGTTCGATTTAAGCAATTTTTCTAAATCAAACGTAGCTTGTTCCTTGTCTATTTCTAATCCAGTTAAGGGTAAAGCAACAATCGTCTGTCCTCTATGTCCGGTTACTAACAATAACAGGACCGCGACCTTAAACCCTAACTGTTTTATATCTAACCACGAGTTGTGAGGCCAAGCCTGAAACAACTTAAATACTATAGAAACATCCCAAAACCGACTATACTTTGGTTTTGGAGGATTCCTTTGATAAATTGAACGAAGTAAATAACAAATAACATAATGTTTTCCAACTGTTTCGCCATCAATTCTAGGTAATATAATTGATAACGCACATCTCGCCGCATTAATCGATCCAAAGGAAAGTCCTTCATCCTCTAGAGAACGAAGAAACCGAGCTACTTGTGAAATCTTTGGATTTGTCGGCTTAACTTTCATTAACAAACAATGTACACCCCATTTCTTTAAATAGGTTGTATACATTTTGACAGTTCCTGGCCTCCAGGCATCCGATATTATCCTATCCTCAGTAATTCTGTCCAATCCAAATTGCTGTAGCTGCTTCCTTAGAAAAGGAATGCCAATAGGGGCGTCGTTGACACGTCGCCGTGAACCACTAGCGGTCCGTGGTGCGTCAGATTCCCGAGTTTTCTTGGGAATCGTATACGATCTTTTGCCAGTTGTGAAACTGCTGGCAGCCAAGGTTGCGTGTCCCAATCGGGCACCACCAGTATCGCATGTGTCCCTTCCAAGCCGATTTTTCTCACTACTCTGCTGATAATGCTAAATGGTGGGAAAATATAAAAATAATTATTTTCCCAGGTAATAGCAAACGCATCTACTTTCCAAGCATCCGGTTCAGGATGCCAAGAAACATAACAGGGTAACTTGTTATTATTTCGTGATGCAAATAAGTCAACCTCAGGTGTACCCCATTTTTCACAAACGAAGTTAAACAAAGGTGTAGAGAGACACCACTCTAAATGGTCACGGAAATTTCTACTTTTATAATCTGCAAGTGTATTTTGTGACCCTGGAATATGCGCTACAGTCAGCCAGACTTGTTGAGCCTGTGCCCAGTTCCAAATCAGTTTCAGCCACAAAGTTGCTTACAGTTTGTGTGTTTTTAGAGGCTTCAGGGACTTGTAAAGTTTGTGTTTGGACCTCTACTTGGACCCGCCTCTGGGGAAAGGTCTCGACGAGTTGAACCCTCGGCCTATTGGCCGTGCGGTGTTGTCGGTCCAGCCTGGGCGAGCGCCCCGGCCCCGAAACCCTTGACCAAAGCTTGAACTCGGTCTGGTTCCTCTGGTGAACCGTCGTGGATGAAAATCCCCTCGTGACTTTTTGAAACGAGGAGCTTCCTGTTTCTTCTTGCCATCCATGTTTTTGCCACTCTTGGCTGCAGTCTCTACCTCTTTATAGAGGTATTGTAGTTGACCGCCAAACATCTTGGTGTTATCTAAGGGTTTCCCTTTAATCGGCTCTGGAGCAAGAAAAAGCGTAAACTCCTTCCCCTCATTATCGGTAACCTTCTTAGAGCGAGCCACTTCCTTGCCAGCATCTGTGCAAACTGACTTGAAGACATTTTCATATCTTCGATACGACAGGTAATTACCTGCCGCTGCTAACACTGCAATGCCTTTGTCCATTGTCTTAGCCAAAGACGAGAACTTATTTTCACTCTCCATCCTATTAGCCACAGGAACAATAGCTGTTAGGGTAGCCAACACTGCCTTATGCACTGTGTGCAACACATCCTCAAACTTCTTACGGTCATCCGTCATATTAACATCCCGATCCATTTCTTTAATGATGGAGTTGGGAACACCCTTTATGCCTGTTAACTCATCTCCTAACTTGGAGATAACCTCCGCCGGTTTAAACGTGCGGAAATGACCATTCACGGTCTCGCGCATAAGCGTAGTGGTTTTAACCCGCTTAGCCTTTGGCTTCTCCACCTTCTTAGCCACTTTAGTGCCAATGTCCGCATAGACACCTTCATATATGGTGTCTGAATCTGATTCCGTAGAAGTAGACTCAGTGGACGAATCAGAAGAAGAATATTTCCTCTTCCTCTTCTTCTTTTTGGACTTAGTCTTCCGCTTTTTGCGAAAACCAGTCTCTGCCCGCTCCTTGGTGAATTCATCACCCGAAGAAATCACCTGTTTCTTCTTCTTCCTCCGTTTAGGAGAAGGAGGAGGAGGAACCTTAAGCTCCACCGCCGAGTCTGTGTCCAAGAAATCCTCATACGAATCCTCTTGGACACTCGGCCTACGCCGCTTCCGAGACACGGGCGATTTGGAAGTCAAGATGTGGCTTTCCAACCGTGCAAAGCGAGCCTCCCAATCTGGAGGCGCAGGCACATCAGGCACTGCGTCCTCGTCGGGGTCGGAGAGGATATGCGTCCGGGGCTGTGTCGACGGCCCTGCCGACAACACAGGTGAGGAGTCGTACTCCTCGTCCACTCCACTCGGGACACGCCCCTCGGCTGCTGCTGCACCGCGCTTACTCCGCTTCGTGGCCATCGGGAGCTGAAACAAAGATTTTTGGTCAGTCCCGGTATATATATATGTCACAATATGGTTGTTTCAAACTCATTTGGACATCTATTGGTGTTAGAGAACGTGTTTATACCGTTATAACACAGGCGTAATAAGCTAAATTTGTGCGTGGGTTGTGGGTCAAGCCCAAACCTTACGCGGGGTCGGGACCAGTGTATCGGCCCGCCCATCCCTCTGTTCCGCACACTTCTCCCACCTGTGACTACTACGTCAACAAGTTGGAGAAAATGCTACGAAACTCGGAGAAACGCCTGAAAAAGTTTTGTCTAGGGGAGTCTATAAAAGAAACCCAGGAGCATCTCCAACATTACTCTCTAATAGAGTACGAGAGAATTTCCACATGAGATAGGGCGAAACCCACATCTCTACCCATAGTCACACGGTGACCCGGGTGTTGACAGAACCGCTAAAGACCGGTTTGGTTCCTTCGAGAAACCCACTCGAGTGTTCTATCCTTGGTTGTTTATAACCAAATAACTCGTCCAAATTGGACCAACGAAAGTCTAAACTTTCCATATTGATGCTCTAATGCATCATAATTAAGCTAACCACAGTTTTTATTATACTTACTGCGTATTTGCTTGTATGTAGACTAATTTTGCCGGAGCAACCCAACGACACGTTATCCAGTCGTGAGTTGTATATGCTAATTGCTGGTACCGGACGTGCTTACCTCTCCCTAGCCTGAGGCTAGCCTGAGGCTGTTTACCGAGGTAAAATATATATATATACAGTAAAACCTCCCTAACCGATCACCTCCACAGATCGACCACTCCCCTATATCGATCACTTTATTTGGGTCCCAACAATACCATTGTAACCATATTCTAACTCCCTAAACTGACCACTTTCCTAAATGAACCACTAAAATCGGTCCCAAGGTCGGTCGATTTAGGGAGGTTTTACTGTATACCCCCCCCCCCCACCACACATATATATAATGGCAGAAACTATATGGCAGAGAAACACAATCCATCAGATTATGCAATCATAGTGAAAGATACAACTGAAACAGACAAAGCCCCACTTCCGGTTGTGGAAACACGCGGGGTCGCAGCTCCAATCTTTCCTCAGAGGAGACCTACGAACTCAGAACACAGAACACAATTCTTCAATCGGGTGCCATACCTGCTGAGGAGAGATACTTGGTCTTCTTGACAAAGCGGATGATGAGGTAGCCAGGCACTATGATGGCCGCGTACCCCAGCAGGTTGAGCACCAGGCGCACAGGCCACATGTCCAGCCACGAGCTTCCGGCACTCCGGCCACTTCCGGTCGCAGAGCTGGTCTGACCGAGGATGAAGGCCGGAGACGCCAGCAGCAGAACTATGCAGATCACCAGCGCCATTAGCCTGTGTGTGAGGAGTCAAGGAGGATGGGGTAGGTGGGGAATTCAATTAAAATCATTTTATTCTGGGATTATTACATTCCAGTGTTTGTACCCTTGAGGCAGAAATAAAAATTATACTTTTGTGCAACCAAAATCTCCAGTACTTAAAATAAGAAAAAAAAACAAAGCTGTCAGACAATTAACTATACATATTCTGAATAGGGTAACTTATTTCATTAGCATTCCAAAGAATTTATGACATTCAAGTAAAGTTTTGAACAAGAAATGTAAGCAAAATCAGACAGATTCGTCCAAAAAAGTGAAGAATCATCTCAAATTTGACTTTATCCAAAAAAACACGTAAATATCAGACTTTTGTGGGATAATCGGACTCTGTACAAACACTGCATTCATATAAAAATCACTAGAGCCTAAATGGTTGGAACTAGATTGGTTGGTTGTTGGAGTTTTATGTCCTGGCAACATCTAAGGTCATATGAGGACGGGTACTGACTTGTGACAGTGTTGCACTCAAGGAATATTAAGTCAACTTAATAGAACTTGTTATTGTTATAAGTCATATAGCCCTATGATGTCGCACCAAACTATTTTCACTTAAAAAATATCTCCAAAGTTAGTCAATTTTAATCAAAATTAATTCGCATAAAGGTAAAAGATCAATCAAATATATTTGCTTATGCCTGGTACACACCTCCCGTATACGATCTAAAACTGCCCGTTTCGCGCATAAGTTTGAGTTTTAGTCGTGAGGTGTGCGACCCCCTAGCACACCAGAGCCTTGCGATTTGTGACTTAAAACTCAGTTTTAGGGGTTAAAACTGAAATCGCAAGGGATTCGAAAAACGAATCGGGCAGTTTTAGTCGCGAAACGGGACAGGTCGGGGTCATGCTGCACAGTCAGTTTTAGTGCGTGAATCGTAAACGGGAGGTGTGTGCCAGGCATTAGAAACTGTGGCAGAAACTTAAAACCACAGTCTTATGCAACTTTAATAAACAGGGATGAAAGTGGTGTCCAGCAAAAAAACGTGGAAATGAAGCCAAGATTATTACACCGATGGCGAATTTCTGTGACAACGCGGATCTTCTCCCATAGACTTAGCACTGTCAGGGAATCGTAGAAAAATGCTGGAAGTCAGGTTCCAACTAGCCTTGTTGTGACTGTATTATCGCCCATTCTTGTTTGGACTTCATGTTCTGACAACATCTAAGGTCATATAAGAACCAGATTCGCACTCCCCAAGTGTTGTCATATACATATCATTCAGTTGCAGTAAAGTATGTGCCATGGCGTCACCATACCGTAAGTGGCAGACCACCAAACCCTCAGCCTCTTTTTCTCCCCCCCACCCACCACTTTTTAATTTGTTGCTGTTCCTCTGTTATCTCCAGTCAACCATATACGATAACAGAGACAGTCCAGGTAAAAATGTAAAATTTAAGACCTAAATGCACTGGGATTGGTCCCACTGCTTCACTGGTCACAGCTGGTCCGTGTATTATTATATAAGCTTCTGCGCGAGTGGCAAGTCCCACCCCACATAGGGGTGGGGGTGGGGGCGGGTGCTGGTACCCGCCCCGCCCCCCCCACCCCAGCCGGAGGGGGGGGGGGAGAGGACCACTACAGAGCTTATTACATGCGATAAAGGGTTTAACACTATATAATGGAGTGTGGAGGCAATTGAATAGAACCTGCTACTGCAGAAGCCTATGGTGTCAGAGTTTTGGCATGCTTGCCAAACTTAATTTTGCATGGTTGCACTTGAAATATCTCCAAATTTAGCCATTTAATATCAAAGTTACTTCAAACTAAAGTAAGGTTGATTGATTGGTGGTTGCTTTACGACATCTCGGCAGCACAGGCCATATTCACGGCGAGAATTTGTTGTTGTTTTTGTTTGTTCAAACCATCGCGTTTACATGTAAAAGCAGACAATCAATTATTTGCCAATAGACACTCATTAGATTAAAAAGCTCACAATTATATATTTGTGGCCAATGGAAACAAATTCCTGTAAACAAAAAAAAAGAGGAAAAGTTTTGATTAATAATTGATAGAATTTATTTAGTAAACTATATGAGGTGGTACAGACCAGCTGCCCTCAAAAAAGGCTAAAATGTTTTCTTGTTTTACCTTTAAAATGTTTTCTTGTTTTACTTCAGTGAAAAGGTCATGCATACTGTCTGCAGTGTAAAATTATTGGCACAGGGCCAAAAAATCAACACAACTTAGTAAAACGTGTTTGAGTGTCACTGGGGACTGACACCCAATACATTCAGGGGGAGGCTCCCCATTGAGCAGAAAAGCATGTGTAAGCCACGAGTGGCCAATACAGCAGCGACAAATGACCACTTGGTCCCGCCGACCTCCTGTATGAGTCTGGTGGTTTCCCCACAGATGGTTCAATTTCTTGAAGTTTATTAATGTTTTCATCCCACTCAGGTTGCCATTTGAATTTTATGTGGGTGGCTATTAGTGGTTTCAGATCAGACTGAGGGGTCAGACACGGTTCAAGGTCGCAGTTCAGGGCCTTCTTCACAGCCCTATCAGCTCGTTCATTTCCGTGTATGCCGGCATGGCCAGGCACCCAGCACAGGTGGATGTCATACCCATCTGTTGCCAGTTGGTTCATTTTATAAATGACCGTTACTAGAATAGGGTGATCCGTTTTTAGTCCAGCAATAGCCAAGAAACAGGAGAACGAATCACTGTATATAACATAGTTAAGTGTGGTTTTTGTCTTGACTACATGTTGCATGGCCAGTTTGATTCTCCTGTTGTTAAGTGATGGTGCGTTGTTGGCTTTGACGTAGAGGCTCTGAACCAGTGAGGTGTAGAAGGTCCCAAGGACCAGGCGCAGCCCCTGGTAGTGGACCGAGTCAAAGACCCTATAATACTAAGACAGCTCACTCAGCCTGTGCTGTGTAATCAAAATGATCAAACCCACCACTTGGTGCGCTGGCTGTTCTCTTGGTTAAACAGTTGCTATCTTATATGTATAAATGTATATGGGTTATTCTCCAAAACTGGACACCACATATTTGGTTTCCACATTACGATGCTGATAATTAAGTCTTTGTTTTATTGATAACAAGTCAAATAAGTATTGCAGCCTCTGTCTATTAGGTATGTTAGCAGTTCTACATGGTTTGAATTTATCCCACAAAAGATATCAAAATTATAATTGTATGATTTTGCGCTAGAGTGAAAATGTGAAAATTTACACCATACATGCAGCCAAAGTTTTTTCAACTTATTTTTCAACTTTTTTCTTGTAAGTCATAACCTTGTCTGCTTAACAGTAATCAAGAAAATCTTGTTTGACTATGTTGTATATGTTAAATTGAGGTTCTGGATGTGTCTTTGATTTTCATGTTATACGAGTGATATTAATGTATTGCTCAATTTGTATAAGATCTAATTCAAAAAGTGAAATTCAACTCTGACATATGCACAACATGCATACCTTCATAGGACATTGGATTAGGCTACTATTTGGAAGGATTTTTGCTATTATTTGGAAGGTTTTCACTTTTGGTTTCCATGTCACACTTTGGTGACCAGTTTTAGAGAATGACCCATATATGAATGTGAAAGATCTGTGATGATGGCGATGGCGATGATGATGATCCTTATGATGATGTATATTTGTTCATAGCAATTTCATATTGATGTGTATTCATACTTACCTATCTCATGTATAATATAATTGTATGTGTTTACATGTGAAACACCAACTAGCAGCCGGGCTGATCAAACCCACCACAAGGTGGCACTGCGAAATTTACATTACCATGGGAGAGATAGGGAGTGAGCCGTCTTAGTATTATAGGGCCTTTGACCGTGTGTTGCAGCCCAATACACGATTGCCTTGCAGAACCGTATACAATGATGGCGTAATCCACTCGGGACCGAATCAAGGTTAGGTACGCGGAGAGCAAAACATCTCTGTCCGCTCCCCACTCTGAGCTGGACAGCACCCTCAGAATATCTAGCGCTTTCAGGCACTTTATATGTGGCATGAAAGACAGTTTTGCGGCGAAAATGAGGCCCAAAAATTTGGTTTCCTCAACGACTTTAATGGGACTATATCAAGGGTCAGCTCTGGTTCCACATGCATTTTACGCAGCAGGCAGAAGTGCATGCAGACTGTTTTGGTCCTGTAAAATTTGGAATCCATTCAGAACTGACCATCGATGGATCCCACTTATGCTTAATTGTAGCTGTCTATCTATGACATTCATATTAGCACTGCTGTAATATAAAACAAAGTCGTCCACAAAAAGACTACCGCACACTCCCCGCTTTACAGCGGCAGCAATAACATTGACCTAGACCCCGAAAAGGGTCACGGCCAGTCTGCTGCCTTGAGGTACTCCTAGTTCCCGTGAGTGCAGACTGGAATAGGTAGTCTTGACACAGATGCGGAAATGCCTGAAGGCTAGAAAGTTCTTGATGAAAACTGGCAGGTGGCCATGAAGGCCAATCACGTGGAGGTCTTCCATGATGCCACGTTATGTCATAGGCTTTTCCGAGGCTGAAAAAGACAGCCACAACGGGCTCCTTCTCAAGGAAAGCATCTCTTATGAAAGTCTCCATGCGAACCAAATGGTCGAGGGTGCTGCGGCCCCGCCTAAGGCCACATTGGAGGTTGGACAGGTGGTGTCCTGACTCCAGTATCCAGACGAGGCGGTGGTTTACCATACGCTCCATGGTTTTACAGATGCAGCTTGTTAGGGCTATGGGATGATAGTTGCTGGCTTCACTCTGGTCTCTACCAGGTTTGGGAATCGGTATTACTGTCGCCTCCCGCCAAGAGGCGGGGACGACACCCGACTCCCAGATGTTGTTGAAGAGTTGAAGCAACAGTCTTAGTGCAGGTTCGGGGAGATGTTTAAAAAATTGATAATGAATTCCATCAGGTCCAACTGCTGTGTCGTGCAAGCTTTCCAAAGAACACCTCAACTCACCCATACTGAATGGAGAGTTGTAGTGCTCCTCGCCATCAGAGGAAAAGTCCAAGAGCTTTCGCTCCTGGCATTCCTTGACGGCCAGAAAGCCCGGGAGGCAGTTTGCCAAAGACGAGTTTCCAGCAAAGGCACGAGCGAATTCTTCACTTATTTCATCAAGTGATGTGAGAATGGTGCCGTTGTGTTTCAAGTGCCGGACTACAGAAGAATCACCTCCCCTTCATTTGATTCTCCTGATCATTGTCCAGACCATGGCCAACAGCGTGCACATGGTGATGCTAGAAATGAATCGGCTCCAACACTGCCGTGTTTCTTTGATTGTTCTACGAGTGCAAGCCCGCAGAATTCTAAAGAGCACCAGATTTTCAGCAGTCGGTGTCCTGTGGAATTTACGCTGAGCATTCTTTCGTTCCTTAATAGCACTCTTACAGCCGTCATCCAACCATGGAGGTGTCAGACGCTTTGGAGTTGCAGAGGTCTTCGGAACAGTTTTCTCTGTGATCCATCTCAGCATCTCAGTGAAGGAATCGATGTTACTGATTTCTGGAGTGAATAACTCGTGAGCTAGGGTCCGGAAGGTGGGCCAGTCGGCTTTACGCAGCCGCCAGCTCCTCTATCGCTCTATGGGAGATGCCCCATCGCAATTAAGAATAATTGGGAAGTGGTCGCTCCCGCACAGGTCGTCCCAGACCATCCACGAAAAATCCAGTGCCAGTTCTGGTTCTACAATCCTGAGATCGATGGCAGGGTATGTTCCATAGTGGGGATGCAAATATGTGTACGAACCATCGCTCAATACACACAGAGCATGATCGGCCACAAAGTCCTCAATTCTCTTGCCTTTAGCATTCCTATTGTCCCCCAGCCTTCAGTGGGTTGTGGCCGTTAAAGTCACCCATAAGTAAATATGGGGATGGTAACTGGTCCACAAGGCCATGCAGTTCTTGTAAAGTGAGAATGGAGCTTGGAGGAATGTAAATGGAACAGAGAGTTACAGTCTTATGCAGCGTCAGATGAACAGCTACAGCCTGTAGTGTTGTGTCTAACGCCACTGACGTACATACCACATCAAGTCTGACCAAGATGGAGAAGCTGCCAGTGGCTCGGTCTCATGGTGTGTGCTTGTTATAAATGGTGTAGCCTTTAAGACTACAACTCTCAGGAGCTTTAATATAAGTTTGTTGTAGGCAAACAGCAAGTGAATTGAGGTTGGAACAAAGAAGAGACAACTCTTCAATGTTGCTCCTAAAACCTTGGCAGTTCCATTGAATAAGAGATCCACCTGTCACTGTCATTTTGGAGCAGTGACAGGTGTTCTCCCCCTCACCGTTGGTTTGGGGGGAGAGACTTTGACTGCGGAGTTCCAGTCTCAGGCATCTCAATATCAGCCAGCGCCTGATATCGATTTAAGGTTAAGTTTTTGGAGATCGATGACCCCCTGGATGTTTTGTCCGTAGGAGTCATTGATTGGTGGTTGCTTTACGCCGTGTCGGCAGCATAGGCCATATTCATGGCGAGCCCCAAAGATCCCTTAAGAACTCGGTCCAACAAATTAGTCTTTTTCTTTTTGGGCATCGCCGGCTCAACCGCAATATTTTATTACTATTCTTATTTTTTGGAGTCGAAACCGTAGTCCTATTCGGCCAGATGGTCACCCAGGCAATTGGAACATTTTGCCTGGTATTGACAACTGGTGTTGTCGTGACCTTTCTGACCACACTTAAAACAGATGGTTTCATTTTTGCCATGACCAAACTTCCGGCATTGGAAGCACCGAAGTGGGTTTGGGATGAAGGCATTCACATTCACACTAAGGTATCCAATTTTCAAAAAAGGCTTGCCAAACGTGAGGATATATGTCCCTGTTTTTATAGAATTGTTGTCCCTCTTTATAACTATTCTTCGTACATTTAAAACTCCTTGAGACTTGAGCTCATGTGCTATCTCATCCTCATCAACATCATCAAGGTCTCTAGTGCGGATTACTCCTTTGCTAGAGTTGAGAGTTTGATGAGGAGAGGCTTTGATGCCGACGCCTGCTAGCATGCTTGCACGTTGCAGATTGTCGGCATGCGCTTTCTTAGCACACTCCACAAGAATATGTCCAGTTTGTAGCTTCTTCACGTCTTTAACTGTGCCAGCGATTCTCATAATGCCCTTGTGAATGGCAAATGGGGAAAGTTTGGCAACTGATGGCTCGTCATTTAATGATTCGATGATAATGAACCGTGGCCAATCACAAGCGTTCGGACATGAGTCTGAATCCGATTTCGTGTCTTATACTCGTTTTTGGTTTGGGGGGTTTTGTGTAGTCATATTTATTTTTTGGGGGTTTGTCATCCTCGCTCCCCACCCACCACGAGGCCCTCAAAATTGGGGTGTGTAGCGCTGAGGTAACCGACAAATATACACCAGGGATACAAAGATAATATACTCTAGCATGGAGGCAAAAAAGCGTAACCAGTACTAGATTGACCCTAGCCATGACCTTCTAGGAAGTGAGGAATGACTTGGTAGTTGTGATATATATAAATGTGAATACCGTTGGTGTATGATATAATATATTCATTCTCCATTAATCTACCTATGGCTTGGCATGACGAGCCGATTGATTGGAACGGGCCAGTCCGAACTCTCGTTTAGATGAAGTCGGGGCCAAAGGGAAATGTGGGTCCAAAAGGAGCCTTGGCCCCCTTGCAGTCCTCATGCACCAGGATCCCTTACTCCACCGACACGAGCCGTGACTCCCGGCAAACGAGCCGCCCCATTTGTCGCCTTTTACGATCTGCACGGGGGGTGGAGAGGAACTATTCTAGCCCGTTTCCACACGGGGCTAAGTAAGGTAGATTATAGTGATCTACCTAATATATTTATCTCAGAAAATGACAAACTCAAAATCATCGGGCTATCCAACTTTAATTATGGCATATTGATATTACCGTACCGGTGTGGTCATGCCTGCCAAAATTAATGACTGGACTTACAAATATCTCATGGTCTCCTACATAACTGCTATGTATGCATAATTATCGGTTGTCAAGTGTTAAGGAATGCAACTATCAAACACGGTGGAAATAAATGTCATAATCATCAAAAAGGAAGAAGAGAAAAAAAGAGTCATGTCAGGGGTTTGTTCTTTATATTTGTGGCAAAAATGCTCTATGCGTCGGAGTGGATACGCAATGCAGGTTGCATATTGGCTAACCCATGGTGCTGAATCTGATGAATACACGCGGGTTTGTAGATGGCTAAGTGGCTGCTGTTGCTGTTGTTCTGGTCTGAGGGGTGTCGCCAGGTGTTGGTATGGGCCACTTTGTTTGTGTCTGTGTCAAGTTTAGTTTGGGAAGTACCCGCTAGGTGGTGCCACCGTACTTCAGCCGCCGCTGACCGTGTCGGCCCAGTATTGACGGTAGTGTTCTCGTAATGTGACAGGAGGCGCCATCGGTGGTGTCAGGGCTGATGCGCGAAAAGGAAGAAAGCAAGGCGGGGGTGGAAGAAGGCGTTTTTATTTCACGCCTCAAGAACATACAGGGCAAGGAACAAGAGAATAAAGCGAGTAGGCTCAGAAGGAGCAAGAGTACATAAATCAAGTGTTTAAATGCACAAAATAGAGAGGTAAGGAGATAAGCTCATAAGGAGCATTGTAATGTACAAGTTCGGGTCAGGTCAAGTGTCAGAGGCCTGAGGGGGTGCCGAGGAGCCCTCCACCAGGGGGAGAGGGAAGCATAGGAGGGAGTCGGGTGGGTGGGCGGAGGAAAACTGGAGAGAGGCGGACAGCGGCTGGAGGGTGAGTGCCTGAGGGAGGCCGACGGGCGGCCTTATAAGGGAAAATGGGGGGGCGGGAGCAGGTGAGGTGTGATAGCGGGCGGCCCGGGGGAGGGCGAGAGGTGGCGAGCAGCGGGCGTCGGGTGAGGCGCGAGCGCTGGAACAAAGAAGGTGGCGAGGGAGGGGGGGGGGGGGTGGCGAGCCGGGGGTCGGCCGAGGTGAGGAGGCAGCGCCGCGGCGGCGGGGGAGGGTATCTTCCTCTCCTCGCATCAAGCGTAATGCTTCGCATTACGACCGATGCGCGAAAAGGAAGAAAGCAAGGCGGGGGTGGAAGAAGGCGTTTTTATTTCACGCCTCAAGAACATACAGGGCAAGGAACAAGAGAATAAAGCGAGTAGGCTCAGAAGGAGCAAGAGTACATAAATCAAGTGTTTAAATGCACAAAATAGAGAGGTAAGGAGATAAGCTCATAAGGAGCATTGTAATGTACAAGTTCGGGTCAGGTCAAGTGTCAGAGGCCTGAGGGGGTGCCGAGGAGCCCTCCACCAAAGCGGCGGAGAGGGCTCGAGGGGCGCCCGAGGGCGCGAGGCGGGGCACGTATGTGTGCACCGCCGCGGAGGACCAGGTGCCTTGGGCCATGATCTCGGCGAGGGGGACCCCGGCGCGCTGGCAGGCCTGGGCGGCCCCACGGCGGAGGCTGTGCAGTGTGAACGCCTCGGGCGCCGGGACCCTCTGGGCGGACAGGGCCCCCCCGGAGCAGCGCGGTGAGGGAGCGCGGGTCGAGGGGGCGGCCCGAGGGCATTATGAAGGCTGGAGCGTCTGGAGCAGCGGGGCAGAGGGCGACGGCCCCGAACCAGGCCGCCACGGGGCAGAGGGCGGAGCCCGGGATGGCAGGAACGAAGAGGGCCACCGCGCCCGAGGTGGTGGAGATGGTCTTGGAACTGCGGTTCCGGAGGCGCAGACCACCGGGCGCGGGGCGGACGTCGTCTCTGGTGAGGGTGTGGGGGCCGCCCCACCCCTCGGGGCTCGGGGCCAGGAGATTTGATTGCCGCAGCATCCCGAAGTACCCGAGGAGGAGAGCGGCCCGAGGAACGAGGGAGGCGGGGCCCCGCTCGGGAGAGGTGGCTGACGGCGAGGGCGAGCTGCTGCGGGGTCAGGGGCGGCGCCTGTCGGGGGGCGTGGGTGGAGGCCCGTTCCCCGCCTCGGCAGACGTCCTTGGGGAGGCGGGCGTCGAAGCCCGAGGTGAGGCCGCCGGCGCCCTCGACCCAGGAGCGGGCGCCCGAGATGGTGTTCTTGATGGAGGCGGGCGCGAGCCCGCGGAGGTAGAGGGCGGCAGTGAAGGCGGCGACATCGAAGGGCGAGGGGGTCCACGCCTCGGGCCACGGCGTAGGCGACGAACTCCTCGGCCTGGCGACGGCGGTTCCTCCAAGTCGCCGGGGCGAGGGAGGCGGCGCGGAAACGCGCGACGGCGGCTACCTCGTCCTAGGGAAAACCTACAGACCGGGGAAGAAGGGAAAGGCGTCATGGGTGATGGTGACGGGGAGAAGCCCGAGGCGGGCCACCTCGGCGCGGGCCGTCGCGTCCCAGGGTCCCGGTAGGTGGGCGCGGCTGAGGGCGTCGGCGAGGAGGAGGTCCGCCCCGGGCTTGTGGACGATCCGGAGCTCGAAGGAGCCCGTGGCCGCCATCAGCCATAGTTCCCGGGCGCAGGTCCCGAGGGTGGCGTCTCGGGCGCGTCCCGACTCGAGCGCGAGGGCGGAGGCCATGTTGTCCGTGTTCACCGTCACCGTCGCCCCCGCGGCGTCAGCCGGGAGGAGGGCGCGGAGGGCGGCTACGAGGTTGACGGCCTCCAGCTCGTGGATCGTCGGGAAGCGCGTCCGGAATGCCTCGGAGTACCCTCGGGCGTAGTAGTGGGTGGGGGAGAAAGCCCCGCCCCCGGTAAGGCAGGAGTCGCACTCTATCACCCACTGACGGCCTGCGGGAGCCCGGAGGAGGTGAAGACCGTTGGAGATGCGGCCGTAGGCGGCAAACCACTTCAGGTCCCGGAGGGCGTCGTCGGCGAGGGTGAGGGTGGAGGCTCACGTGGTTGAGGCGACCGAGGAGGCTCTGGAGCTCCTGCTTCCCGAGGGTGGGGCGGGGGACGCGGGCGTCGCAGTCGTCGACGAGGGCCTGGATCTTTTCAGGGGCGACCCGGATGGTCATGGCCTCGCTGTCGAGGGCGAACCTGAGCCAAACGAGGCGGACAGCGGGGGGGTGACACTTTCCGGGTGCCACGTCGAGGCCGAGGGCTGTGGTGAGGGCGAGGAAGGCATCAAAGGCCTTGCAGGCCTTCAGGTAGGAGCCCTCGCACCCGACGAAGTCGTCGACGTAGACGAGGGTGTGAAAACCCTCGCGCCGAAGGATCCAGGCCACCGCCGAGGTGACGCGGACGCAGGCCGCGCCCGAGGAGCGGCATCCGAAGGGCAGGGCAAGGTCAATGTAGGTCCCCCCGTCGAGGGTGATGCCGAAGAGAGGGCACGGAGCTGACGGTAAGCCCGGGATATGTCCGCCGACCAGACGTAGGCTCCGGTACCCTCGGACACTAGGCGGCGGCCCACGTCGGCGACGGACGGGAGGGTGTAGGCGTGAGGTTCCCCGAGGTACTCGCGCCTGGGGATGCCAGAATTCACGCTGGCGCCTCGGGGATATGACAGGTCGACGATGACCCGCCTTTTGCCCGAGTCGGACTTGGGGCGGGTCATCATCGGGGAGACCTGCGTCCAGGGAGAGAAAGGAGGGATGTGGAAGGGGCCGATGAGGGCGCCGAGGGCGAGCTCAGTTTTAACAAAGGCCTGGATGTGGGGGAGGAAGTCGGGGGGCTCACGGTGGTTTGAAAAGGTGGGCCGGGGGAGGGTCGGGGCGGAGTAGTTGGCGGGGAAACCGAACTCGAGGAGGTCGAGGACGGCCTGGTCGGGGTAGTCCTGGAGGCGGGAGCGCCAGGCAGGGATGTGGAGGCCTGAGGGGAGGGGGATGCGGGCGGCCAAAAAATTAGGTAGGCCCGCTTCCCGGAGGGTGGTGTAGGTGTGGAGGAAGGTGGGGTAGCGGAGCCAGGCCTCGCCGGAGGGGTGGGGCCAGGAGGCGAGGATGGTGGGACGGTAGTGGTGGGGGGGTGGGGCCGCAGGAGGGTGCGGCGGGGAGGGTGGCCTGGAGGTCGGGGTCGATGACGTCGACGGTGGGCTCGTCGAGGGAGGGGGGGGTTGGGCAGGGGGGGTCTGGGGGCGGGGGTCGGGGGAGGAGGTGCGGCGGGGGCGAACTAGGGGGGCGGCGAAGTCCTGGGCGGTGGGGGGGGGGGGGTCGGGGGGCGGGTCGGGGGGGGTTAGGGGGCGGGTCGGGGGGGTCAGGGGTGGAGAGGAAGGCGGTGTCGCCTGGGTTGAGGTTGGCATCTGGGTCGAGGGTGACGGGCCAGTGGCGGCGGTAGGCGGTGGGAGCCTTGCTGAGGGGGCACTGGGGCCGGGCGGCGGTGGCGGTGGTAGCCTTGCCGAGGGGGCGCTGGGGCCCGAGGGGGTTGAGGTTGCCGTTGGGGACGGCGGTGCCGAGGCGGCGGGCGGGCCGCGCCTCGGGCGACTGGGGGGTGGTGTCCGGTGGGCTGGTTGCACTTTGGTGGGCGGCTTTATGAGGGTGGTTTGGCCGGTCTGGGGCCTCCGGGCCGGGCTGGAGGTGCCGGCTTCCTAAAAATCCGGCGAGGCGAGGGCGCGGCTGCCCGTGCACGCTTTGCCAAGCATGCTTCCTCCGTGTGCTTGGTCAACACCTTGCGCACATTAGCGCAATATGCGCAGGCGTGGCGCTGCCTGGAGGCCCCCTGGCCGTGGGCCTCCCCCGGGGCTGCCTGGGTGCAGGAGTTGGGGTCCCGGTTCCAGGCAGAGCAGAGTGGGCCGTGGGTGTCCTTGCTGTAAGCCACGCGGGTGTCGGGGGCGCGGGATTGGGGTCGGGTTCTGGCGGGGTCGAGTGGGCGGGGTTGGGCGGCAGTGGAGTGGGCGGGCATGGCGAGGCACTCCAGTCTGAGAAGGTTCAGGGCTACGGGGTCGTGCCACCCGTGGGGGAGGGTACCGTCCGCGATGGCGGTAAATACCGTCTCCGAATAGTGGCGGACGGTCGTCCAGGGGTATATGAGATTGTCTCGGCAGACTGATAGGTGGTGGTGGTGGAGTCCCTGGGCGGTGTGGGCGGGGAAGTCTGGGTGGTCGATGAGGGTGAGGAGGGCGAGGGCATATTCATCCTTGGTGGCCTCCCCCCTCTTCACCGGCTTCCTCTCGGGCCCCCTCTTCACTAAGTCGGAGGGGAAGATATAATTAAGGGGAAT
Source organism: Branchipolynoe longqiensis (assembly GCA_030323885.1). Lineage (NCBI taxonomy): Eukaryota > Metazoa > Annelida > Polychaeta > Phyllodocida > Polynoidae > Branchipolynoe > Branchipolynoe longqiensis. The sequence continues at coordinate 23,109,875 of CM059186.1, forward strand.
ACCTTGACGTCTGGTTGAGTGTCACGCCTCGGCGGATGCCAGGATATCCCTGACGGCGTCGGCCGCGGAGGCGGGGCTGTGGCGAGTCTCCTCCTCCTGGTAGGCTGGCGAAGTGACGGCCGGTGCTTGGGATGAGAGGTGGCGGTACCTCTCGTATTCCGGGTGGGCGGCCCCAGGGAGGGTCGCCTGAGGCGGCGGCGGGGGCCGGGCCGCGGTGGTGGCGGGCGCCCGAGGTGCGGGGGCGGGCTGGCGTTCCTTGGTGGTGATGGAGTCGATCCGGGCGTGGAGGTCGGCGGTGGCCTGCCGGTGCTCCAGCTGCATGCGCTGGAGGGCTTCCAGCACTGAAGAGATGTCGGAGCCCGAGGGGCGGTCCGAGCCCGGGGCGCGGTCCGAGGGCGGCCCGGGAGCCCTTCCGTCCACGTCCATTTCCTTTAGGCATAGCTGAAGCTGGAGCTGGGGTGAGTCAGCGATCCGAGGTGTAGAGCCAAAGCAGGAAAACTGGAGAGAGGCGGACAGCGGCTGGAGGGTGAGTGCCTGAGGGAGGCCGACGGGCGGCCTTATAAGGGAAAAGGGGGGGGGGGGGGGGGGGGGAGCAGGTGAGGTGTGATAGCGGGCGGCCCGGGGGAGGGCGAGAGGTGGCGAGCAGCGGGCGGGGGGGTGGGGTGAGGCGCGAGCGCTGGAACAAAGAAGATGGCGAGGATGGGGGGGGGGGGGGGGGGGGGGGGGGGGGGGGTGGCGAGCCGGGGGTCGGCCGAGGTGAGGAGGCAGCGCCGCGGCGGCGGGGGAGGGTATCTTCCTCTCCTCGCATCAAGCGTAATGCTTCGCATTACGACCAAGCCTTATGAGAAAATCGTCGTCGAATATTGACCAATCACAGCACACCCAATTCTTCAAATTTTGCCTGTTCCATTAAAGATTTCCCAGTAGACATCTCCAATGGATATTAGTGGAATTATGGAAAATTGTCTATCTCAAACAAAAGAAAATCCAAAAAGATTTAAACATCCCAAATTATGTAAAACATATAGAAAAATCCAATTTGAAATAAAAAAATTTTTAATTGGTAGTAATGGATATGCATGGAAATTGGAAAATTAAAACAATCTAAGTCATCCCAAATTGTCTAAAACATTAATAACAAATTGTTAACTGAAAAAAGGAGAAATTTGCAAATTATGGGAATTCCATTAATTAGTGGAAGGCTGGCATCCCTGACACCCACCCCCACACCCCCCACCCCCACACACTCCAGTCATAACGGAGCAAGTAAAAATACCAGGCATATCATAGATGACAAGATCTCTGTGACAGTCTGTGGGCTTATCCATTACTTCCAAAACATAGAGTGTTTTTTTAAACACCCCAGAACAATAAACCTTACATTGAACTCAGCCACAAACAATTTATAATATAGACCATGTATAGATGTGGTAACATCAGTATCAGATATATTGCTTAGTATGGAAATCTTTTATGGAACTGCATTCAAGAGAGCCATTTCGGTATTTTACTAACCACAAAGCCACAATATTTTAATTATAATTTATAATGATATACTTTCAAGACTAAGAGACCTAGTGTATACATGTATGTATGTATGTATGTATGTATGTATGTATGCATGCATGCATGCATGCATGCATGCATGCATGTATGTATGTATGTATGTATGTATGTATGTATGTATGTATGTATGTATGTATGTATGTATGTATGTATGTATGTATGTATGTATGTATGTATGTATGTATGTATGTATGTATGTATGTATGTATGTATGTATGTATGCAAGGAGGCCTTCTACAACCAGCTGGCAAGTACGCTCAGTGACATCCCTCACACTGATAAGCTACTGCTGATAGGAGACTTCAATGCAAGGATAGGAAGAGACAATGACAAGTGGCCCTTGGTCATGGGCAAACATGGAATCGGGAAATGCAACTCCAATGGTGAGCTCCTACTGGCTTTGTGCTCTGAGTTCGAACTGATAGTGACAAACACCATGTTCAAGCAGAAGGATGAACGCAAGACCACTTGGATGCATCCTCGTTCCAGGCACTGGCATATGATCGACTTCATCATCACAAGGTGCCGGGATAAGATGGACATCCACAGTACTCGAGCCATGCGTGGAGCTAACTGCTGGACCGATCACCAGATGCTAAGGTCAAAAGTGGCATTCAGAATACGAGAAAAACACAACAGGCAAGGGACACAAAAACCAACAAAGCTCAACACAGCAAAATTAAGTACCATCAGTCACAGGGAGAGCTTCGTGCGGGAGATGGACAGCGCTCTCGCACAATGGGAGGAGAAGGAAAGCCCAACACCAGATGAGGAATGGGCAGCGTTGCAACAGGTTGTATACAACACAGCTAAAACTTATCTCGGCAAGCCAGACAGAAAACATCAGGACTGGTTCGACCCCAACAATCAGGAGCTACAGAATCTTATGAGCAGAAGAGACCAAGCCCACCAGAGAGTGTTGCAGACCAGGAACACTAGATCCACCACTGCAGCATACAAAGATGCCTGCAGATTGCTACAAAAATGCACCCGTGCATTGAAGTCAGACTGGTGGGAAATGAAGGCATGGGAGCTGCAGACAGAAACAACATGAAGGGCTTCTACAGCGGACTGAAGGAAGTGTGGGGACCCGTGAAGAAGGGAGCTGTTCACCTGAAATCAACAGATGGAACGGAGACCTTTTCCGACAGCAAGAGAGTTGTGGCAAGATGGAGCGAACACTTCCAGAAGCTACTCAACGTCCCTGGCGACATATATCATGAAGCTCTGAACAACATCCAGCAGCGCATTACCAAAACATGCCTCGATGAGATTCCAACCATGGATGAGATGGCTAGAGCAATCGCCAGCCTGAAAGATGGCAAAGCACCTGGGGGTGATGGAATTCCTGCCGAGGTATGGAAGCATGGAGGAGACAATCTGCTCAACAGACTGCACCAACTAATCACCAATGCCTGGGAGGAGGGTTCTGTACCCCAAGCATGGAAGGATGCCAGCATTGTAACCATCTACAAGAAAGGTGATCGAACAGACTGTGGGAACTATAGAGGAATCTCTCTTCTTTCCATAGCAGGGAAGAGCTTCGCCAGGATCCTACTCAACAGACTATCTATTCACATATCACCTGGTGTAGTTCCGGAGTCACAGTGTGGCTTCAGAGGTAACCGGAGCACTGTGGATATGATATTTTGTCTCCGACAGCTACAAGAAAAGTGCATTGAGCAGGACCGACCACTGTACATGGTATTTGTCGATTTCACTAAGGCATTTGATACAGTCGGGAGGACCGGGCTATGGCAGGTACTGAGGAAGTAAGGATGCCCAGAGAAGTTCACAACTATGATCGAGGCTCTACATACAGGAATGATGGCGAACGTTAGTGCTGGAGGGGAAGTCTCGGAATCGTTTGGGGTTACCAATGGGGTCAAGCAAGGTTGTGTACTGGCCCCCACGCTCTTCTCCATCTTCCTATCAGAAATGCTAGACGAGGCTTTCCGAGACATGGGGGATGGCATCTATATACAGTCCAGACAGAGCGCTGACCTATTCAATGTCGCACACTTCAGAGCGAAGACCAAGACTACTCAGATACTGGTGAGAGAGCTACTATTCGCAGATGACAGTGCACTGGTTGCCCACTCTGCTGAAGAGACCCAGAAAATAGTGGACGCTTTCTCCGATGCATCAAAGAAGTTTGGCCTGAAAATTAACATCAAGAAGATGGAGGTGCTGTACCAACCCAACTCTACAAGAACCCGAGAGGAGGAGATCATGGTTGACGGAAACAAGCTGAACTCTGTTCCGGAATTCACCTATCTCGGAAGCACTATATCAAGTGATGGACGCATTGATGCTGAGATACAGAGGAGGATGGCCAAGGCTAGCGCATCTTTCGGCCGACTACGCCAGAGACTCTGGAACAACCACCATGTGTCCATTCGGGTCAAAGGTAAGATCTACCGCGCAATCGTGCTATCCACCCTACTATACGGAGCCGAGGCCTGGACAGTGTACAGACAGCAGGTGAAAAAGCTGCATGCCTTCATGATGCGACATCTGCATTCAATCATGAGGCTAACCTGGAAGGACAAAGTGACGAATAAGGAAATACTCGAACGGATGGGGCTGCCCTCTATGGAAGATCTTCTGATCAAAAAGAATCTCCGGTGGACTGGACACCTCATGAGGATGTCATCAGACAGGCTACCAAAGCAGATCCTCTATTCTCAACTGTCTTCTGGCTACAGAAAGAGAGGGCGCCCTCGTCTCCGGTTCAAAGATACCATCAAGAGAAACCTGAAGCTGAGAGACATTAAGACCGACTCATGGACGCAACTCTCACAGCAGAGAGCTAAATGGAGAGCGGCAGTCAAGTAATGAAAGCAGTCTTTGTCGCATCGCGACCGACAGCATGTATGATGTATGTATCTTACATACATACATACATACAATGTATGTATGTATGTATGTATGTATGTATGTATGTATGTATGTATGTATGTATGTATGTATGTATGTATGTGACCATAGTAGGTCTCACAAAGCCTGGACTAGCCCGACAGCGCTTAAGAATAAGAGTGAAGTCAAATAACCCAGTTCTTCGGGTCAGGAATCTTGCTATCTGAAGGAAAGTAGACTCAACTTGTGAAGTGAATTAACTTGTGGCGAAGCACACACAAACTGACAACCGCAGATGGTACGGTATGGTCCGATTGGTGGCATGCTGTGGAAACCAACACTGAAGGGGCTGTCACATTAGGGTTTTTTGCGGGAGCGTATGGCGGCGTAGGCGCGTTACGTCATATACGTCGGCTTACGCTGTATACGCTACTCATACACTATGCATACGCTACTCATACGCCGCCAGATGCCGGCTTATGAGGCATACGCCGCCATACGCTTTCATAAATCCGTCCGTCCACATTTTTTTGTGCATGCTAAAAAAATCTCGACCTATGAGAGCGTATGGCCCATACGCTACTCATACGGCGACATACGCTCCTCATACGCCGGCATACGCTCCTCGTACGCTAGGGGTATGCCGGCATAGGTTTTTCATACGCTCAACTTGTGTCACCGGCGTATCTCTAGCGTATGCATAACCTATGAGTTACGTATGGGAGCGTACTCCTAGCGTATGCACAGCGTATGCACAGCGTATGCACGCTACTCATACGCGCATACGCTATGCGTACACTACTCGTACGCTCCACATGCCAATCAAAACTGTCAAAAAATGTCACATCACGCTCCCACACGCTCCTCAGAGGTTCCACATACGCTCAAAACCAGCCAAAAGGTCACCAAATGTCATCATAGGCCGGCACGCGCAGGACCTACGTAGGTTTTCAATACGCTCCCGCCATACGCCGTAATGTGACAGGGCCTTAAACAGCAACAGTTCCATACCTGTCAAGTCTCCCGATTTGGGCGGGAGCCTCCCGATTTTAAGTACCTCTCCCGACCTCAATTTAAGCCCAATCTCCCGCTATATTTGGCAAGTGGTACATGAGATTATACAGATACATGCAGTTCATTACAACTTTTAATTAAGCTTTTTTCATGTTTTATGGTGCGATAAAATTTTGGTAGTGATAAACTTTTGTTAAATGTTTTTGAACATGTTGCGAATGGCGTAAAAAATGATTTTGCGCATAGTCTCCCCCATGAGAATATTCAAGTGTTGACAGGTATGCAGTTCTGACATGGAACGATCAGGGCAAGAGGAAACCAGGTTGTTCAAAAGGAATACACGGGGGGGAAAAGAAGACCCATAGGCCAGAACACCAGACCGACATGACACAACTGGAAACAGCTTGAAACATGAGCACAGGACAAGGGACTTGATATCGACAGGCCTCACTTAGGGCAGTTGCACCTTCTGCACTGTCCTGATATGACCTTAGATGTTGCCAGGATGTAAAACTCCAACAACCAACCAACACCTGCCATATTAAATTCCTTGGTTTTCAATGATAACTCTTACACACCACAGGAATGCCGATGCGCCTAATAGCCCTATCACATTACGATGCATCGCGCAAGCACATTGCCAATGGCTAAAATCACTATCAAACGTCGATGCATTTAACTTTTCGGCAAGGGGGCAAAGTTGGACGTACGTTGCTAGTGCATGGGCATCATATGTGTAGCGTATACATATGTATAAACATTGGTATATACAACATGCTGAACGCATGATGAACATATGCAGAACGTATGTCCAACCTATTGCTAGCGTGTGGCAGCATATGAGAGCGCATCATATAACATATCAGAGGGTATGGCCAACGTGCCACCCGGCGAAAAACGCTTGCAATACGCTCATGGCACGCTCACAGAATGCCGGTGAACATTATATACGTAATTCGATCACTGAAGTACGCCTTATACGCTACATATGTCTGAGACACAGTGGAGAAATGCAAAACGTAGGTCATACATACGTTAGACATTCCTTGTCAATACGCGGACTGTACGTTTCCGCTGGCTCTCCACCCAACTGACGTCGGTCAACGTAGTGCTACATATGAACGTTTGTCTAACATATATCGAGGTATGTCTAACGTATACATAACGTACGCCTGACATAAAAGCCACACCTTGTCAAACGTAAAAATGTTTGTGAATGCACAAAACCTTTGCGACCCCGTGACGAGCGACACCATATAACGATGAACATCAACATATACCAACATACGCATATCGACATATTGGCGCAAAATCATCTATGTCGGCACACGCTTGCGCGATGCGTTGTAGTGTGACAGCGCTATAGCTTAGGGTTGCTGCACCTTTTGCACTGATAATGATTGGTTGTTGGAGTTTTACATTCTGAGAACATCTAAGTTCATAGCAGCACGTGTACCGACTTGTGACAGTATGTACTCATAACGACTTAATGTGCTGTCCCACTGGGAAATCAGACAGCCAGCACCATACTGATATCCCACTCAGTCACATTATCCTGACACTGAGCTAACCAGTCCTTGCTCTATCATATTAATGCAGAGCACTAGGCAAGGATTGTGTTTGTTTGTTGTTGTTGTTTTACATCCTAGCAAAATCTAAGGTCATATCAGGACGGGGACCGACTTGTGACAGTGTGCACTCATGGCAACTTTATAGTGATGCCCCACTGGGAAATCAGGTTACCGGAACCATGACCCTATATCCCACTCAGTCATATTATCCTGACACTGAGCCAGCCAGTCCTTGCCTTATCCTATTAATGCCGAGCGGCAGGCTAGGAAGCACAAGTATTAATTTTAAAGTCATCGGTTTGACTCGACTGGGAACCAAACTCCCGACCTTCCACACGCGAGGCCCGCGCTCTACCTGTTAGGTCACCGCGCCCGGTCTTTCTAGGCTAGGAAGTATTCATTTTGTAAGTCACGGGTTTGACTAGACCGAAAACCAAACTCCTAACCTACTTACTGCACACGCTCTACCGATTCGGCCACCGCGCCCGGTGACTCCACTGATAATTATTACACACCCAGGAAGGGCGACATGCCTGACTTAGGGTTGCTACGCCTTCTGCCATATTAAATTCCATCGTTTCCAATGATAATTACATGCCCGAGGAATGAAAGGATGATCAGAGCACTCTGTAATGAGGGCTAAGACACGGTCTAACTCAGAATTGACATATTAGCACACACACTATAATGAAAGCTAAGACACGGTCTACCTCAGAATTGACATATTAGCGCACATGTATACAGTAATGAAGGCTAAGACACGGTCTAACTCAGAATTGACATATTAGCGCGCACACACTAATGAAGGCTAAGACACAGTCTACCTCAGAATTGACATATTAGCGCACATGTATACAGTAATGAAGGCTAAGACACGGTCTAACATATTAGCAGAGAGCGTGTATACAGATGAGAGGGACAACTCCCATACTACACCATGTAACAGATGCCGACTGTGGCGCTCCAAGTGGTGATTGTTGAACAGTATATGACACAGCTGTCAAACTCAAGGCATTGTCAATGGTCGTGTGCAATCTTTCTACAGAAAACGTTAAATATCTCTAAAACTACAACACTAGAAACAAACTGATTGGAGAAACATACCACCATAGGACACATGTTACCAACAAGATTATATTAAAGAGATATGGTTAGGGTCTGGATTTCTATTAATTTGGAATAAAACTGACGTTTTTCACTACGCGTACGGCAAACTCAGGCATTGTCCAATGGCGGTGAGCAATCTTCCTACAGAAAACGTTAAATATCTCTAAAACTACAACCCTAGAAACAAACTGATTGGATACACATAGGAAACATGTTTACCAACAAGATTATATTAAATTGATATGGTTAGGGTTCTGGATTTCTATTAATTTGGAATAAAACTGACGTTTTTCACTACGCGTACGGCAAACTCAAGGCATTGTCAATGGTCATGTGCAATCTTCCTACAGAAAAAGTGAAATATCTCTAAAACTACACCAAATAGAAACAAGCCGCTTAGTACACATATAGAAAACATGTTTACCAAAAGGATTATATTAAATCGATAAGGTTAGGCTTCTGCCATTTCTATTAATTTTGAATAAAAAACAAATGTTTTGCACTACACGTATGGCAAACTCAAAGCTTGTTCAACACTAACCGCCAGGAACGCCACTGTAGCCTGTGTTACCGATTTTCGCGGGAGTTGTCTCTCTCATCTGTATACACGCTCTCTGATATTAGTGCACACATCCTGCAACGAAGCCTAAGACCCTGTCTACCTTAGAATTGACATATTAGTGCACAGACACGAATGAAGGCTAAGACACGGTCTACCTCAGAATTGACATATTAGTGTACACATCCTGTAATAAAAGCTCAGATATGGTCTACCTCAGAACCCTGTAACGAAGCCTAAGACATGGTCCACCTCAGAATTAACATATTAGCGTGCACACACCCTGTAACGAAGCCTAAGACATGGTCTATCTCAGAATTTACATATTAGTGCACACCCTGTAATGAAGTCCAAGACAATGTCTATCTCAGAATAACACTCACCTTTCTAGCCCTGCTCCACTATAACGGCACCCGTGTGATATGTGGGACGAGCTACCTCGTTCTGGTATTGTGAAGGGGTCGTGAGGGTGTGGAGGTGGGTGGAGTTGTCAGGTTGCCAAGCGGAACATTTTACCAACAGTGAAAGCAAACAAGTGGGCGACAGAATTTCGGTTCGACCGGCAGGTGTTCACACTATATATCCATTGACTGCTGAGTTGATGAGTGTTAGTTCGGAGAACTCGTAATGTTTCACGTGCTCGTTCCATGCGCCAGCTGGGATGGATGTTAATCACCACACACACCACCAATACCTAAACTCCTCCCCGGCCGTCAACACCCCCCCCCCCCCCACCCACCACCACCACGTTACACACTGTGCTATGTATGGTTGGTGGTTGTGGTTGTTGGAGTTTTACGTCCTGGCAAAATCTAAGGTCATATCAGGATGGGTAGACTTGTGACATTGCACACTCATGGTGACTTTATAGTGCTGTCCTACTGCGAGACCAGACCACCAGCACCATGACCTGATATCCCAGCTAACACATAACGTTAAGTAACGTCAGGCTAACGTTATTATTTGGTTATGGTACATTATAACATCACAGTAACGTTAGACTGATGTTATACCATGTATTGTAATGTTATAACATCACAGTAACGCTATACTGACGTTATAATATGTACCAAGATAGCACAGGGCCAACAGTGGCTATTGGTCGGATGGTCACCACACATTTTCCACTGTCGGGCCACCAATGGTGGAAAATCTATTCTTTAAAAAAAAATTGTATTTATTTAATCTTAACCAAAAGGATTTTGCAATGAAAATGGTGTTTAATGAGCACTGGCAGTCATTTATAACTTCTGACTCTTCACCGACCTGCTTCGAAAGCAACCCAAGTTACACCTCACCTATGCTTGTTAGTTAGGTACATTATAACATCCATCTCAACCATATCTCGGGTAGCCCGCCGCTGGTTGTCGCTGCCCCGCGTCGGGCCACCACCCATGGCCCGACGTCAGTCACCGACGGTGTAAAAATCTTCTTCTTTTTTTTTTTTTTTTTTAAATTACCTTTTTAAATTTAAATTTCTTTTTTAAATCTTAACTAAAAGGCTTTTGAAATGAAAATGGTGTTTATTGAGCACTAGCGGGCATTTATAACTTCTGACTCTCAACCGACCTGCTCCGAAAGCAGCTGAATTACAACTCACCTATGCTTGTTAGTTAGGCACATTGTAACATCCTTCTCAACCATATCTCTTTATCGCTTGATGGATGGGGGAGACCTGAATATAGGCTCTGTAGTTGCCTGTCTATTAGCATGTCATAATTTGGGACCCATATGGGATCAACATGGTTACCAAATTATGGCATGCCAACAGACAGGCAATCACAGAGCCTCTTTCGGAACAGGTCAGTAGCGAGTCAGAAGTTACAAATGCCCACCAGTGCTCATGAAACATCTTTTTCATTGCAAGTGTTATAGTGAGCATTGCTGGGTTTTGTACAGCAAGCATCACCTCTTACCTTAACTTTTCAGCCAACATCAGTGTCTTATCGTCTTAATATCTGATATGAGGTGCGGGCATCTCTATGATAATAAACAGATTTTTTTTTAATTGGAGTTTACTCCTCCAGTGTCATGCTTTGCGGTAGACGTTACCTTTCAGTTCCTCAGAAGGAGGGTTCTCTAGCTACAATTTAGGTATTGTTTTCATGAAATAGAGCACAGATTTCTCTACAAAATCTTCATCAAATCACTCAAAGAGGGTTAAAAGAGTTTTCGGATGTTATAGAAAAATGCCACACTGACGTTAAAAAAATGTTAAACGAAAACATCATAGTGACGTTAAAAACGTCTCTATAACGTTATTTACTCCATACAAAATAACGTTTATATGACATTCAATAACATACTGACGTCAGTGTGACTTTTTTTTTTTTTTAGCTGGGATCCAACTCAGTCACATTATTCTGACACTGAGCCAACCAGTCCTTACCCTATCCTAATAATGCTGAGCGCCAGGCTAGGAAGTGACAAGTATACATTTTTTACTCGACCAGGGTTTGAATCGCACAATCTACCTAAACGGGAGACAGACACTCAACTCACTCGGCCATCCCGTCTGGTCCCCATGCTATGTATGAGTAAATGCCCGCTGAATCTTGGCATCCTTAATTAAGGGCAGCACGCCCAGTTAGTTGGCGTTTAGGGGTGACCTACTTGACATAATTAGCCCGCCCACCCGCCCGCAATGCAAAATGACCAATGATTCCAAATCTGAAACAGTCCAAATAGATTTCTGATTATTTAATTAGCTTCCTATATTTTTTCATCGGGTAACAATGAATCTACAAGAAAACACTTTTAGATGTTGGCTCATTGGAATCCTTATGAAATTGACTCAAACTAGTAAAAGCTAATATGACTTTACTTTTGATTACTAAACTATCTACCATATCCCAGCTAACTGGTGTCATGAACTCATTGACAGAAACAATGGGTTGGAGGAGTTTTACATCCTGGCAACATTTAAGGCCATATCAGGACGGGTACTGACTTATGACAGTGTGCACTCATGGCGACTTTATAATGCTACCCCACTGGAAGTCCAGGCTGCCAGCAACATGACCTGGTATCCCACTCAGTTACATTATCCTCACACTGAGCCAACCAGTCCTTGCCCTATCCTAATAATGCAGAGCGCCTGGCCAGGAAGGGACAAGTATCAATTTTTAAGTCATTGGTTTGACTCGACCAGGGTTCAAAACGGTGGGTTCGAATCCCACGATCTACCAAAACGGGAGACGGACGCTCAACTCATTCGGCCATCCTATCTAGTTGTTCTCTATATCTATCATATCAATAAATAACCGGTTTCCTTTGATTTGTTGTTATTATTTTCATGGAATTGCTGTAAACGAAGGGAACATTGTGTCTAGAGTGGGAGTCGAGCCCACACTTTTTGCCATTCCAGGGCTAGCATCCAAACGTTATATTAATTATTATCTCAGCTAATTGATGCAATCACCATACCCACAGCTATCTATGTGGCTCCTTGCCTGAGAGATCAGTGCAGGCTACTTGATTTGCTCTCCCCCCCCCCCCCCCCCCCCCCCCCAACCCCCAGCCAGTAATTTAAAGTCTTTTAAGGGGCTGTCACATTAGGGTTTTTTGCGGGAGCGTACGGTGGCGTAAGCGCGTTACGTCATATATGTCGGTATACGCCGCCATACACTACGCATATGCTATGCATACGCTATGCATACGCTACACATATGCTACGCATACGCTACGCCGATCCTCCAACAAGCCTGTTTCCTTGCTCAAAATTTTCAGCGTATGGATCATACGCTGCTCATACGCTAGGCGTATGCTATGCATACGCCGGCATAGGTTACGCATAGGTTAGGGGTATGTCGGCATAGGTTGGGCATATGCTGGATTGACACCCACCGGGTGTCTCTTGCGTACCCCCAACGTTCTGTAAAAGTGGTGTCACACTACGGCGTATGGCGTTAGCGTATGGATTTTTGACCCATACGCCGTCATACGCTTCGCATACGCCACGCATATGCCATACGCGCGTCCGTCCATATTTTTTTTTAAAGCACACTCAAAGATTTTCGGCGTATGGCAGCGTATGGCGCATACGCTGCTCATATGCTGATATAGGTTACGCATAGGTTGGGCGTACGCTGAACTTGTCAATCACAACCGTCAAACCTCATTACAGTACGCTGCGCATAGGTCGGGATACGCTTTGAATACGCCGCCATAGGCCAGGGGTAGGTTAGGCATACGCTGGGCATACGCTTCAGATGCCGCTGGGACCTCGTGCGTAGTGTATGATGGTGTATGACGGTGTATGGGTCGAAAACCGCATACGCCGGCATACGCTAACGCCATACACCGTAATGTGACAGGGCCTTTAACTGATTTTCATCCATGATTTTCATCCTGATACACACATGTATACAGGAAAATGTATTTCAACATACATAAACAAAGTAAGGTTACCAACAATACAGCACATAGATAGCTTCTACAGGATTCTGGTCACGGAAAACGGTCTCATTAGGTACTCCAAACCTTTGTCTTTTCATGAAGTTAATTAGGAAATTGTACAGTTAGAAAGATCTTATCATTCTGATTACAAATATATATAATAAAAGTAAATGTAGAGAAATAACTTTTCTATGTAATATTATTTTCATGAAAAATATGGAGTAAAATGTCAAAACTTTTCCTGCCAGAAGTTGTCCATAATGGATACAAAACTAAAGTTAATGACCTTTACTGTGACAGTAGTTAGTTTTAACTCGAACACACTCACTCGCAGCACACAACATTCAAAGAGGGGTAGTGTTCTGAGAGCAAGTCTCCTATTTGTCCAATGGCCAGTCAACATCAGAAACCAGTCATTTGTACCTAGTATCATGGGGGTGATGCAAGCAAAGGAAACATTGCTCTTATAGCAGGAATTGAACCCACACTTCTTGCATTTTTGGAGCTGGTGTCATAGTCATTAGATTATCTATGCTCTCTGATGCAATCACCTTACCGACGCTTTTCTGTCTATGTGGTTCCTTGCCTGAGATTTATGTGCAGACGACTACATTATTATTATTAGTAGCAGTAGTAGTAGCAGCAGCAATGAAACAATGATAATCAAATCTCGATTCTTACTCCCTATGACGTGATTTTCTTCTGTACCAATTGGTGGAATGGGTAATTGATCTGTGGGATATTGGATAATAAATTCAGAGTATATTATTAAGGCTATCAATGATCTAAAGTCAGGTAAGGCTCCTGGAAGTGACCAGATAACATCAGAAATGATAAAAGGACTAGATGAAGTGGGGATTCAAATCATTCATAAGCTAGTAAATGACATCTATGAGACTGGATTTATACCATTGAATATGAATGAATCCATATTTGTACGACTCCCAAAGAAGCTAAAACCAGCATTGTGTACTGAGTACAGAACACTAAGCCTGATGAGTCATATGTTGAAGATGATCCTGAAAATAATTTTACTGAGAAACAGCCAGAAAATTGAAGAACAAATCAGTAACGTACAAAGTGGGTTTATATCTGGAAGAGGTACACGTGAAGGGATTTTCAATATGAGAATGATTTGTGAACGTTATTGTGAAGTGAACCAGGATGTTTATGCCTGCTTTATTGACTATGAGAAGGCCTTCGACCGAGTCAATCATGAACTGTTAATCAAATGTTTACAAGATATTGGTGTCAATGGCAAAGACATTAAACTAATTGTGAACTTATACTGGACACAACGGGCATTTATAAAAATGGAGCAGGGCCTATCGGATGAAGTTATGATTAAACGAGGAGTTCGACAGGGGTGTGTATTGTCACCATGTCTATTTAACCTGTACACAGAGATGATTTTCAGACACATTGAAGATTGCAAGGGAGTGACAATAGGTGGCATGAACGTCAACAATCTTAGATATGCCGATGACAGTGTAATACTAGCAGACAGTGACAAAAACCTACAAGATATAGTGAATAGAATCAATAAAGCTGGAATACTATTCAACATGAAGATGAATGCCAGAAAGACCAAAACAATGGTTATAAGTAAAAAGACAGATAAACCAAATGTCAATATAACCATAGATGGCACAAACATAGAACAAGTACCCGAATTCATATATCTCGGACAAAAGATTACAAATGATGGGAGATGTGAGGAAGAAATTAAAAGAAGGATAACAATAGCCCGAACAACATTCTCCAAAATGTATAGAGTGTTAACATCAAGTAAGATATTAATACAAACAAGGAAGCGTATTCTTCAGTTTTATGTGTGGTCTACTCTAATGTATGGGACAGAGACATGGACAATCTCTAAGAAAATGTACAAATGTTTAGCAGCATTTGAGATGTGGACTTATCGAAGGATGATGAAAATATCATGGACAAAGAAGATCACCAACAAAGAAGTTCTCAGAAAAATTAAAAATAAGAAAAGCTTATTTGCCACTATACAGACAAAGAAACTTATTTATTTTGGCCACATCATTCGTCAGAGTTCAATATACCGTACATTGTTGGAAGGGAACGTGAATGGCAGCAGAGGGAGAGGGAGACCAAGAACATCATGGTTTACAAATATTTCACAGTGGACAGGCTTGAATTATTCACAGTCTATCAGAACAGCACAACATCGGGACAAGTGGAGAACCATTGCATCCAACCCTCGACTAGAGGACGGAACTATTGATTGATTGATTGATATTATTAAGACTCCATACGAGACAATGTAACACGTAGGTTGGTTTAGATTGATACCTCTAGCTGGCCAACAATTTAGCCTACCGTTTATTTATGGTAAAAATCTCCGACGAGAGTGAGGGTGATGGTAGTGCTCGCGCCTGCTCGCAGCGGGTTTGCCTACCTGAGTGCAAACCCAAGTCACCCAGGCCGCTGTATTTACAGCAGGCGGAGCGATCGAGCATTTTCTGGTCGAAAGCTATAGGCCCTCCATTAAATAATATTTATATAATGTATTTATACATCACAAAAAGTGAAAGTTGCAGGATGGATTTAAAGCAATTACACAATTAGAGGACCACATGTACTTCAACATATGTCTAACGTACGTCTGGTGTTTAAGGACGTATGTCTACCGTAATCAAAGCATATGCCCAATGTAAACCCAACAGGGGGGACTGGGGGGGGGGGGGGGGAGAGGACAATGAAAAAGCATGTTTTGTAAGCTTGTGAAAATGTTGATAATTGTGAAGGGCCGTTAAGGCCATTATTGAATAGGTAAATAAGTGCCACGCCTATAAAATCTCAGTTCACATTATTTTTCTAGAATTTCAGCAGTATTCAAAGTAGATGGGCCATTCATTTGTCTTATTTCAGCTATTTATACCGGCCAAATTATGCTAATTAAAATTTATTGCAACCTTATTATATCTTTTATTGCAGTTTAAATAATAATAGTAATAATAATAACTTAATTTGAAACAAATAGTTGCCACCTATCTTCATTTAAAATTTCATCACGATACCTTGATTATTAAGAAAATGACCGAAATTCAGTTTACGGCCACACAATTGTAATGCAAATGGACTAGAACATGTGATGACAATTAAGGTCAATTACAAACATTAAAAATGTTGTAAACTACTAATCAGTTCAAAAGTAGTGGGTAAATATTTCAACGTATGCGAAGAATGTATTTTGCTTCTTAGACTGAGAATTAATGTGATCATTTCATTTACCCACATGTTCTCCACCCCTACTCAGGCTACTGAAGAATGGGGTACATTTTTTATCTACATTATGCCTCGATATTATTTGATTTAAAAACTCTTGAGAGTATATGTTGAGGGAGAACATATACAATCAGATTGTTACATTTTCATTTGTATCTATTCGATTCTAATTAACAAAAGTAAGAATGCCAAGCTAAGTAAGACCTTCAACAGTGAGACACATTTCTCCAACTCTTATATAGGCTCATAGGATTGTAATTCACCTCTGAACAGAGTCAGAGGTGAATCTTTTATCTGGCCAGTCAAATAATACCCTAGATAAAAGTTTCACCCCATACTTGCAGTACGGGGGTGAAAACCAACCCATTAGAAAAACTGGCGAAGAATTTCGACATGCTGGGGAAATTAACTGAACGAATAAATTCTTAATTTAAGAAACAAAGTATATTCTTTATATATGTCTTTATATTTACCTGCTACTTTTGAGTTGGAAAATATAATAAAACATATAGTTTAATAGACTTTAAAAGTGAAATCGGCAGCGTTCTATCGCCCCCATCTTGTCTTTTTGGATTCTCTCCCATTTCACCAACTATGTGCCGATGTGGGTAGCCATTTGATACTGGAGCCAGAGTTTATACTTCCTGCTCCATACTAAAGCAGTTTTCGCCAGCTTTTATATAGGGTTTGTGTTCACCCCTGTACACTGTACTGCAAGTGCGGGGTGAATCTGTTATCTAATAATACCCCCAGCTTAGCCGTTGGCTACTACAAATTGTCTCAGTAGGCTCCATCGATTTAGTATAGTTTCACGGCAATTAGAAAAAAAAAGGTTGTCAATGATCACCACCCCTAAATTGCATAGTTGTCATTAGAAGACAAATTAAATATAGCTGCCCATCACCAGTCCCTGCACTGCCATAGACTTGCAAAGTCTTGGGAAGCTGATGCGTTGCACTAGCAGTACTAGATAAAGGATTCACCCTGTACTCGCAAGTACGGGGTGAATCATTTATCTATAGAGGGAATGCATGTGATGTCATTACTTAGCAATCAGAGGGCTGCCATCTTGGATTACGAGTACCCTCCCAAGCCATGTTGTGAATGCTTGCAGATGCAATAAAACAGAGTTTTCTTGTGTTATGGGAGGTTCTGGGCAGTATACATCCAATGTGTTTACTTACAAGTTACAACACTTTTTAGCAACAACTTCTGAGGCCAAACTGCTCAAAACAGTGACAAATAAATCAACAAATCAGTAAATAAGCACATTAGGTACCCCACAATCCGCCGGGGGCGCCACTATCGCCTGACCAATAAAATTGTACAACTTTTTGCGACCTCACCCCAGGCAGAGTAGAGTCAGGAAAAGGCACCCCCACCTGAAACTCATGCGCAGTACCCTTATTGTTACATCCGTTTTTGAAGCACCACAGATTTCAGCAAAGATAGACACTATTTTCATTGTTGTACAACGTATGAAAGGCATTTTACTAAGCTTGTGTAGTAATCTGTACATGAGCCCTACTACCACGCGGTAGCGGCGGAGACTACGCCGCGGACCTACGCAGACTTTACACTGAACTGCGCTAGGTGGCGGCAGGCTAGCCACAGGGCAGACCCCGACTGGGCTGCCCTCTACTGCGTGTGGCTAGCTCCCCCCCCCCCCCCCACCCACCCAACCTGTAGAGTCGAGGTAGGATCTAGCGAGTCAGAGTCAGTTGACTGTTGATGCCGCGGAGAGCAGATTGGTTCAATAAACCAAGTTGAAGCGTATTGACATTGAATCTTGGCGTTCTTCCGTGTGTGCATGGCAGTGTGGGAGTCAGAGGGCCGTGGGCCATTACACTATTAAAGTCTTCAGCTGCAAAATTCAGAGGGAAGTCTGCCAGGAATGTCCACACTAACTATTAGAATGTGAATCTTTAGCATTTTTTCTTCCTAAAAATGGTGACACAATGACTACAACTGGAATCAGAAGTCTAGAACCTGGGAGAGTATTGTAGGTGTTAGGCAGTTTTGTAAAATGGTTGGCATGGAAACCCACATTTATCTGTGATATAATTTTTTTATATCAGTTTTGATAAGCTGAGATGATTTCTCATAGAAAAAAGAACCTTGGTATCAAGTTTGACCAGGATCAAACCATTAATATAGAAACTGCAGTTGTGGGCATGATTGCATTATGGTTGCCATGGAAACCTACATTTTTCTGTGATCTAATTGTTTTATATCAGTTTTGATAAGCTGAGGTGATTTGCAAGACCAATAAGAACCTTGATGTGAAATTTCATTAGGATCTGACCATTATTTTTAAAAAGCTACAGTTGACTCATATTGTAGGTGGGAGTGATTGTATTATGGTTGCCATGGAAACCTACATTTTCTTGTGATCTAATTTTTTCTTATCAGTTTTGATAAGCTGGGGTGATTTGCCCTACGAAGAAAAACCTGGTGTTCTCTGTGGCGGAGTTGTTAGAGTGTCTGACTTTTTTTCGAGGTCAAACTGCTAATCTAAAGGTCAGTGGTTCGATTCCCCATGCCCCGACCTCTGCCAATTTGGATTTCCACCGCTGTGTATAACTTACAGCGTCATCAAAGGCCGGTTGCTTTCATACCATTTCTATGTGGTGTGGGAGGTTAAAGGGACCAGCTATAGCTCGCTGGGACACTGTGCGTACTCCGACAAATGCTCTCCAAGCACAACTTTGTTTAGCTTTTATGTTTAAATGAACCAAGTATGTGTGGGGAGAGTAGGGGACCCACTTCACCACCAGAAGTGGGTCAGTTCTGAGGCTGGGAATAGCTGGCAGCTGTTGTTTTAAAAATGGCTGGGTGAGTGGAGATAAGGGAGAGTAAAACTGGGGTATTTTCAATCTTCTTTAGAGTAGTTCAATCAGGAAATATATTTGTGTAATGTAAAATATATGTGAGTACAATTACATTGCATAATTCAATGAGAAACAGATATAGATGAAAAACGTTTTTTTGTTGATGAATGTAAAAAAGGTTCTGCTGTGGATGGGGGCTTGAACCCACACCACCAAACAACTTCTGATTACAAGTTCAACACTCTAACCACTAGGCCACAGAGACCACACATATTCAGTAGTCTCACTTCAGGCTATTTGTGTATAAGACGTCACATATAAAAGGTATGGGAATTTCTTACGCCCAAATCTATTAAATGCTGTCATATTTAACAGAATTACATACGCAATAAGTGAAATTTTATCAATTTAACCCTAATTTCGAAGCGAAATTCACGCTGTGGCCGCATTGCCATTGGCAGCATTATTCATATTGTCCAATCGACGAATATCAAGTAAACAATGGCCGCCGAATCGGCGTGAATTTCTTACGCCCTAATCTATTAAATGTAGTCATATTTAACAGAATTACATACGCAATAAGTGAAATCTTATCAATTTAACCCTAAATCCGAAGCGAAATTCACGCTGCTGGCGCAAAGTCGGCGATATTAATATTTTCGAATCGCTGAATATAAAGTAAACAAATCGGCGCCACCGCAGCGACTGGAGGGAATTCCCAAATCTATAAATAATCGAATGGGTAGCTATCCGGCCCGGCTGCATCATACACATACACACAACAAACACATACACGTTTTATATGTGATGTCCTATACACAAATAGCCTGAACTGAGAGTAGCAATCATGTGTGGTCTCTGTGGCCTAGTGGTTAGAGTGTAGGTCTAGTAATCAGAAGTTGATTGGTTGTGTGGGTTCAAACCCCATCCATAGCCCTTTTTTTTATATTCAACAACAAAAAAACGTTTTTCATCTATATCTGTTTCTCATTGAATTATGCAATGTAATTGTACTAACATATATTTTATATTATGCAAATATATTTCCTCATTGCACTACTCTAAAGAAGATTGAAAATACCTCAGTATTACCCTCCCTTCTCTCGTACCGGCAAACTCAATGCATTGCCGATGCCCGCAATCTTCATACAGAAAAAGTGAAATATCTCTAAAACCACACCACCTATAAACAAATCGCTTGGTAGACATATAGAAAACATATTCAACGAATAGATTATATTAAATTTATAAGGTTAGGGTTCTGGATTTCTATTAATCTTTAATAAAACTAACGTTTTGCACTGCGCGTACCGGCAAACGCCATGCATTGTCAATGGCAGTCAGCATTCTTCAGAGAGAAAAAGTTAAATATCTCTAAAACTACAACACCTAGAAACAAACTGATTGGAATACACATAGAAAACATGTTTACAAAAAAGATTATATTAAATTGATATGGTTAGGGTTCTGGATTTATATTAATTTAGAATAAAACTGACGTTTTGCACTGTGCGTTCCGGCAAACTCAAGGCTATCAGTCTTTGTTTACCTATAACCGGAAGTGGCCTCGTTCTCGCGAAAGTAGGACATGCCCATATATGGCCAAACCGTGGCATAGTGTATGGCACAACAATCTAGGTCACTCTCCTGTACACCACCAAGTGGAAAAGTTCAGTACTAAGCATGCACCACCCCTGTGGCACACATCTGAACTATTCTGAGTTCGTTTGTTTTCCCGGCGACGAATAGCTACCCCCTTTAAAGATCCCTTGGGTTGGTAAAAGTGTAGGCCCGGGCTTTCTATCGACAAACTGTCTAATGGTGAAGACAAGTCTATTCAGATTTATCCATGATAGGCAGTATAAATCTTCCAAGAAAAAAAAACAACCTTGGTGTGAAGTTTGATCAGGATCTGATCATTAATAAAGAAATTACAAAGAAATGTTCTTACAATTAGTCTATATAACAGTCCTAAATAAGGCACTTCTCTAATGCCTTAGCTAATAGTAATACAAAAGATCTGAAATTCAACAACTTTCAAATGCACATATCTCACTCAATTTTTTGAATATCTTAAAAATTCAAAAAGCATTATGTTTTTGATTTATTGGAGCTTCCAATGAAATTATAATTTGAATGTTTGGAATAATTTGAAAATTCGAGTGGGGTACCTACTGTGGCACAGTGTAGGCAGTTGCAAGCCTTCTGTATGTCATCCAATATGGCCACCAAAATTTGTCTTGTGACGTCATTACACCCCCTCTATAGTATAGCAGTACTAGCACTAGTACTAGTAGCAGTCTGCCACCACTCGTCCAATCATGGCAATGCCAATGCGGCGAATGCCAAGGCAATGGATGGTAACATGACTTACTATTACTACTATACTAGTATGTATTACAAGACAAGTAGCAAGTTATTCTTGGCAAGTAACAAGATACGCGTTCAACATCATTGATAACGTACATTATTGCTTGGTGTACGCACCTGAACGTTGGCGATCGCTTTTCCATGACTTGTCTCGCACGTTGAACAATACAGCTGTTGTGTTAGTGTTTACCAAGATGAAGAAGACATTAGATAGAGCATCTCCAATCAGAATCACAACAACTTAAACAAGTTCTGCACGATGATACAGTACACTATCCGGACGAGCCTACACATAATATATAGTTCGATGTTAAATACATTGAATACTTTCTGACTATGGATTGAAATTTACAATAATAATACAACCAATTGACAGTGACGAACATACCCTGCAGGGATTAATTACTCAGTATTTAATGTGCATAATACCGAATAATTTACTATAACGGACTACCTTCAGCTAGAAATTAAGCCGCTACAATTTCCGGTTTGTTACTGTTAGTTCGCATGTCGACTCCCAGTCCTACTCCAAAATGTCGCGAGGAAGCAGTGCCGGTTTTGACAGACATATTACGATTTTCTCTCCTGAAGGGCGCCTATATCAAGTTGGCAAGTAACCTCTGATGTTCGCTAGATTGTATCTGTGAAATGAATTTCGTGTGTAACGTATATTATGTCTGACTAAACGAAACTTTAAATTGATTTGGCGACTGCTTCAGATTAAGCCGGTTTATTCGATGCTTTCGTTTGGTGTCAACCACAAAGTGAGATTCGAGGTGTCGGGGCGTACGCCGGCCACACAAAACCAACCCCACCGCTGTCAAGGATGACAAAGCATGTCAGTTTACAGTTGTTACTCAGCGCAAATGGCCTAAGTCTAAGCCAACATAAACATTCTGATACATTTTGAGTCCATCTCTGCAGCGCATGCATACGATGACGTTTATAGTATATAGGAATATATCCATACCTCAACTGATAGTTATTCACTTATTGTGGCTGGCACTTTCCTGGCTGAGTTTGGTTTTGAACGATATTAGGGGTACATTAGTAGCCAGTTACTGAGTTAGTGTATACAACTACCTTTTTTATGTCAGTAATCACTTGTATGCACTCAAACACCACATTTACATGCTGTTCTCTTAGTAGGGACTTGAACATTTTTTTCAAACACCCTGAATGAATCAAATTCTTGTTTTATCAGCAAGAGGCTTCTAAATGCTGCACAAAGATATGTACCCCACTAAAATTTTCAAATTATACCAAACATCCAAATTAATATCAATAAGTTATGCTTAGGACCGACCCCCGTTATAACTACAGCAAAGTATTTTATGATTGCGCATGTATTTTTTTACTCCACTCGCGGTGTTCGATTTGAAATTCTAGCAACTCGGGTGATCCGAGTCGTGGTCGTGATAATCAAATACGGCCGTCGTTTGCGCGGAATAAACTATTAATATTTCATTTGTTCATCTATGTTTAAAATGCCAAATTGTTCTGTGTTTCTTTTAATTTTGAATGAAATCAAAGTTTTGAACTGCGCATATCGGCAAATTCTATGGCAGCAGGCATTTGTTTTGATATATTATTAACCAATAGCTGACCCCGAATACTGCCAATTGGGCCTATGGACTTAATGCCTTGACAGCATCACTGCAGAGTAGCGTGGAGGAATGCCTACACTGGTCCCAGTGACGTCATCACACCATATATGGAAGATCTATAGTGAGGGACCAGTGTAGTTGTTCCGCGACTTGGCTTGTGCTACTCTGCGGCGGAACATCATTAAGGCATTAGACCAATCGCTGTCGTCCACCCTGATTGCTGCGGACCAAAGTTCGACGAGCGATTTCCGTTTGCTGGATTTTGATTATTCTGTTATTCAAAACAAGTTTACAAATGGTGGCGCCCATAGAGGGCTATTTCCGTTTCCGGTTGATGGATTTAGGTGATTTCATTTCCCACCTCTATGAATACAGGTATTGTTTATGTATATCTATCTATACACGTGTTAGTCCTTAGCCTCCCTGTGGGTGGGTCGGTATAAGTTCATTGGAACCTCCAATGAATCAAAAGCAATATGCTTTTTGAATTTTTCAGATATTCCAAAAATTGAATGAGATATGTGCATTTGAAGTTTGCATGTGCATTTGAAGTTTGTTGAATTTAAGATTTGTTGTATTAGCTAATGCATTAGAGAAGTGCCTTATTTATGGCTGTTAAATAGACCAGGAAAATGTAGGTTTCCATGGCAACCATAATACAATCACTCCCACCTCCATGTCCGTTTAGCATACGTAGAATCGTGAGTTGTTTATAGAATAACATGAAACTTTGTATTTAAAACCTTTAGAATGAGCTCTTTACATTGGTCCAATCCGCTAAGCTCTACTCCCATTATCCAATGAGTATTAGGCATGTGCACATCACAGTATTTACCCGACTTTCGTTCTGGCCAATAATCATGAATATTTATTATTATTTGAGGATATTAATTTTGTAATCTACCATATTCATTTTTGTATACCTGTTTTCTATGTATTGACCAATTTTAATAAAAATTGGATGATGAGCAGATGCATTGTGATGATGCATAATAGGCTCTGTGATGACTCACTCACCCCAGCCATAACATTCTGACCAAGAGAATCCAGCCAAACTGCCTGACACCAACTTTTGGCCACCAGATTCTAGAGTTGCGATTCCAGTTGTAGTCATTGTATGACCATTTTTAGGAAGAAAAAATGCTAAAGTTTCACATTCTGATAGTTACCATGCACATTCCTGGCAGTCTTACCTCTGATTTTTGCATCTGAAGACTCTAATGGCTTAGTAAAATGTCTTTCAAATGTCATACAGCACTGAAAATAGTCTCTATCTGTGCGTAAGTCTTTGGTGCTTCAAAAACGGATGTAGCAATGAATTCAGTGTGCCTGTGCTTCATGTGTGGTGCCGTTTTCCGACATGACTGTGCCGCTCAGGAGGTCGCAAAAAGTTGTACGAGTTTTATGGGTCCGGCGACAGTGGCACTCCCGTCGGACTCTAGGGTACCTAACAAAGAATACATAATTTAATTTAGGTATGTGCCAAAAAAATTCAAACTCCTTCAATAATAAAACAAAAGGCACCGCTTTTTTCCAAGTGCCTACTCTTAGTGAAATGGCCGTGAATATAGCTTGACCGCTCTCCAACACTCATGTTGCTGTCACTCACTTAAATAGTGCGAAAACCTTTTAAAATTTGATAATGTGGCCAAATACAAAATAAATTGGTGATCGTCCCCTCCCCCCCCCCCCGTGCCTTTAAAGAAATCGTCTGACCCTAAAAAAATGTTTAGCTGTTAAAAATGCGTCGGGCTAGCAGTAATTCAACTTTTTACATCATTGCTTTGATTCGGGTAATGTTCTAACCCAGGAGTTTGAATCCCATGAAGTACCAGAACGGGAGGAGGACGCTCAACTCATTCAGGCATCACGTTTGGTTACATATTACGTCTATGTCATATGCCTGAAAAATGAAAACCGCCTGCCCGCCCAACCCTGACTTTTGTGATCAAAGGGACTGTTACCTGATGATTAATTTTTTCTTTCGCCTAAACAAAAATTGAGCAGGATAACAGCATCGCTAATTGAGTAATTCGTTGTGCCATATTTAGTATTAGTTACCAGTAAAACTGTTTAAAAACCTCAAATCTAGCTTACACTATAACTAAGATAATACTCAGGGCTATATTATAATCATTTACTATCCTCTCATTTTAAGAATATGCCTTCAAAGCTATCAACCAAGGTGGTTTAACCTCTGTGGCTGTTCGAGGTAAGGATTCAGCTGTTGTCGTCACACAGAAGAAAGTTCCTGTAAGTATGCTTCGTATGTGATAACACTCACTGCGTCATTATTAAAGATACTCATGTTTCCACTGGTCTCTCAGGAAGAACTAATGCTGCAACCCAGAAAGCTGTGTTGCAGCTTCAGCTTACACGGGCGGATGGTGTTAATGCATACGTGTTATATCTGATTTAAGATTTGTAAGGACAATTTGACTGCAAGCATTGAAAACAAATGTATGGCAAGAATCCTATAAAATCTGATCATCAGGAAGCAAAGTGAGTTTAAGAACTATAGTGAAGGATAGGGCTTCGAGTGTCACCGACCCCAACTTTCTGACATGCTGGGTCACATCTGCAGTCCTTTCTGTGGGACCAGCGGAATACTCATATTACAAGAAGCATTTAATGCCGGATTTAGAGGAATACTAAATAACTTTAATAAAAAACCTTTGAAGTCTGTGATGTGCACACCAAAGTTAATTTATCATGTTTTCACTTCAACTATCTCTAAAGTTAACCCTTAATTGGAGCAACGGCTTTTCTTTTTCAATTATTTACAAGTTTGTATAGATTTCCGCTTTTGTTGTCAGAAACCACTTTCAATCCCTGTAATATAAGTGGCTTCATGATTTGAGTACGGCATTAATAATATATTCTATTAGATATTGGATTTATTTGCATTGTGTTAATTTCTTGGTGATATCTAATTAATCTACACTTTCTTGTTGTGTTTAGGACAAACTTCTAGATCCTACAACTGTCACACACCTGTACAAAATTACCGATACAATCGGATGTGTCATGACAGGGATGCTAGGTAAGAAGTCTTTTGGGGGAGGAAGGCGACATAATTAAACAAATAAAAAAAGTGAATAATTGACATAGCTTTGTATTGTTAACTGGGAAAAAATACATAAGGAGTATTTCAACTGCTCATTCAGTATATAACTTTTTTTTTTAATCCTTAAATATGTATTTTCTAACATGGCAAGTGTAGCAAAGTAAGTACATAGTAGTAGTATAAAAGAACAACCAAAAAAACACGCAGATAATATTAGCATAACACACTTTATGATGTGAAATTCCTATAGTGACCTTTCGAATGTCTGATGACCAGACGAGATCGTGGGATTCAAATCCACTGGTTCGAACGCAGGTCGAGTCAAACCTATGGCTTAAAAATGGATGATTGTCTCTTCTCAGCCAGGCGCATGACATTAGTAGGATAGGGCAAGGCCTGGTTGGCTCCGGGTCAGGATAATGGGATATCAGGTTATGATACTGGCAGCCTGGTCTCCCAGTGGGGCAGCACTATAAAGTCACCATGAGTGTGCACTGTGACAAGTCGATGCCCGTCCTAATATGAACTTAGATATTGCCAGTACGTAAAACTCCCAACAACCAACCCAAGGTCTGACCGATTAATTTACAAATTGACATAGTGTTGATTATTGATCACATGTAAAGGCGCATTACCAATTCTGTATTACAGCCGATAGTCGGTCACAGGTGCAGCGTGCGCGTTATGAGGCGGCACATTGGAAGTACACCTATGGGTATGACATTCCCATGGATATGTTGTGTCGACGCATTGCTGACATCTCCCAGGTGTACACGCAGAGTGCCGAGATGAGGCCTCTCGGCTGCAGTAAGTAACTTATTTCCAACTGTGTTTGTGTCCCATAGCTTGTGATTGCATTGGTGACCGGACGGGATGGCCAAGTGCGTAGAGCACCTGCTTCCTGTGCGGGAAGTCAGGTTCCATTACCTAGCTGAAATGAAGGGACTTAAAAGAAATGTATGCTTGCCACTACCATGCCTGGCACTTGGCTATATACATTTGTCGCCTCATAGAAGGGATTACTGGGGCAATTTAATGGAATTTGAAGCCTGTGGTGTCAGAGTTTTGTTGTACTTGCCTAAATTAATTTGGAATATTTGCACTTCAAGTATCTCAAAAGTTAGCCATTTAAAATAAGTTACTGCAAACTAGAATAAGGTAGATTATAACGCCTCAACCTAATATATTT
This sequence comes from Branchipolynoe longqiensis, assembly GCA_030323885.1. NCBI lineage: Eukaryota > Metazoa > Annelida > Polychaeta > Phyllodocida > Polynoidae > Branchipolynoe > Branchipolynoe longqiensis. The sequence continues at coordinate 23,137,268 of CM059186.1, forward strand.
ATCTCAGAAAATGACAGAAACTCAAAACCATCAGACTATGCAACTTAAGTTAACACATGTTGTGCCTTTACAGGTATCATCCTTATCGCATGTGATGAGGAGACCGGGCCTCAGGTCTACAAGGCAGACCCTGCCGGGTACTTCTGCGGCTATAAAGCGACAAGCGCTGGTGTCAAACAGCTTGAAGCCAACAGCTTCCTGGAGAAGAAGATCAAGAAGAGGCAGGACTTCACACTGGATGAGGCGCTGGAGGTAGGTGCATTAAATGTACTGTCTCGTCAGTAGAGAGTCACTGATGGAATTGTGATGGATTGTTTAGAATACAAATTTAAATGTATATTTTCTTTTATACATTCGTTGGGCATTTCAATCGATTTTCCTCATTCTTATGCCAAACCAATCGCTAGTTTATATACCGATAATTATAATAAATTATTATGTCATTCATTTCAGCCAGTCATGGCCTTCTGTTTGGGAAGCGGGTGCTTAACTCATTCACAGGGTTCGTACAGGGCCTGGAAAGTCTTGAACTTCATTTTGCCCATTTTAAGGCATTGAAAAGCCTTGAATTTAAACCTATTTTATCCCCTTTTTTTTGTGTGTAAAATATCCTGAGTGGCAGTATTGATAACAGTGGTAGAGCAGAGCTAAGAATGGTGGTAAATACTCCTCCCTCCCAGGTTCTTCAAGCATCCACGAATGCCTGGGTGTATACTAAATATCTGGTGCTTGTTTGACTTGTAGCAGAGTCATAGTTGATCATTACAGTGTGTGAAACTCGATTGTTTCAGGTCGCCATCACCTGCCTATCCTCAGTTCTCTCAGCTGATTTCAAACCAGTGGAATTAGAAATTGGTATTGTTACAACAGAGACTGGTAAATTCAAGTAAGTAGTCAAACTGTCAATCTTAATCAAACTGACACCAACAAGTCGAAGCTTAACTGCTGGGCAGAGAGATCTTGATTAATAGTAATGACTTAATTTAGTTCCCGTGTTGGTAGACCATGGGATCGTGGATTCAAACCCTGGTTGAGTCAAACCAATTACTTAAAAATTGATACTTGTCGCTTCCTAGCAGGTGCTCAGCGTTATTAGGATGGGACAAGGACTGGTTGGCTCAGTGTCAGGATATTGTGACTGAGTGGGATATCAGGTTATGGTGCTAGTGGCCATGCCTCCCAGTGGGTCAGCACTATAAAGTCGCCATGAGTGCGCACTATCACAAGTCGGGACCCGTCCTGATATGACCTTAGATGTTGCTAGGATGTAAAACAAGAAACAAAAGAAACTTAATTTATTGCTTTGGCTAAAATTAATCTTCAGGGATTCCAACGGTTACTGTTTATCAATGTCAACAAGTTCAAGCTACGTTGCTAGTCCAAGTAAAATACAGCTTAAAATTTTTTTTTTTTTTTTTTTTAAAGAAAAGTGATTTTATAGCCTAGTAGTAATGGTTTAAATTAATCCCTTGGCTAGAATTAATTCAGTTTCAAATTATCACTGTTAATTGAACCGACCCCAACACTTTGAAACTACATTTCTAAGCAATATGATATGGTTTGATAGTAATGACTTTGGCTAGAATCAGGTATTCAAATTGTTAGTGTTAATTGAACCGAAGGGACGAACCGTGTCCGATTTTGGCTTATGTCCTATTTTTGACAAACTAGAATCTGAACCAGAAGGGGGGGGGGGGGGAAGAACCTCGTTTAATGCTCAGGTGAAGTTTCTTATCTTAATCTTTTCAATTAAAGCTGCACATCTGGATAAAAGCATCAAATTTGATTTAATCCTACATATTCAACGTAGGTACATGTGTACTTATTAATCCTTTTTTTCTGTATGGAAGGAATACTAAGTCAATTTAATAGAACCTGTTACTGCTGAATTATATGGAGTTAGATTCTTGGTGTGTTTGGTAAATTTAATTCGGGGTTCACTTCAAATATCTAAAAGTTTGCTATTTAATACATATATTATTTCAAACTAAAGTGAAGTCGATGATAATGAATCATCATCATCATCATGCTGTCGGTTGTGATGCGCCAAAGACTGCTTTCATTACTTGACTGCCGCTCTCCATTTAGCTCTCTGCTGTGAGAGTTGCGTCCATGAGTCAGTCTTAATGTCTCTCAGCTTCAGGTTTCTCTTGATGGTATCCTTGAACTGGAGACGAGGGCGCCCTCTCTTTCTGTAACCAGAAGACAGTTGAGAATAGAGGATCTGCTTTGATAGCCTGTCTGATGACATCCTCATGAGGTGTCAAGTCCACCGGAGATTGTTTTTGATCAGAAGAAACTGAAAGCCATTGGACTATGCGATATTAAAGTTGCACTGTCCAATGATTTTGAGTTTGTCGTTATTCTGAGTTTGATATTAAATTGATTGTTATGATCTACCTTACTTTAGATTGAAGTAATCTTTATTTTAACTGGCTAACCTTAGAGATATTTGAAGTATGAACATATGAAATTAGTTTTGGCAAGCATGCCAAAACTCTGACATCATAGGCTTCTGCAGTAAGAGCTTCTATTAAATTGCCTTAGTGTTCCCTTCAATGTGGCAACACATACTTAGTAAGTGCATCAGTATCTAAGTTAGGTATGTAGAATCAAATCTAGATAATTGTTTTGATGCTTCATCGGACTGTGCAGCTTTAAACAAAAATGTAAAGAGCAAATGACTGTTTTTGTTTGTAGGAAACTAACCGAGGCTGAGGTTGATGTTCACCTGACAAGAATAGCCGAGAAGGACTAGAGAGAGCAAGCACAACAAACATTCCCAGTAACCAATCCCGGATTTTGTATATTGCTGGATCAAATGGAAATCAGTATGTCATAGTGTATGCGATGGTACAGGTAATTTAGGCGCACTATCAGGCGGCCAAGAACCCTACATGTTTATGGTTTTAACAAGGATATAAGTGTACTAAGATGCCTCATCGGGATTTGTTAGCATTGGCAGTTGTTTACACTTAGATGCAGTAAGCGATAATAAAAAATATTTAAGAAAGAAAGAAAAAATCCCCTTTGCTTATGTCCCCTTTTGAATTGTGTTGTTGCAATTTCAGGGTCGTTGCTGAGTTTCTTAAATGTGTGCTAATTTAATTAAGATGTATAACGTATTAAAGCTCAGTGATGAAAGATCTCCGCGATTCCGTGGATTTCCGGGATTTTTCAATCCCGCAGCACCATCAGCATAGATCTATACTAATACGTGGTGCAGATGCCGCAGCACTATCAGCATATACCACTAATAAATGCTCCAAACGCCGCAGCACTATCAGCATATACTACTGCTATACATGCTTCAAAGGGCGAAATTTTCCGCGATTCCCTGACTGTTAAACCTATGGGAGAATATCAGCATTTCCGCTTTTTTTCCCAGAGATCACTTTCATCCCTGCTTTGCATAATCTGATGAAAGCATGAGATAAATCCAGAAGGAACAGACTGGATGTCTGCGTTCAGTGTCCCTCTCCCGTTTTGGTAGATCGTGGAATTGAACCCTGGTGGAGTCAAATCAGTGACTTAAAAAATTGATACTTGTCGCTTCCTAACCAGGTGTTTGACATTATAGGATAGGCATGGACTGGTTGGCTCGGTGTCATATCAGGTCAGCTGTTGATGGCCTGGTCTCCCAGTGGGCCAGCACTATAAAGTCGCTGTGAGTGCGTACTGTCACGAGTCGGTACCCATCCTGACATGATCTTAGATGTTGCCAGGACGTAAAACTCCCAACAGCCAACCAACGAAAACCAGAAGACTTATATAAATTTAATTGTAGCTGTACTGATATTGGTGAATATAAATTGGTTACCGCGCCACCGCCTGGTTTTGCTGGAACCTGCTAGGTGGCGCCAAGGTTTGCTTGATTTCCGCATTTTTTTTGCCGGCGACTGCTTTCATTCCTGATTAAAGCTGCAGTCTGAAAGCATGACATTTTCAAAATCAAAACACTGACCTAAATTTGATTCTACATTTACTGATGCACTTATTGGACATTTGTTACCACATAGAAGGGGATGCAGTGTCAAGTAAATAGAACCTGTTACTGCAGAAGCAGAATTTTGGCTTGTTTGCCAAGATTAATTTGAGCATGTTTTCACTTCAAATATATCAAAAGTTTAAAATAAAGGTTACTTCAAACTAAAGTAAGATAGATTATAACGACGAACCTTAATATATTTATCTAAGAAAATGTAAAAATCCATCGGACTATGCAACTTTAATAGTATCGGGTAAGGACTGTTTTACTCAGTATCCGGATATTGAGGTCATGGTCATGGCGGGCTAGTCTGGTGCGCAGTCACAAGTTGGCATCCACTCTGCTTTTACCGTAGATGTTATGTAGATGTTATATACAAACCGCATATTACTAGACCTCGCTCGACCGGATATTGCAACAAAACCCCCCCCCCCCCCCCAATATGGAAAAACCTAATCAAGCCAAACTTTCCGCCTATGCCGGATTCAGACATGTGGTGATCTTAATACCCCTGTCACACTACAATGTAACTCGCCAGTGTAGGGGCAATGTGAAAATAAATTTTATGCGTAGAAATTCTCGAAATAATATATAAATACAGGCCCAAGTTGGACGTCAGTGCCACATATTTGACGTGGGCATAACGTCGGTATATCATACTTATTACGTGGTTTAACGAGTGAGGTCAAAGGAATAATTGAATAATTAATTGTGTCAGCCTGAGGCTAGCGAAACTCCAGCGCATGCAAAGCGAGCCTAGTGTGACATTAGCGGCGGGTTAGCGGAGGACTGGCGTGTTCACACCCGCTCTAATGTTGCCTTGTCCGAATCACCCGTTTTTCCTGACGTCGTCGGCCTGCCGAGTGATTAGCGTAGGGCTGACATGAGCCCAGCGTGATGGCAGCACGCATGCTTAATGCGGTTGGCGTGAGCGAAACGTGGGCCAATGTGCGGAAAAGCACCCGACCCACCCGTGCCTTGGGTATAAATAAGGGTGCTGTGTTGCTCTCTCCTCACAAGTTCTCCAGCATGCCGTCGAAACACCTCCAGCTCCACTTCCACTTGTGCTCCAAACCTGCACTATGGGAGGGGACGAGGGAAGGGGAGGAAGAGGATGAGTAGTGTTATATCTGTATGTATGTGCGCGCACCCGGGCAGAAGTTGTACGGAGAGTTCCATAAATAAAGTCTTGCTATACATCGACAGAAGCGTACAGACATTCTCCTTACATGGTGTCAGATGTCAACTACTGATATGGCACTGACAGGTCTAAAGCCTCCCGGAACACTAATATTAGACACAAATACAAGCAGTAACTCCAAAACCTGGTACAGGGCCTACGGAATATATGTGACGGCCGCAGGAGTAAAAACAAAACCAGATGTTCAGTGCTGCGTGTTCCTGCACGTGGCAGGCCCTGAAGCCCACAAAGTGTATGACAACTTGGACTTGCCACCCGAGGATGAAGACCAGATAGAACCGCTAGTCAACGCGTTTCGGAGGTACTGTATCGGTCGGGGAAACATCATTATAACCCAATTTCGATTCAACACTCATAACCAAACTTCCGAAGACACCACTGCGTATATCACTGCTCTCCGTGACAAAGTGTCTGAGTGCGAGTACGGTCCAATGGAGGAAACATTATTACGTGACCGAATAGTGGCAGGCGTTCGGAACAGGGAATTACAAAACAAATTACTTCAAACAGCAGAGGTGGACCTCACTCTACAAAAATGCCTGGAAATATGCCAGTTGAGTGAGTATACTGCCGGACATTTGAACGAAAAGCCCGAAGACCACTTAAAAGAAGTAGACACCATCTCCGGCGCACATGCTGGCAGGCCCACAATGACGCCATCTTGGAAGTCACATGGTCTGAACAACAACAACAGGGCCGGCAACACCACATGCAGCAACTACGGCTACGATCACTGTAGGGGAGCGTGTGCGGCCCGTGGCAAAACATGTAATTACTGCCGCAAGCTAGGACACTTCGAGATTGTATGCAGAAGCAAGTCTACACCAGTGAATGAAATATCTACAGATCACCCAGACTACATGTGTGGTATGGGATACAAAGGAGCAGCAGCGGCGTCGAGTGTGGACAGCCTGGAGGCGGACTTATTCGTCAGCACAGTCGACAACGATCATGATGATCGTGCCGGACTGTGGCACAAAAATGCTCGCGTGGAGGACCAGGACATACGTTTCAAGGTGGACTCCGGTGGTGAGGCGATCCTAAACACAAATGGGCATAAGATCAAGTTCCAGATCGTTCAAAGAGGACACCCCATATTAGGACAAAAGGCATGTATCCAACTGGGAATCCTCGCCAGGATTGATGAGGTGTCGAAAACAACGGTCACTGGGAAACAGTCAACAGGATCCTGCAGCAAACGAGCCGATGAACTGGTGAGCCAATATTCCGATGTATTCTGTGGCCTTGGCCTGATCAAAACAAACACTGTAATCTATACCGAACCGCTTGTAATGCCAGTCGTAGATCCACCAAGACGTATCCCATATGCTATTCAGGGTCAAGTTCACGATGAAATAAAACGAATGATTAAATTAGGGGTCATTACCGAACAGCATGAGCCGACCAAATGGGTCAACTCAATAACAATTGTCCGTATGCCACACAAATTACGCATATGTTTAGACCCCACAAAGCTTAACAAGGCAATCATGAGAGGACCATACCCTACCCGGACTATAGATGAAATAATAGCAAACACCATTCACGCTAAATATTTCTCTGCGTTAGATGCCAAGTCAGGGTACTGGCAGATCCAGCTAGATGAACAAAGCTCACATCTCTGCACTTTCAACACCCCATGGGGGCGGTATAGATATACTCGGCTGCCTTTTGGCATTAGGACAGCCAGGGATATCTTTATCGAAGAAATGCAGCGGATACTAGGGGATCTGCCAGGAGTAGGAGTGGTAACAGATGACATACTAATATATGGGGCCACAATCGAGGAACATGATCACAGGCTTAAGTCCGTACTGGAATGCGCAAGAGCAGTAAATTTGAAATTAAATGCAGACAAATCGAAAATCTGCCAGAAACAGGTGTCGTATGTCGGTCATCTCCTCACTCAAGAGGGAGTGCGACCAGACCCTGCTCGAGTACAAGCAATAGTCGACTTGCCCGTGCCACACAACAAGCCCAGTGTACAGCGATTTCTCGGCATGGTCGGGTATGTACATAAGTTCATACCGAACATGTCAGAAATCGCCAAACCTTTACGGACACTGTTGGCAAAGGATGTGGCGTGGCACTGGCAAGTCGAACAAGAATCAGCTTTCAGTAACCTGGAACAAAAGCTCAAAGATGCTCCAGTGCTGGCATACTATGATGTACACAAGCCTATCGTCATACAAGTGGACGCCTGCCAATCAGGATTAGGGGCCATATTGTTACAAAATCAGAAGCCAGTAGCTATGGCCTCCAGGGCACTCGATAATGCTCAAAGTAACTATGCGGTAATAGAAAAAGAGATGCTTGCCATCTGCTTTGGGTGTCAACGTTTTCATGAGTATGCATACGGCCAAGTAATAAAAATTGAGACAGATCATAAACTGCTCCTAGCCATAATGGAAAAGCCAATACACAAGCTGTCTGCGTGCATGCAACGCATGCGCATGAGGCTGCAAAACTATAATTTGTCACTAACACATGTACAGGGCACTAAATTGTTTTTTGCAGACACACTATCCCGGGCACACAGTGAATCGCTAGAACCGAAAGATCTGTTTGACAATACATTCAGCGTAGCATCGATCGACACCACATCACATCTAATGATCGAAATTATGAGCGAGTACAAGGTAGACAGCGACATGCAACAACTCAAAAGCTACATAACAAAAAAATGGCCAACACATGACAAAGACGTACAAGCATCACTAATCCCATATAACACACATAAAGCCGATCTGACAGTCGAGAACAACATGATCATGAAAGACAATAGACTAATTGTCCCCAGCAGATTACGCAATCGAGTCATAGAAATTCTACATGAAACGCACCTCGGTGTTACTAAAACAACTCGCTCGCGACACAGTCTTCTGGCCAAACATAGACTCACAGATCACAAAACGAATCGAGCAGTGCACCACATGCCAAATACACAGAAAACAACTACATCACGAACCAATGATAAATCATCAAATACCCAACCAGCCATATGAAAAAATCGGGACCGATTTATTTGAGTTAGAAAACACATACTATATCATAACATTAGACTACTTTTCAAAGTACCCAGAGGTAACCCAATTAAAAGACATCTCATCTCAGAGTATAATAAAAGCACTAAAAGAAAATTTTGCCAGGCTAGGAATACCACACCAGGTGGTGCCGGACAACGGTCCACAGTTTCGAAGCCAAGAATATGCCATGTTTGCAGAACACTACAATTTCAAACCCCCAATTCCCCAAAAGCAATAGCCAGGTCGAAAGGTTCGTCCAAACAGTCAAAACAATGTTTAAAAAATGCAAAGCAGAGAACAAAGATGTAGAGTTAGCATTATTGAACTACCGTAACACACAACTCATCACATTAAATGCGTCCCCGGCACAGCTCCTAATGAGCAGACGGCTCAGATCCAGAATACCAATACACTCAACAAACTTAAAGCCGCAAACACAGAAAAACAAAGCACAATTAATAAACAAGACACAACAGACACAAAAGCACTATCACGACATCAAGGCAGGGCGCCCCCACAAACAACTAAAGGTAGGGGACAAAATTAGGTATCAAAATCACAACAAGCAATGGGTACCCGGAACAATCACAAACAGAAAAGGACCGACCGGACGAGAGTACAAAACACGAGAAACAATCACATCAACCGTAACCGCATACACATAATAAAAACCCCAGCTGAGAAATGCTTCACCGACATAGCCCCAGATTCAGACACAAACACACCACCCCCACCACAAGAAACACCACGAATAGACACACCACAACCAGCCATACAACAACCAGAAATAGCTGACCCACCTACACCACCGCCAGTCAGTGTTCAGCTTCGGACGGGTGATAAAACTGGTAATACGACTAGATCTATAAGCCACACAGAAGCTATTAAATCATTCAAAATAACGAATATCCGAGTGGATTATCTAGGAGATCATTAAGAATTAAAGTGCTACAACATTGTTAGAATTAAGTGGAAACACGCACAAGTGCATACACTTTGCTATCAGATAATATTGTTAGAGTTAAGCGATAAACATGCATAAGTGCATAGACTTCACTGTCAGATAATATGTCAAATAAATCAAGACATACAATGTTAGAATAAGCCTAGGGTCAAGTTTAAAATAACTTGATAGAATAGCTATACAACGCTAACAACAGAATCAAAATCGAGAATTTAAAGAATTGCTACAGTAGGTATCCCAATAGAGAGCCCCAGGCCGCTTGAAATGCATCGTTAGGCACCAAAAGAAGCTCAATTTAAACTCACTGTACTTCATCTAAAAATCTACAGATTGAAATGAAAAGTATATGGAATAATAGCTTATGAACTGCTCTTTATGTCAATCAATCAATAGTTCCATCCTCTAGTCGAGGGTTGGATGCAATGGTTCTCCACTTGTCCCGATGTTGTGCTGTTCTGATAGACTGAATAATTCAAGCCTGTCCACTGTGAAATATTTGTAAACCATGATGTTCTTGGTCTCCCTCTCCCTCTGCTGCCATTCACCTTCTCTTCCAACAATGTACGGTATATTGAACTCTGACGAATGATGTGGCCAAAATAAATAAGTTTCTTTGTCTGTATAGTGGCAAACAAGCTTTTCTTATTTTTAATTTTTCTGAGAATTTCTTTGTTGGTGATCTTTGTCCATGATATTTTCATCATCCTTCGATAAGTCCACATCTCAAATGCTGCTAAACGTTTGTACATTTTCTTAGAGATTGTCCATGTCTCTGCCCCATACATTAGAGTAGACCACACATAACACTGAAGAATACGCTTCCTTGTTTGTATTAATATCTTACTTGATGTTAACACTCTATACATTTTGGAGAATGTTGTTCGGGCTATTGTTATCCTTCTTTTAATTTCTTCCTCACATCTCCCATCATTTGTAATCTTTTGTCCGAGATATATGAATTCGGATACTTGTTCTATGTTTGTGCCATCTATGGTTATATTGACATTTGGTTTATCTGTCTTTTTACTTATAACCATTGTTTTGGTCTTCCTGGCATTCATCTTCATGTTGAATAGTATTCCAGCTTTATTGATTCTATTCACTATATCTTGTAGGTTTTTCTCACTGTCTGCTAGTATTACACTGTCATCCGCATATCTAAGATTGTTGACGTTCATGCCACCTATTGTCACTCCCTTGCAATCTTCAATGTGTCTGAAAATCATCTCTGTGTACAGGTTAAATAGACATGGTGACAATACACACCCCTGTCGAACTCCTCGTTTAATCATAACTTCATCCGATAGGCCCTGCTCCATTTTTATAAATGCACGTTGTGTCCAGTATAAGTTCACAATTAGTTTAATGTCTTTGCCATTGACACCAATATCTTGTAAACATTTGATTAACAGTTCATGATTGTCTCGGTCAAAGGCCTTCTCATAGTCAATAAAGCAGGCATAAACATCCTGGTTCACTTCACAATAACGTTCACAAATCATTCTCATATTGAAAATCCCTTCACGTGTACCTCTTCCAGATATAAACCCACTTTGTACATTACTGATTTGTTCTTCAATTTTCTGTCTGTTTCTCAGTAAAATTATTTTCAGGATCATCTTCAACATATGACTCATCAGGCTTAGTGTTCTGTACTCAGTACACAATGTTGGTTTTAGCTTCTTTGGGAGTCGTACAAATATGGATTCATTCATATTCAATGGTATAAATCCAGTCTCATAGATGTCAGTTACTAGCTTATGAATGATTTGAATCCCCACTTCATCTAGTCCTTTGATCATTTCTGATGTTATCTGATCACTTCCAGGAGCCTTACCTGCCTTTAGATCATTGATAGCCTTCTCAACCTCTGATACTAATATAATATTCCCATCTTCTTTCTCAATTGTGGGTGGGTTCCCTCTGTCATCATTGTATAGTTCGTTTACATATTCTTCCCATCTGGACTTTATTTCATCTTCTTCAAAGAGCATTTTGCCGTCTTTGTTCTTGATACATTTACTGCTTCTCTGTCTGTACATTTACTGCTTCACTGCTCTTTATGTATGTGTTATTTATTATTTCTCTCACTGTTCGGAATTCTAGTAAAAAAGTGTATATTGGAGAGCCAAATTTGTGCATTTCACACCCTTTGGCCGTGTCTCCAGTTCATCAAGAATTGTTGTGGCAACATTCAATTAAAGTTGTGCAAAGCCCCATAGCTCCCACATGTACAAAATCACATAGAAATGATAGAGGAGATTCTTAGCCACATTTTAGTATCAAATATCAAAAAGAATTTTGAACAGAATTATTGTTAAAAAACATTTGAAAACTTCAAAATGATGCCAAAAACGGCTCATAATTCTAAATATAAGTTGTTTTATATCATTAGAAAGGTAATATTGTCCTCTTTTTAAATAAGACAGTTATTTTTGTCTGTCATGCATGGGAAAATGCGCAGAAATGCACAAACACGGGAGAAAATAAATACTGACTCTACTGAATAGCTGATGTTGACAGTAGCTATCCCAAGTCATTTATTTTGATATAGTTTCATAGCTCTCACCAGGAGAAGTAAAAAGACACAAAGTTCATTAAAATCAGATGATTAACTAAAAAAGTTGTAGGCTTTTTAATATGGACAAAAATGATGCAAAAATCAGCTATTTTGGCATTTTGCATGAAACCCACATTTCAGACATCAATAATTCTAAATATAATGGCCACATGAACTTGTCTTTCAGAAATACGTGTCATCTATATGCATTATAATCAAGTCTATTTGTATTACAATACAATGCCTTGTCATTGTAAAGAGAATACGATAGCACCACCAATATCCTTGAAACTTCACCCAGCTATCTACAACATCATGTAGTAATTATTCGTTACCAAAAATAAACCAACATTATCATATTTTCAGAATAATCATGATGATTGTTGGGAAAATTGACATAAATTTGAATTTTGCATACCAATTAAGGGGTAGGATCTACACTTTCGGCTGTACTTTGAAAAGTATTCATCCGATTTTCCCAAAATTGCAACCAGCTCTTTCTGATAACATGCTTTACAACTTAGTAACTTCCAATATAACTTCCACCTGAAAACTACAGAGGTGATTTTCAAACCTAAGAATGGCACTCAAAACATGGTCGCGCGAATCATGATTCCCTGCAATAAACTAACTTTTTAAATGCTCCGTAGCACATAGATTACATTAATATACACTAATTAGATTAGTGCAGAATGAAAGAACACATTTTAAGCTTCAAGTTGGTATATTTCTTTATTTAATATGACAACAATTGTGCATATTGGAGAAGTTTGAAAAAGCCTTTTCTGGTTTTTTTTTGGTCCATTAGTTGTTTAAGCAGGGGAAATTTCAGTCATAGACGACTGGTCTTCCTCATTCCACTGCTGGTCGATAGAAAGCTCAAGCCTACACTTTTACCGACCCAAGGGATTTTTAACCTCCCACACCACATAGACATGGTATGAGAGCAACCGGCCTTTGATGACGCTGTAAGTTATACACAGCGGTGGAAAATCCAAATTGGCAGAGCTGGGGGCATGGGGAATCGAACCCCCGACCCTCAGATTAGGAGTCTAACCTAGAAAAAAGTCAGACACTCTAACCACTGCGCCACAGAGAACGTTGATGCACCGACTGCATGTTCCAGTGCCTCGGGTGACCTGTATTGGGATACCTACTGTCAACAGTTATTCAGTAGAATTAGGTGGAAATGCATCATTAGAGAGTAGCTATCCTGTTTTGTTTTAGCTCATGATTTTGAAGTCCATGCTTCTAATTTACGGTCCTGGCCTGTACCTAGGCTCAGAGATCTTGAGAATTTGTACAATATTTAATACCACTATAGCTCTGTAAATATTACTCTAAATGAACCAAATATGTTTTCATTGTAAAGAACATGACCCACAATGGTTCTAGTGCAAGTTTGATGTTTTTCCTCAGATGGCTTGGTCATGGGACATGGCTGAAGAATGGGTCAATTTTTTTCCATACTGAAAACAACGCTAAATTATCTGAAAAATGGGATATTTTAATGCCACTAGAGCTATGCAAATATTAATTTAAATGAAACCAATTTGGTTACATTGTCAAGAGGTTTCATGTCTATATCTCAAACGGTTTGGTCATGAGGCACTTTTGAAGTTTGTGTCATTTGAGGTATTTTTCCATAAAAATTGAGCCTCGGACATGGGTAAAATTAGCATATTTTCAACTTTTGAAGTCTTATAGTTCTAAAACTAATGTATACAGAGGCACGAAAAGAAATAGACATGTATTCTGTATATATATATATCAGGTGGTTTCTCAAAGATGAATCGTATAGGGACAATAATAACCATTTTACGACCAGTCAAAGTAGCAGTTTTGTGCAGTCTGTGCATTTCTGGTTGGGCAGTGATTAAAATAATCTGCCTAATTGATATGCCTGTAACTTCAACAAATTAATAGGGTGATGATTGTAATTTGCTTAATAAAATGAATGTAGTATATACAAGTCAATTCCAGAGCCTTGATGGTATATTACTCTTAGTTTTTAAGATATGGGTCCCTGAAAATGGCTTTTCGTCCTATTTTTACAAGTCCAAAATTAACCCCAATTTATTAAATCTTTAAATGTCTCTCACAACTAAACCGTTTGAGATATCTTGATGAAATAAAAACTAATCAATTTCAAAATTGACCCTCTTTAATTTGGATGCAAAAGTCTAACAATATTTTGCATTAACAAAAATCATCTGTGATACCTAGTTACAGTGTTAGAATTAAGCGATAAATCATGCATAAGTGCATAGACCCTATCAGATAATATGTCAAATAAATCAAGACATACAATGTTCGAATAAGCCTGGGTTTAATGTTTAAAAATAAAAATAAAAATCAATAAAGAAAAAGATATAAAAAAAGAAGGGAGAATAGCATTGACGATGTATGAAGATGCAATGATACCAGAGCAAGCGCTCAAGTCGCAAATGAAAAATCAATGCGATCCAGATGTCGGAAGGGAGATGTCATATCTGTATGTATGCGCGCGCACCCGGGCAGAAGTTGTACGGAGAGTTCCATAAATAAAGTCTTGCTATACATCGACAGAAGCGTACAGACGTTCTCCTTACAAGTAGTACACCACCAACATCACCAGCAGTAGGACCATCTCCACCATGTCCTATGGTCTCGTCTCCTGCTTGCCCAACCGAGGACACAGGAGACTATGGACACGCAGTCCCTGTCTCCATCTTCTCCTCATTCCCGTGCATTGTCTGCAGTGTCCACCTCCTCCAGCTCACACCGTCTGCAAGGAACATGCAAGCATCGCTTTTCTGGGTTCCTTTCTGTATGTAAGGAATTTGTATCCATTTATTGTATCACCTCAGTTTATTGAGCTTGCAGAGAGTTAAAATAAAAGAATTGAATGTCTGATTATACCTACCCATGTCCTACCCCAAGAAATGTTATTAACCATAGGATATAAATAAAAGCATGAATACAAAGAGTAAAACTGACTGGCTATGGCTCTAACACTGGTCTAAGTGGCCAGATTTGTCTAAATCGAAATGCAGATGGTATAAGATGTGCTGATTAGATTGATCTAAATGCAATGCTAGATAAAAGATTAACATCTTAATTTATTATATATATATTTTAGTTGGTATTCTATGTTTCAAACAAGAGCTGAAACTAGTATATTTCATAACTGCACCCAGTGTCTTAGCATTAGCCATGTGCTTCACGGGGTGTGGGTGGGGGGTGTTCTTCCACGCATCCCACAATGCACTGCGTGCCTGGAACGGTGATCTAGTCTATTCTAACCATAAGCATATTCAGCGCTGAAAGGAGAGGGACAATCAGCCACGTTTGAACTTGTCTGAGATTGTTTGTACTTGGAGGAAATGGATTTTCCTCTTCTCATTCTCATGAGAACTCAGTGTCAGCCGATCAGAGCTCTTCTTTTTTATTACAAATGGCGGCCATGGGGGCTGCCATTTGCAATCGAAAAGAACAGCTCTGATTCCCCGTGCCCCCAGCTCTGCCAATTTGGATTTCCACCGCTGCATATAACTTACAGCATCATCAAAGGCCGGTTGCTCTCATACCATGTCTATGGTGTGGGAGGTTAAAAATCCCTTGGGTCGGTAAAAGTGTAGGCTCGGGCTTTCTATCGACCAGCAGTGGAATGAGGAAGACCAGTTGTCTATGACTGAAATTTCCGCTGCTTAAACAACTAATGGACCAAAAAAAAAAAAAAAGTGCAATCGAAAAGAACATCTCTGATTGGCTCAAATTATGGAAAGATCCCATTATTTTTTTAGTAGTTTCTTGTTCAGACATAGTTACATTTATATATGTATCTTTTGCACAGATTAAAGTGCTTGAAGTATATTTTTAATTTATCTACATCTACATGTGTAAATCACACAATATCAGGACTTAAAGAATGGGAAACTATTCCTGCAAGGGTATGCTCAATATGGGACAGTGGTCACCCGTTTTTCCTGCTTTCCTCGCTGTAGACCCTTCCCATTCTTACTCAACCTGAACCACCCTTCGACAGTACCGTATCTTTCCACCAGGGGGCGACATTGCAAATTCCACACTCCGTGCGACCGCTGCACAAAAACAACTCCAGAATGCCGAAACCGACCCTAGCTAATTTGGTTTTGAGTTTCTGCTTCTTAATAAAAAGAAGATATTAGGTTGATCGTTATAATATACCTTAATTTGACCACACATCGGCAGAACACAAGCTTCCCGTTTGGAAAATCGGAAGTTCGAGTCAAGCCAATGACATACCAAATTTATGTTTATTGCTACCTAGATTGGTGCCTGGCATTACTAGGATATAGCAAGGACTGGTTAGCTCAGTATCAGGATAATGTGACTAGGTGGGAAATCGAGCTATGGTACCGGCGGTTTGGTCTCAGAATGGGGCAGCACTATAAATTCGCCATGAGTTTTGTGTTCTGGAAACATCTACGGTTATATCAGGACAGGTAGCGACTTGTGACAGTGCAAATTCATGGCGACTTTATAGTCCTGCCTCACTGGGAGACCAGGCCGCCAGCACCATGACCTGATATCCCACTCAGTCACATTATCATGACACTGAGCCAACCAGTCCTTGCGCTGTCCGAATAATGCCGAGTGCCTGGCAAGGAAGCGGCACATTTAAATTTATAAGACATTAGTTTGACTAGACCAGGGTTCGAACCCATGGGAATCTCATAAAACGGGAGATGGACGCTCAACTCATTCGGCCATCCCGCCTGGTACCTTGGACAGTAGTAATTAACTCGAAATAGCGTTATTCAGTTCAGTTTGTGCACACAATGTTGAAGAGTATACCGGACCGCAAAGAGTCCATACCTAGCCCCTTTAACTACGTGAATGTGAAATCAGACACGTGACACCTAATTGCTCGAACCGCCTACCACGATGATCCAACGTAACTGAGGTAGAAGCCTGTCACAAGACTGGCACACTTCCAACCTTTGAAGCATTATTACATTGCTCTCTGCGACCTTAATGTCCCGCCCCCCCCCCCCCCTAGTGACTTAGGCCTAAGTGGTAGTTTAAAGTTGCATAGTCCGATGGTTTTGAGTTTCTGCCATTTTTCTGTGATAGATATATTAGTTTATCGTTATAATCTACCATACTTTAGTTTGAAGTAACTTTTATTTTAAATTGCAAACTTTTGAGATATTTGAAGTGCAAACATGCTAAATTAATTTCCACAAGCACGCGAAAACTCTGACACCCTCGGCTTCTATGGTAACAGGTTCTATTAAAGCTGCATGCTCTGATCAAATATCAAATTCTCAAAACCAAACCAATTATCTAGATTTGATTTTACATATCTAACTTAGATACTGATGCCCTTATTAAGCATTTGTTTCTGTGTAGAAGGCAATACTGAGGCAATTTAACAGAACCTGTTACTGCAGAACTCTATGGTGTCAGAGTTTTGGCAAGCTTGCCAAAACTAATTTTCCATGTTTGCATTAAAACAATCTCAAAAGGTTACCATTTAAAATAAAAGTAACTTTGAACTAATGTAAAGTAGATACTAGTAATCAATCTAATATATTTATCTCAGGAAAAATAGAGAAATTCAAAACCATCGGACTATGCAACATTAAATTGATGCAGTATGCCGTTCTATGTGGCAACACATGCTTAATAAGTGCATTAGTATCTAAATTAGATATACAGAATCAAATCTTAAGCCGTGTTCACACGGGGAATGTAAATCGATTCGTAGAAAGCGACTTGCCTAGTTCGACGCACATTTCACGTGTGAACGGGCGTCTGAGTCGAATTAGGACTGAATTGATTTCTGTGATGCGCATTCTGTAAACCACCTCTCGAGGTAGTTTACGTGAGTCGATTTCTGTGAAGCGATTTATTTTGCCAGTGTGAACCCAACCGACTTGCTTGAGGCGGATTAAGGACGTGACAGTCGAGACCTGAGTTTGTTGACTTTCCGGTAAATTTGCTTTATGAACCTGCTAGAGGTGCACATATATTTTTTTCATCATTTATTTTTAGGGTTTCACTGCCAAGCAGAAGTTTCGACCATTCCAAACCAATACGATTCAGTTAATACATATCTAGGTCGAACCCACTCTCTCGTGGTCACGTCGCCTAACCGAAAACTGGCGCTGCTCAGACTGGACTTGCTCATGCGCAGATATCCACTTCCGCCTTCAAGCGCTGCCCGTGTGAACGGGCGGCTAAATCGCTTCATATAAATCGATTTGTCTAATTCGCTTCACATTTTGCCCGTGTGAACACGGCTTAAATGAGTATTTTGATTTAGAAAATTGTGATGCTTCATCGGACTATGCAGCTTTAATATCCACCCAGTGACTCCAAGTGGTAATTGAATAAAAACACATACAATAAATCAAAGTGGCGTTTTGATGATGTCCCTATCAATTTCTGTGAATCCTTATTCTTGCCGTCCCCGTGATCAGTAGAGCACATCGCCCCAGCGACATCTCTGATGGCCACCTTGTTCGCCCTACCGCACACTGTCACGTGACTTACCAAAGAGCACTTTGCACATGAAGCGGGGAAGGCACCAGCGAAGGAAACGCTGATATTTACAGCCTGTCGGATTGACAAGTAGCGTTAAGTCAACATGACAAGTACTTTCTATTTGTCGGTCTTCATTTTGTTTACTGCACATGCACAAGGTGGGTATATGGAACCCTTCTCTTATGGTGGCTAAAAGACTGATATATATATATATATATAATATAATATATATATATATATATAATATATATATATATATATAGTTTGTTTGTTTAACGACCCCCAGGACAAAAGTGGACATTGGTTATTGGGGGTCATACATATATATATATATATATTAATATATATATATTAATATATATATATATACTAATATATATATATGGTTTATGGACTGTATCCATATCATTAAATGTGTGTAAATATACATGTTTAACCGTTTGGCTATTTCGCCCCCGCCTAAGGCGAGCCTAATGTGTTAATTTGCCCATAATGATTTCCGAGTGAATTTCCTGGGCCTGCCGCGGGCCGCCGCCACCTCTCGTCCCGCCTGCAGGTTGACCGCCTTCATGCTATGAATCCCGGGCTAAGGACGGACAGCCAGAGTACCATAGAAATACGGTTTGTTTCTAGCCCGCATTTAAATAAGAAAGATGTTACTTATTGTTTCAACTAACTGGCTATCCTCCCTGCCGTATTGCGAATGTTGATATACTTTAATTAATCTAGATCTAGGCCGACATTTTATTGTTTCAACTAACTGGCTATCCTCCCTGCCGTATTGCGAATGTTGATATACTTTAATTAATCTAGATCTAGGCCGACACCCTATGTGGTGTCGCCGCTGTCACTTATAAACAGCCTACGTTAATGTTTTACTCAGTTAAGTGTCATTATGTTACTTCCTGTTTTCATTAATAATGTGGCTATTATATCCCCGCAGAAGGGTTGATCGGCTGCCTAAGGCCTACCAGGCAGAAGGCACTTAATTACATATAGAATAATCGAATATCAATATCAAGTTGACCATAGCTGTTAATATATGTAAAGACTGGAGAATAGTAAAGAATGCAAGGAACGTTCCACTTTTAAGAGCTCACAGCTTTATTCCTAACACTACTGGTACAATCCAATTCGCTAATAATAAATATGCATAAGTTCAGCCTTTCCCACCATGATTAACTCATGAGTTTGAGCCTGAGCGCTCGACCTTCCATCGTTGCTAGGAAAGTCGCAATCTACGTCTCCTAGCAATGCTTTACGGCCGTGAACCCGGCCCCACATTTGATGGCCGATGCGGGCTTGTCCTGGCGAGCAGCCCACATTTCAGAATGCGGGTTGCTCGGCCCAAGCCCGCAACGTCATAGCTTGAGTGTAGTCTCGCCCACTTCACATGTATATATATATATATATATCCGTTCCTTTGGGTTTTACATCCTGTCAACATCTAAGGTCATATCACAGTTCAGGTATGCCTACTGACTTGTTGCTCACTGACATCTTGGCAACATCTAAGGTCATATCAGGACAGGTACCGACTTATGACAGCGTGCACTCATGGCGACTTTACAGTGCTGCCTCACTGGGAGACCAGACCACCAGCACCATGACCTTATATCCCTCTCTCAGTGTCATTATCCTGAAACTAAACCAACCAGTCCTTGCCCTATCCTAATAATGCCAATCGCCTGGCTAGGAAGTGACAAGTATAAATTTGTATGTCATTGGTTTGACTCGACCAGGGTTCGACCCCGTCGGTTTGAATCCCACGATCTACCAACACGGGAGACGGACGCACAACTCATTCGGTCAGCATGCACTGTCGCCAATTGCCAACCTTCATGCTGCCAACCTAAAGCCCACCAAACGTTTGAATATCGACATGGCTATAACTCCATTAAGTGGTCCATTTAGGGAGGTGATCGGTTTAGGGAGTTAGAATATGGTTAAAATGGTATTGTTGGGACCCAAATAAAGCGATCGATATAGGGGAGTGGTCGATCTGTGGAGGTGGGAGGTTAGGGAGGTTTTACTGTATGTATATATATATATATATATACATATATATATATATGCCCACTTCCTATATTATATATATATAGTGTGTATAATGATTGTAAATGTAAAGGCCCTGTCACATTATGGCGTATGGCGGGAGCGTATTGAAAACCTACATCAAAAAGGGGAAAAAAATGCGCAGGACGACGTATCGTGACCTTTGGTGACCTCTCGTGTGTTTTTGAGCATATGAGTAACCTATGAGGAGCATACAAGGAGCGTATGAGAGCCTACTGTGACATTTTTGACGGTTTTGAGTGGCATGTGGAGCGTATGAGGAGCGTATGCGTAGCGTATGCGTGACCTATGTTATCTCTCCACGGTCCGCCACCGGGTGGCTCCTGGGTATATATAGCCCCTCCCCTCACTCTGCCACCATGCCTGCTAAGAGGAACACCACTGCTGCTGCTGCTTCTGCTACTGCTACTAGTACTACTACTACACATACTACTACTACTACACCGGCCTCCAGAGCTGCTGTAACTACAGGAGGAGGAGGACTAGGCTGTGGGAGAGGCAGAAAGAGGCAGACTTTGCAATGCTCTCCATCACCAGCCTCCTCAGCTGCCTCCAAACCTCGCCACTCTCCAGACCACTCTCCACAACACCACTCTCCAGAACACCACTATCCACTGGAGGAGATGGAAGTGGAGAGGTCGACGACGCAACGCTGGCGTCCCCGCTCCAGCTCGCCATCTCCTGCTTCTCGGGGCAGCTCACGGGCGTCGTCCGCTGCCTCCACCACCTCCACCAGCACCGGTGGCCTCTCCCCGGCAAGGAGACGGAGGGCAAAGAAGAGTGACTGTTCTCTGTCGGTCTTCAAGGAAGATCAGATGCTGGACTTCCTCCAGGAGAACCCCATCATGTGGAATATGAAGCTGATGGATTACCGCCACTCAGACAGGAAGGCCAAGATGTGGGAGGACCAGGCGACACTTCTGGGGATGACAACAGTCCATCTCCAGAAGTGGTTCAAGTCACTCAGGGACACCAACAAGCAGCTCCACAAGAAAAAAAGAGGGGACGGAGCCGTTGACCTGACTGAGCGGGAGGAGTGGATCCTGCACAAGTTCGGGTTCCTGCGGTCCATCGTCCGTCACTGACCGGAGCCCTGCAGGAGTGTAAGTACATAATCTTTTATCGTTCTGACAAGTGCGGCCGTTAGTATTCTCGTAAAACCGCTCGTATTCTAATTTTGTTATGTTATGCTTTTGTTGTATTTATGTAAATATTCTAGTTATTTGTTAAATGTTATTTATTTCTTTAATGTTGAGTTGTTGTGTTGTTGTTCTTAAATCGAGATATTGACAATAGATGTATCGAGATATAATCGTTATAAATCCATGTTTGCATTTAACGTTAATTATTTTTGCTTTATATATTTTTGATTTACTGTTGACTTGTCGTGTCTTTTGTCGAAATATAGATTTGCGTTCATGTTACTTATGTTATTTTATGATTTTGTCTTGCAGTTGGCCGCTCCTGTCGCGGCTCCGCAGCTCGATGTCAGCCTGGATGATAATGTGCCGACCGATGTGGAGGTGGCGATGGACGAGGAGCTTCCACCCACTCCCCCCGCTACATTCCGAGAGCGGGGAAAGGGGAGAGGGAAGCGATCTGCCCCAGTCGACGAGAACCTCCTCGCTGCCATCCACAAGAGGTTCGACGAGTCTGGGGACATCCTCAAGGTGATGCAGCCGCCTCCTCCACCGACAGTGACGAAGCGCGTGGCATTCACCAACTATGTGCGGGATATGATCCTCACGATGCCGGAGGAGCGGTTTGTGTCGATTTGTGGTGCACTCAACCACATGGTGTCGCACCATCTGGAGGAGGAGGAACAAACATTTGTGGTCCCGGTGGTTCATGTGACTGCTCCTGCACCTGCTCCTGCACCTGCTCCTGCACCTGCTCCTGGACCTGCTCGTGTGTCTGCAAGTGAGGCATACCAGCCTCAACCCCACCAGTGGACTCACCAGCCACCACCGGCATCACCATGGGCTTCACAGACACAGGAGTATGTGCAGCGCTATATGGGGCAGCCGCACATACATCATCAGCCACAGCCTCTGCCGCCTCTGCCAAGTCTTCCGCCTCAGCCTCTACCTCCAACCTCCGTGGGTCACGAGGCGGCCGCAGCTCCGCTGGTGGTACGGCCGTCACCGCCGCACACTCCTGGACAACTCCGGACACTAGGGATGGCGGGGCACACGAGGGGCTCTCCCGGAGTCGTGGTGCGCGCGGGTGCTCCGGCCACTGTGGGTGCGGCATGGCCGGTGACTTCCGCTGCCGCAGACGTCGCGACTCCGACACACGTCGACCCCACCCAAGTGAACTTGTCAGCCAGCCCAGACGGACTATTGAACTTGTCAGGGCTGTCGGGATCTCTGGCATGTTGGGGGCCAACTTGGACCTATTCCCCTCGTCAGCCACAGTCGCCAGCTGATGCCACTTCAAATGGCAAGGGAGAGAAGTGAATGTAAATATGTGTAGATATGTAGTCTTAGTTTTTATTTATCTTTGTACATTTGTATGTATATATGTATATATATTGTATGTATATATATTGTTTGTACATTTTTATGTATATATGTAAATATGTGTCAAGATGTGTAAATAAATAAATATACTGTCAATTTAAATTTTTGTGTCCGCGTTCAGTAAAGGCATGCCATCATTTAATTGTTATACATTAAAGTACAATTAAAATATAAATAAAAACTTAAAATATTTATAATAAATATTAAGGACACAAGTCCCTACCCTATCTTTCTCCTTCCCCTTTCTCCCTCCCCTCCCTCTATCTCTCTTCCTCTCTCTCCCTCTCTCTATCTCTCTTCCTCTCTCTCTATCTCTCTTCCTCCCTCTATCTCTCTTCCTCCCTCTCTATCTCTCTTCCTCCCTCTCTCTCTCTTCCTCCCTCTCTATCTCTCTTCCTCCCTCTCTATCTCTCTTCCTCCCTCTCTCTCTCTCTGTTCCTCCCTCTCTCTATCTCTCTTCCTCCCTCTCTCTATCTCTCTTCCTCTCTCTCTCTCTCTTCCCCTCCCTCCCTCCCTCCCTCCCTCTAACTCGTCTCCCCCTTTCTGTCTCTGTGTCACTCTATTTTTCCCTGTGTTCTTAGTATGTATGTAAAAGATTAATTCATGTAAAAAGAGGAGATTCATTACAATTACATTAACTAGATGACTTTAAATTAGGGAGCGAAAGAACGTAACAGACATGTAAAATTGTGTTTTCATATCTATAAAATGATATCGTTTATTTTACTAGACATAAACATATTAGCATCTCATATAACAGGAGACATGTCACAACATCACAGACATGTAAATAAGCGATAACAGTACAGTGTCAAGAAAAGCACATAAGTTTGCAAAAACAGTACACAGACACAGCGCATACAGACTGATAAAATGTTTTGTCAGATCATCCTGTCTTGCCATGACAGTGCTCCGGCGGGTGAGACGACCCTGTCTTTAATTAGATTGCGCTGTTCCTTTCCTAGCTTGGACGCGGTGTTGGGGTTAACAGGTAGAACGTCAATGTCAGGAAGGTTGTGGCCCTCTCGCCAAGCTCCAGGCACAAAGTTGTTGTTGGCTGTCTCGGGACGATCCAGCTGCATGTTCTGTAGCGCTGGGTAGTGTGTCCTCATGAGGTTGTGCAGAACAATGCACACCTTGACGATGATCTTCACACTGGAGGGGTGGTGCTGCATAGTCGTCAGCAGCACTTGGAAGCGGTTGGCTAGAATCCCAAAGGCATTCTCCACCACTCTCCTAGCTCGGGAAAGCGGTAGTTGAAGAGTCGCTCGTCATTGTTCAAGCCCCTCTTGCCATACGGCTTCATCATGGTCAGCCGCAGGGCAAAGGCGTCGTCACTGATCAGAAAATAGGCACATCCTTCTGGCCGTCGACGAGCGGTTCAGGGTTCGGAAAGCTGATGGCGCCACCTTCAGTGCCCGCCTTCAGCTCGGAGTCGTTGTAAATCTGGGCATCGGACGCGGGGCCCAAACCGCCAATATCTGCCCAGATAAATTTGTAATCCGCATCTACAAGCGCCAACAGGACCACGGAGTAAAAGCCCTTGTAGTTGTAGTAGAGCGACCCACTCTTTGGAGGGCACCGGCAGGCGATGTGCTTCCCATCCAGAGCACCACAGGTATGGCGGAAGTTCCACTTCTTCTGGAGTCGTCGAACACGTCATGACCTCGGCCATGTACTCGTCGACGATGGCCTGACAGACTTCACGCACTATCAGCGACTGTGTGTTGTGGGGCACCCTCCACCCAAACTTCATGGAGGAGTATTTTGTGCCAGATGCCAGGTGCCGCAGAGTAAGTGCTATTTTCAGCGCCGGCTCGAGTGGAACACTGAAGGTGGTCCATTTTTTTGCGATCCTCTGTGCCACTCGCGCCACAATCTCGTCAAACAACTGGGGAGGCAGCCGCATGAAGTTCACAAATGATGCGGTGTCCTCGCTGTGGAGCTCGACCATCAGCTTGTCGAACAAGCCAAACTGTGGCCGCCTCCCAATCCAGGGTCTGACCCACACTGATCGTCGCCGCCGCTCCCTCCTCCTTCTGCTCTGGAGACGGGACGCCAGAAGAACCATGAGGTATAGACCAAGCTCATGGTGATAAAGGGAAACTCTGTAGAAATGCTGGAACTGTACTTGGAGTGCCTGGACATCCATCCTGTATGAGCAGCAGAGCAGGAATGACCGAAGAAGGCGTGTGTCGCCTTTATATACCGAGACCATAGGTCGGGGATATGCCACCATATGCTACTCATACGCTTTGCATACGCTACACATACGCTCCCATACGCAACCCGTAGGTTCTGCGTACACTTCATACGCCAGAGATACGCCCATGATGCAAGTTGAGCGTACGAGTAGCATACACCGGCGTACCCCTAGCATACACCGGCGTACCCCTAGCATACAAGGAATGTATGCCAGCATATGAGAAGCGTATGAGTAGCGTATGAACCATATGCTCCCGTAGGTCGAGATTTTTTTAGCATGCACACACAAATTTGGACGGATGGATGGGAGAAAGCATATGGCGGCGTACAATGGCATAGGCCGGCACATGACGGCATATGTGTAGCATACGCATAGCGTATGTGTAGCATATGCTTAGCGTATGCGTAGCGTATGGCGGCGTATTCCGACGTATATGATGTAACGCGCCTACGGCGCCATACCCTCCTGCAAAAAATGCTAATGTGACAGCCCCTTAAGAGTCATGCATGGAATTCCTTACTCTGGCAACTGATAGCTGCATCATTATTTTAGCATTTAACATGAAAGTGACACTATCTATGCATTAGCGGCAGATTCGATATGACATGACCCCAGTGAAGTGCCGATAACAAACAACTGTCAGTGGCTTTTGTCGCTCATTAGGCGCTTGTAGATACTGATAAGGCCTGTCAGGTGACTCGGTCTCACTGCATAAATCAGACTTCTTAAAGGGGGCTCCTTTTCCTCCGTGGGGGGTGGAGTGCCCTCCCTAGCTCGGCCTTTGTAAGGGGGCGGTCAAAGCCGTGGGCGGAAGGGAGGTCTATGGCTGATAGCTTCCTCTCGCTGGGGGGCGTCTCTGGCGAGGGTTTGTAGGTGTGTGATTGGTAAGCAGAGTTGTGGGTCTGTTCTGTTAATGAAGGTGGTGAGTTTGTTTGTGGCTACTTGTAGCGTGTTTGGCTCAAGGGGTGCCCGTGGGGTGGTTCTCTGTAGGTTACGTAGTTGGCAGAAACTCGATCACAAGCTCACCATGAGTCCACTTGTGAAGCGACTGGCCTCCAGAATGAACAAGAGACTTCTTCTAATGACTAGAATCTCTGGGTTCAACTGGGGAGCAGCCAACACCGTTTCCTGGATTGGTCACTGCAGAGAAAACCGTAAGGCACGCCTCCCTCGCTGTACCACCTTTAGCAAAGACCTCCTCACCCTGGAAAGAGTCCAATACCAGGCAGCGCGACTCATCACCCGAGCTCGCAGGACCACCAGGGTTGAGATCCTCCTCCTTGAGGCCAACCTCCCACCACTCCACCTATGCCGACAACAGCTGCTGGCAAACCACCTCTGCCAACCTCTGTCCATGGGCCACTCCACCTTCTACCACAGTGCAGCCTCTTACCTACAAAACGGTCCAAGATGGCGCCTCTGCCTCTCCTGGGGAGCGAAGACGACCATCCGCACCCTGAAACAAACCCATGGACTGGCATTCGCTGATGTCCCTGACCTCCAGGCGAGACCCCCCTGGTACTCATTGCTTATAGAGGTCAGGCTCACCAGCCTCTGCTCAGCCCGAACCAACTACCCGACTATAGTCCTCAAAACCCTGGCACAGGAAACCATTGCCCAGGCCAAGGAGGACGTCCCTCTAGCCGCCACGGTTTACACCGACGGCTCGCTCAACCCCGACACAGGCCGAGCCGGGGCTGGCTACTTCCTACCAGACGGACAGGCTAGATGCCTTATCAGGGTCACGGACTACCTCTCCACCCTCGATACAGAGCTCGCCCCCATCCACCATGCACTGACCCACCTGTGGCACTGCATCTGCATAGTGGTCACCGACTCACTCAACGCAGTCCGCAAGATCAAGGACCACAGAGCTAACCACTCTCTGGCCACCTTGATCCAGAACACCATCGCCACCAGGCATGAAGTTCTCCTTGACACTGTGCTGGCCTGGGTCCCCTCCCACATAGGACTTCCTGGTAATGACCAGGCTGACTCAGCTGCTCTGGACGGCTCTCGCCGTCCTGAGATCGACCTCGTCATAGACCACTCCTTGTCGAAGCTCAAAGCCACCCACGCTAGAGCCACCAAAGCCCTGTGGGAGGCTTCCCTCCACGACACCACCGTCAGGAACCCATACTCCATCAGTTGGGCCTGGCACAAAAACGTCAGAGCATGCCTACCTGTCCCAAGAAACCTCTCTGCATCCGTGCAAGAGGCAGTCACGCGCTTCAGGACTGGATACAGGCGGTTCATCGATACCCCTGCATTGCAACGATGTCCATGCGGTGACAACATTTTCAACGTCGCCCACATCCTGGCGTCATGTGTGGCCTTCGACAGGACCGACATCCCAGACTTCCTCGGCCCACCACACAACCTGTCTGACACCCGAACTGCGCTCGCCATCCTCGAGAGGCTATCCGAGTCCTCATGGGAGCCACTCGGTAGATACTGATAAGGCCTAGACTAAACTACCACACCTTCGAGATCGTCGGCGGCCCTGAACCCATCGCCGGCAACTCTGAACCCAACAGCAGCGACAGTGACTAGCAACAAAAAAAACCCCAAAAACCGGGCCATTTTAATGGCGCCGTTTATTAATATTGCAGTTCTGCAGCCAGTGACCGCTAAGTCACAAACACCCCCATAATAATGATATGTGAATGAAAGGACTTGCTATCCGGACCGCACTCTATCCACACCTCTCTCTATAACCTCTCCGCGGGCCATGCTCCTCCTTGATATGTCTGAAAAGAGTTCCAGGAGGGGGAGCCTGCCGGCATTTCACTTTCTACTCTTACTCTGCCTGTGTCTATGGCTCGCTGGTTGGTCACCATAGAGCAGATAGACACGGTCCTTTGACTCAGCTCTCCTCATTTATCTTTCCTACACACTGCCCTTTCGATTTCTCCCAGGCATACTTCTTCCCCTGACCGGGGAGGTTGTGTTCTTGGGTGGGGCCCTTCACCTTTACCGTTTCTCCGTCTTGTTCTCGTTGCTGGAACCACTGCTGCACCCATCTTTACCTCCCTTCCTCAAACCCCTGCTGCTGACCGGATTCAAGTGCTACACTACACTACACACCCCTACAGCTCAAGTACATGCCGGACCGAAGAGATTCGCTGCCGCCCCGATGCCCCACCATCACTACGTTGTGAAGATGTCCCCAGCTTCTACAACACTCCCTCTACGAAGTTAAGTCTTCAACCACAGATTGGGCCGATTTATCGGAGCCTCTCTACCAATGTTGCAGTTCTGCAACCGGTAACCGTCGTAAGGTTACAAACACCCCAATTGATTGATTGGGGCGCACCAGCCCACCACTTCCTAATGGGCTGTCACATTACGATGCATTGCGCAAACGTACGGCGACATATGTGATTTTTTGCCACTACGTCGGGATATGTCATTATGTGTTACGCATGCGTTAAGCACGCATTGGTATACGTCAATGTACGTTGACATACGATGGTGCACGTCAGGGGGTCGGCGAAGTTTTATGCATGCACAAAACTTTCGATGTACGACAACGTGTGGGTGCTTACGTTACGCCTATGTTAGACATACCTCGAGATACGTTAGACGCGCATTGGAGGACCATTGTTGACTTTCATTCCTCTGCCGGAGAGCGTTCAGTCAGCGCATTGGCAACGTAATGGCATCGTATGACAACATTGTTCTAACGTATGCATAATGTATGGCCGACGCGCCGTTGCCGTTTCTCCACCGTGGCTTGGAATATATAACGGATCGGATTTCATGTTTGACCAGAACAGCTCAGCTCTTCGGAGATGATGGATGTCCATGCAAGGCTCCTGCAGGAATACCAGCTAGCCATTCTCCAACATCACCATAATGTTAACCAATTTATACTTTACCATCTCAGAAGATGTCGACTGAAGAGAATGTGGATGAGAGCATGGATCAGGAGGTGGCGACAGTTTGGTTTTTACGACCAACTTCTGGTGGAAGTCCGTAATGAGGACACAGCTTCTTTCATCAACTTCATGTGGATGCCTCCCCAGATGTTTGATGAGATGCTAGCCAGAGTGTGTCCTCGGATAACTAAAAAGTACACAACCTTCCGATAGCTGATCGAGCCTGGCCTGAAGCTTGCCCTCACTCTGCGTCACCTAGCCGGGAGCAGGTATACCTCCATGAAGTGAGGGTCCCCCACAACCCGTAATCAATCATCGTGAGAGAGGCGTGTAAAGCAGTCATCGCCGAATACTTTGTCGAGATGATGACCTGCCCCACGACTCCTGATGGATGGCATGCCATCTCGGAAAAGTTAATGGGGAGGTGGAACTTCCCCCACACATGCAGAGCACTAGATGGGAAGCATATTGCCTGCCGGTGTCCCCCAAAGAGTGGATCCCTGTACTACAACTATAAGGGATTCTACTCCATAGTTCTCCTGGCGCTCGTTGATGCAGACTACAAGTTCATCTGGGCGGATGTCTCTGGAACAGGTTCTATTAAATTGACTCAGTGTTCCCTTCTATGTGGCAAAAATACTTAATAAGTGCATCAATATCTAAGTTAGATAAGTAGAATCAAATCTAGATGATTGTTTTGATTTTGAAAATGTGATGCTTCATCGGACTATGCAGCTTTAAGGTGGTAGAGAGAAACATTAAGAGCTGCCGTTATTTATATCCACATATATATATGTATATATATGTACCTATCTGTGTATATATATGTGCCTATATGTATAGTATATGTGTATATATGTATGTAAGTACGCATTAAACCAAAGGCAGTGTGGTGGATACAGTCTTTACTATTTTTTTATCGACATCAATTATCAATGTAGTAAGTATCTGGCTGGGCTACAAATGCCCTACCGAAAAGAAAAATATAATAATAATAAGTACAGTAATCGTATGGCGTTTCTGGTGAATGGCAAAGTGAAGCAGCCGGCGCAACATCAGTGGTGTATATGTATCATGGGTGGCGCAGGCTGGTGGAATAGCCAGCCCCCTCCCGCACGGTTCATCGAACCGGCGGGAGGGGGCAGCACCATGTGATTCTTACATAGTATATATGTTGTTATATATTACATATATATGTATGTGTGTATACATATGTATATATGTCCATATATATTACATATATATGTATATATGTCCATATATATTACATATATATGGATATATAAGTGTATATATTTGTATATGTACATATACACGCATATACATGTGCATATATATGTATGTATATATGCATATATTTGTATATATATATGTACATATATGTATATATTATATATAAGTGTACAGTGTTCCCTGTATACAATTAACTCTGCAGGTGTTCCGTTCGACCACCCTGTCGATAATCACGTTCGGAAGGTGTCCGGTGCTCGTTCAGGAGGCACTACACTAAAAGTAACTTCCTTGCAATGCAAGCAACAAAAACAGCATATATATTACATCAACATCACCCGCGATGTATTTCAGCCAGACGTGCTTTTTTACCAGAGCCAATGAACCTAGAAAACAATGCGCTCA
This sequence comes from Branchipolynoe longqiensis, assembly GCA_030323885.1. Taxonomy (NCBI): domain Eukaryota; kingdom Metazoa; phylum Annelida; class Polychaeta; order Phyllodocida; family Polynoidae; genus Branchipolynoe; species Branchipolynoe longqiensis. Next base: position 23,167,840 of record CM059186.1, read on the forward strand.
ACCAACGAGGCTGACCAGAGAGGACGGCCGAATGAGTTGAGCGTCGGTCTCCCATTTTGGTAGATCGTGGATTCGAAGCCACAGGTTTGAACCCTGATCGAGTCAAACCAATGAATTAAAAATTGGTAGGCCTACTTGTCGCTTCCTAGCCAGACGCTCGGCATTATTAGGATAGGGCAAGGACTGGTTGGCTCAGTGTCAGGATAATGTGACTGAGTGGGATATCAGGTCATGGTGCTGGTGGCTTAGTCTCCCAGTGGAGAAGAAATATAAAGTCACCATGAGTGCGCACTGTCAAGGTTGTAGGTCTACCCGTCCTGATATGACCTTAGATGTTGCCAGGACGTAAGACTCCAACAACCAACGAACGAAGCAACGAAGCTAATGTTCAGACTAGTGTTGACAGTTACCGGCGCAGAACTACATGTCTCACTATGTTTATAATTTGTTTGTTACATTCATTGATTAAAGTTGCATAGTTCGATGGTTTTGAGTTTCTGTCATTTTTCTGAGATAAATATATTAAATTGATTGTTATAATCTACCATACTTTAGTTTGAAGTAACTTTTATTTTAAATGGCTAACTTTTGAGATATCTGAAGTGCAAATATGTCAAATTAGTTTTGGCAAGCATGCCAAAACTCTGACACCATAGGCTTATACAGTAACACTAACAGGTTCTATTAGTATTATATTGGCTCAGTGATCCCTTCTATATGGCAGCAAATGCTTACTAAGTGTATCAGTAACTAGTTAGATATGTAGAATCAGACCTAGATAATTGGTTTGGTTTTGGAAATTTCCACTGCAAACAATTGCTTTTCCTCATTCCGCTGCTCCTTCGCCCATCCTAGTAAGGCCGAACACCTAACACCTAACTAGTGACTAGATACAAGATTTACCCATATCCAGAGGAGGGATAATTGACTACCATATCTAAATCTGAGTGAAAACTTATTCAGTGGGAATCAGGGAAGCCCTGGAGGATGTGGCTGTTCCGGGGCTAGTTCATACTACACGATCTCGCAAGGGGGTGGTCTGGGCGTGCACAGCCCGTGACATGGGCCTCAGGGCACTAATGGCCTCGAAGCTGGGAGTTGGACACATTCACTCCAATTACATCCCGGGGTAACCTCGGTCGCCCCCCGAGCCCTGGCTTTGTATTTGGCTCGGCTCAGGGCTCCCCCTTGGTGGCTTCGAACCTGTGACCTGCATTGCCCTCTGCTGAGATGTAGGAGGTTGCCTCAATGAATTAACTAACTATGACATAGAACTACCCTAAAATTGACTAAGATTGTATAAGAGTGTTATGTGAATAAAACCTCCATTTCCCAAACTGATATCGCTCTCCGGCTTTCCTGTCCGAATTAACTATAAATAAGCTGTGCAGGTGGTGGTTCCAACGCACAGTGTTTATCTATATTAAAATAAATTTGGGAAATTGGTAGAGAATGCCATAACCCAACATGGTGGCCTCAGAGAGCACACGATTCAACGTTTAAAGTCTATTAATCTACAGAATTTAAATAATTTATTCACCCTAAAAGTAGCAGGCTGTGATAGATAGGTATTTTACAAATATATGTTGTTGTTATTTCCATAAGCAAGCCTTCTGACACTTTTTCTAATGGACTGTTTAGTAAGTAGATAAAAGATTCAGGCGTACTTGCAGCAGGAGTGAAAAATAATCCATTAGAAAAGGTGACAAGAGGCTGGGTAAATGAAATCAGCACATACATTCTTAATTTAAGAATCAAAATATATTCTTTATATATATATACATCTTCACATTTATGCATTACTTTTGAGTTGAAAAATATAATAAAACATGCAGCTTAATCGACTTTAATAGTGAAATTGACAGCATTCTGTGGTCGCTATCTTGTCTTTTTGCATTCTCTCCCATTTTATCCCCCAATAGCCGATATCTACTTTTGTGCTGGGGGATCGTTAAGCAATCAATCTCTCCCATTTCACTCTGTGCCGATATAAATAGCTATTGGATACTGGAACAAGGAATTCCACTTCCTATTTTATACTGAAGCTATTTTCGCCTGTATTTAGACTATGTTGGCATTCCCCACATGTCTGCGTAGGGGTGAATCTTTTATCTAGTTGTATAGCAGCCCTCTCACAGAGACAGTGTTGTGGGAGTATCTAAAGGCTCTGTCACACTATGATGTATGGCGTTAGCGCGGGCGTAACGTTTTGAAACAAAAATCGAATTTAAATAGGTTGGCTTTTGCCAAACTTTTTGCGCTGTGGGCAGTCCGCGCAACGTATGAAGCGTACACAGAGTGTATGGCTAGCGTATGCATGGCATAGAGCAACATATACAAAACGTATAGCGATGTATACTTGCCATGCTGGGACGTGTAGTGACGGTTGGAGGTGACAGTTTCAGCGTATGAATAATGCACAATGACGTATGGTCAGCGTACGCCTAGCGTGTCGACATGTGTATAACGTGTGCATAACGTATTCAAAACTTATGAGTAACGTGTGCAAAGCGTATTCGTGATGTATGAAATGACATTTAGGCCATGCCCTGGTCACGTGATCGGTCGCCGATGGATATAAAATACCTAGGAGTTTTGGCTTTCTCCACACAAAGCTACCATGCCTGCCAAGAAGAACATCACAGCTTCACCTGCCTGCAAGGCTGCTATCACTGCGTTAGTAGGGACTGGGAGAGGCAGGAAGAAGGAGATTCTGCCAGCATCACCATCACCATCGCCGGTGTTATCAGCTGCCTCCTCACCACACCACTCTCCAGCACACCACTCTCCATCACACCACTCTCCATCTAGCCAGCCTGAAGAGATGGAGATGCAGTTTGAGTTGGAGATGCAGACGCAGACCCAGATGCAGATGCAGAGCCAGACATGGCCCCACTCCAGCTCTCCAGCTCCTGCTTCCTGTCGGAGCTCATATGTGTCATCCGTTGCCTCCACCGCCTCCGCCTCAGCCTCCACTAGCTCCTCCGGCTTTGCCTCGGCAAAGAAGAAGAGGGCGAAAAAAGGTTACTGTTCTCTGTCGTTAGCCGAGGAGGATACGATGTGTGTAGGGTGTGTGGTGGAGGTGTAGGGTGTGTGTGGTGGAGGTGTAGGGGTGTGTGGTGGAGGTGTAGGGGTGTGTAGTTGAGGTGTAGGGTGTGTGTGTATGGTGTGTGTGGTGGAGTTCTAAGGATGTGGTCAGCGTTTTGCTGTGTGGTGGTGGGGGTTTCCAGGTGTGTGGCGGCGGTGTGGGGGTGCAGGTGTGTATGTGGTGAGGGTCTGGGTGTGTAGGGGGGGGGGTGTAGGGTGTGTGTGATGGAGGTGTAGGGGTGCCCTGGCAGAGCGGCACTTCACAGATGCGTAGCTGGCCTCGGTCTGGTTTCAACATGTCCGCAGCATGAATAGTGTCAATTGTGTACAAGTTATGACACTACTTGCATGCCGAAATTAATTTAGCACTTCAAGTAGCTCCAAAGTTAGCCATTTAAACCAAAAGTTACTTCAAACTATAGCGATCAACCTAATATATCTATCTCAAAAAGGGGCAGAAACTCTCGACCATCGGGCTATGCACTCTAACTAGATACTTGCAGTTAAAAACATAAACATCTTTTTTGGTGTGCACACTGAAATACTAGTCTTTGGCTTTGTTAACACTCCCCTCTTTTAGGCATAGCAGCATAACATATAATCATCAAAACTGAAATGAATATTTTAATGAGTGCACTAGTATCTAATTTAGATATCCATGATAATAAAATCTAGTTATGTTTTCCTTTAAAACACTTGATGTTCTATATCAAATTATGCAGCTATTAAAAAAAAGTTAGTTTTATTTAACGACGCCTCTACAGCGCATTGATTTTTATCATCGGCTATTAGACGTTCAACATATGGTCATTCTAGGCATAGGGTGTGTGCTGGAGGTGGTGTAGGAAACCCGCTACCGCCACATGAGCTATTCTTTCCGATAAGCAGCAAGAGGTCTTTTATATGCACTTTCCCACAGGCAGGACAGCACATACCATAGCATTTGACGAACCAGTTGTGGACCATTGGTTGGAACAGAAAATAGCCCAAATTGCAAATGTGTCCACTGAGCAGGATCGATTGGATGACCCACACATTCACAGGTGGACACTCTACCGCCTGAGCTAGGTCCGGCTCCTGTCAAACACATATCATTTTCGGTTAAGGTAATTCAACAATAAGGGCTGCCCACGCATCTCCCTCCCTCTATGTACTAAATGGACGTTCCTATAATGGAACACAGCCAATAGGGCAACTTTTTAGATTAGTTTAATTTGCGGGATGATTATGGATAATACGTCTATAAATGACTTTACCGATACGCACGGTTCCGTTCTAGGTTAACCAGTACTGACAGGCAACGACATAATCACGTAGGTATTATTTAAAGTTGTATAGTCCGATGGTTTTGTGATAAATATATGAAATTGATTGTTATAACCTACCTTATGCCCCGGTCACATGCACGTTAGTGGACATAGGTGAACGTAGTGGAGGCTAACATGGGTCAAATGTGGTGTAAGTACGTTAAACTACGTTGAAATACTTTAAGGTATGGCAGGTTTTGGTACGGATCAATGCATTACAGTATGGATAAATACGTTATGGTATGGATAAATACGTTATGGTATGGATGCCGGGACGTTCAACTATGTTCAACTATGTTAGCCTCCACTATGTTCACCTACATCCACTAACGGCTATGTGACCAGGGTATCGTCCAAGTACGCTAGAGCATGCTAGAGCATGCTAGAGAATGCTAATGTATGCTAGAGTAGGCTAGAGTATGCTAGAATATGTTAGCATCACGGATGCAATTTCAGCCTCTAACGTAGCACTCTTATGAACATGTCCAAAGATTAAATCGGAACTCACGGCCCACCCACATTATTACCAAGTTAGCATGACGGAGAAGTATGGATGCTGGTACGCTCAACTATGTTCAACTACGTTAGCCTCCACTATGTTCAACTATGTCCACTAATGTGTGTGTGACCGGGCCTTTACTTTAGTTTGAAGTCACTTTTATTTTAAATGGCTAGGTTTTGAGATATTTGATGTGCAAATATTTAAAATTAGTTTTGGCAAACTTGCCAAAACTCTGATACAATAAGCTTCAACAGTAACAGGTTCTATTAAATGGATTTTGGTTGATTGTTGGAATTTTACATCCTGGCAACATCTAAGGTCATATCAGGCAGGCTATTAAATTGACTCAGTATTACCTTCTATGTGGCAACAACTGTTTAATAAGTGCATGATTATCTGAGTTAGATATGTAGAATCAATTTGAGATACTTGTTTTGGTAATGAAAATTGGATGCTTCATCGGACTATGCAGCTTTAAGTTAGCGGCGTTAACATAATTTCACATTTTCAAACTAACTCTGCAAACATCACTTCTTTCTTTGCCCAGTAGAAGCAGATAGGGAATTAAAGCTGCATAGTTACTCCGAGTTTAAAGCTGCATAGTCCGATGAAGCACCACATTCCCAAACCCAAAACAATTATCTAATTTTGATTCTACATATCTAACTTAGATACAGATGCACTCATTGAGCATTTGTTGCCACATATAAGGGAACACTGAGTCAATTTATTAGAACCCGTTACTGCAGTAGCAGATGGTGTCAGAGTTTTGGCATGTTTGCCAAAATTAATTTGATATGTTAACACTTCGAATATCTCCAAAGTTAGCCACTTAAAATAAAAGTTACTTCAAACTAAAGTAAACTAGATATTAACAATCAGTTTACAATTGCATAGTCCAATGGTATTGAGTTTCTGTCATTTTCTGAGATAAAAATATTAGGTTGATGGATATTATCTACCTTGCTTTAGTTTGAAGGAACTTAAATGGCTAACTTTGAAATGCAAACATGAAAAATAAATTTTGGCAACCATGCCAAAACTCAGACACCATAGTCTTCAGCAGGAACAGGTTCTATTAAATCGACTTAGCATGTGCTCCTATGTGGCAACAAATGCTTAATAAGTGCGCCAGTATCTAAGTTAGGTATGTAAGATCAAATATAGGTAATTGTTTTTGTTTGGAAAAGTTTATGCTTTCTCGGACTATGCAGCTTTTGTTTTCTTGAAGAATTAATCTGGCTGTCATGAGCCGTGTTCACACGGGCAAAATCTAAAGCGATTCAACCAAGGCGAATCATATGAATCGATTTAGATGCGCGTTCACACGGGCAGTACTTGGGCCGGAAATCGATATCAGCGCATGAGCAAGGCGATACTAACCAGCGCCAGTTTCGGTTAGTCGACGTCGCCACGAGAGAGTGTGGGTTCGACCTAGATATGTATGGACTGAATCGTATTGGTTTGGAACGGTCAAAACTTCTGCTGGGCAGTGAAACCCTAAAAATAAATGATGAAAAAAATATCTGTGCACTTCTAGCAGGTTCATAGACCAAATTATATAATATGCGCTTTTGATCGACCGGAAAGTCAACAAACTAAGGTCTCGACTGCACAGAAATCGACTCACGTAATCGACCTCCACAAGTGGTTTACAGTATCCTGGGCCGCGTTCAGGGTCCGTCTCGGAGGCGCCTCGGAGGCGCCCGTGACGTCAGGCTAGTCTGAACGACAACAGCAGTTGGTCGCCTCGAAAATGGCCGCCCCCATAGGCGGCGTCCATTTGCAATGGTAAAGCTGTGCTGTCATTGGCTGAAAGCATTGAATGCGGCGGCCATTTTCGAGGCGCTTTTCATCTCCAGTCTGAAAAGGGAGGCGTCGCTGAGACATCGCCGAGATGCACCCTGAACGGATTTAAGCCAAAAAGCATCACCGAGACGCCTCCTAGACGGACCCTGAACGCGGCCCAGATCACAGAAATCGATTCAGCCCTAAACCGCCTCAGCCGCGCGTTCACACGCCAAATGTGAGCCGAACTAGGCAAGTCGATTTCTACGAATCGATTTACATTGCCCGTGTGAACACAGCTATGGATAAGTCTGACTAGACTTGTTTTCACCATTAGACAGATTGTCGATAGAAATCCCGAGCCTACACTTTTATCGACCCAAGGGATTTTTAACCTCCCAGACCACATAGACATGGTATGAGAGCAACCAGCCTTTGATGACGCTCTAAGTTATACACAGCTGTGGAAATCCAAATTGGCGGAGGTGGGGGCATGGAGAATTGAACCACTGACCTTCAGATTAGGAGTCTGACGTAGAAAAAAGTCAGACACTCTAACCACTCCGCCACAGAGAACACCACTAATATCTTAATCTCAGAAAAATGACAAAAACTCAAAACCATCGCACTATGTAACTTCAATCATAGTAGGTCACAATGTTCACCCTAATATATTAAACTAAAAAATATGACAGTACTTAAAATTCAATGAATTATGCCACTTTCAAATAACAAATTAAGAACATCTTGCTTTGTTTAACACAGTGCCATCCAATAAGACTGCAGACCCAGACTTCTATATGAGCTTCGACATGGGACTGAACGGCACCACTCTCCCAGGGACCCCCGTGTCTGGTGTAGCCATTAACGGACCTACACCTGTGCCAGGTGAGTTAGGAACTCAATTAAAAATAAGTAATGCTTGTTTTATTTAATGACACCTCTACAGCACACTGACTTTTGTATCATCGGCTATTGGACGGCAAACATATGGTCATTCTGACGTATTTCTTTGGAGGAAGCCCGCTGCCACCACATAGGCTACTCTTTCCGACAAGCAGCAAGGGGTCTTTTATATACACTTTCCCACAGACAGGAATCACATACCACTGTCTTTGATGAACCAGTTGTGGACCACTGATTGGAACTGATTGGGTCCACTGAGCAGGAACGATAGGATGACCTATACCTTCACAGGTGGACACTCTACCGCCTGAGCTAGGTCCCGCTCCCCCAAACTCAATTAAAGTTGCGTGATCCGATGATAGTGAGTTTTTGACATTTTCTGAGATAAATACATTCGGTTGATGGTTATAATGTACCATGCTTTAGCTTGAAGTAACTTTTATTTTAAGTTGCTTACTTTTGAGATATTTGAGGTGATCGGAGGTCAGGTCACTGCAGGTTGTTGGAGTTTTTCATCCTGGCAACATCTAAGGTCATATCAGGGAGGGTATCGACTTGTGACAGTGTGCACTCATGGGAACTTTATAGTGCTGGCCCACTGGGAGACCAAGCCACCAGCACCATGACCTAATATCCCACTCATTCACATTATCCTGACACTGAGCCAACCAGTCCTTTCCCTATGCTAACAATGCTGAGCGCCTGGCTAGGAAGCAACAAGTATCAATTTTTAAGTCATTGGTTTGACTCAATCAAGGGCTCGAATCCCACGATCTACCAAAACGGGAGATGGTCCAAGATGGAGACGATTATAACACAGCCACAGACCACATTCTGACATTGTGCGTAACCAAAATGCAGAATTATTTCAGCTTTTAAAATTTATATACTTATAAGTTATATATATATATTAAATAAATATATATTTCAGGGGTCAATTCACTCGCCCTGAGCTTGAACCCGGATGCCACCAACAACCAATACGTGAACTTGGGCAACCAGCGAAGCTCCTGTTTCGGCAACCTCAATCTATGCACTTCGGGCTTTTCCCTCGCCTTCTGGCTCAGCGTTCACGCCTTCCCAAGCACCAGCTACGTGATCTCTTCAGGTTTGCATAAGCATATTCAGCGCTATACGGAGTGACCCAACCAGCCATGGTTGGACTCGTTTGAGCCCGTTTGAACTTGCCGGAAATGGACCTTCCTCTTCTCGTTCTCGCGAGAACTCAGTGTCAGCCAATCAGAGCTGTTCTTTTCTATTGCAAATGGCCGCCTCCATGGGGGGCAGCCATTTGCAATAAAAAAGAACAGCTCTGATTGGCTGACAACAGTTCTCAGTGTCAGCTCAAATTATTGAAAGATCCCATTATTAATTAAAGGGGCTGTCACATTAGGGTTTTTTGGGGGAGCGTATGGCGGTGTAGGGGCGTTACATCATATACATCGGCATACGCCATCATACGCCGCCATATGCTACGCATACGCTACGCATATGCTACGCATACGCCGTCATGTGCCGGCTTATGCCGGCCTATGCCGCTGTACGCCGCCATATGCTTTCTCCCGTCCGTCCGTCCAAATCTTTTTGTGCATGCTAAAAAAATCTCGACCTATGGGGGCGTATGGTTCATACGCTACTCATACGCTTCTCATACGCCGGCATACACTCCTCGTACGCTGGGGGTACGCTGGTATATGCTAGGGGTACGCCGGTGTACGCTACTCATACGCTCAACTTGCGTCGCGGGCGTATCTCTGGCATATCTCGGGCGTATGCAGCGTACGCAGAACCTACGAGTTGCGTATGGGAGCGTATTCATAGTGTATGCAAAGCGTATGAGTAGCGTATGGCGGCGTATGCCCGACCTATGGTCTCAGTATATAAAGGCGACGCACTATATACCCAGGAGCCACCAGGTGGCGGACCGAGGAGAGATAACATAGGTCTCGCATACGCTTCACATATGCTCCTCATACGCTCCTCATATGCTCCTCATACGCTCCTCATTCGCTCCACATGCCAATCAAAACCATCAAAAAATGTCACAGTACGCTCCCATATGCTCCTCATCCGCTCCTCATACGCTCCTCGTATGCTCCTCATAGGTTCCACATACGCTCAAAACCACCCGAGAGGTCACCAAAGATCATGATAGGCCGGCACGCGCAGGACTTACGTAGGTTTTCAATACGCTCCCGCCATACGCCGTAATGTGACAGGGCCTTTAGTAGTTTCTTGTTCAGACATAGTTACAATATGTATCTTTTGCACAGATTAAAGTGCTTGAAGTATATTTTTAATTTATCTACATCAACTTCTCTTTAAATCACACAATATCAGGACTTAAAGAATGGGAAACTATTCCTGCAAGGGTATACTCAATATGACCCAGTGGTCACCCGTTTTTGCTCCTTTCCTCGCTGTGGACCCTTCCCCAGGTTTGACGTCAGGTGGCATTGCAGTCGGCTTCCTGCAGATTGCTTCCGGTGGACTAACAGCTACCCTGTTCACGAACACCACTGTGTGGACTATTAGTCACACGGGGCCCATGTTGTCAGGTACTGTAGAACTAAGGCGTACTCTGTAAAGCTGAGATTCCTTCTACGCGGTATGCGGCATGCAGCATGCGGCATACGGCATGCGGTATGCGAATGGGAAGATTCCTTCTACACGGTATGCGGCATGTGGCAGACGGCACATGACTGGCTATATTTAAAAAATAAAAATAAACAAGTATACTCCATACTGCACTGTATATGGCCTAATATGGCATGTATATCCATGTAACTCTTGGTACTGCACATGGAGGTTCCTACCTTTATAATTACCAAATTATAGATAAGTATTCATATTTTTGTGGCTCTGGTAGCATTTTTACCAACCCGAACCCCCACCACCACCACTACTGCACTCTATATGACCGATTGGGACGGTCCTAACATCCTAAACTGAGCCATGTTAGGACCGTCCTTTTCGGTCAACAAAATCTGGGACGGTCCTAACATCCCTCGGAGCAAGCTAAACTGAGCCATGTTAGGACCGTCCCATTGGTGTAGATACAGGGCTAAAGACTATCAGTCGCCTCCTCCAGCCTTATATCAATGGACAAATGCGACTGATGCTTTTCTATTCGCACCACCTTGTCCCGGCTGTCCGTAATTATCAGTCGCCTCCTCCAGCCTTATATCAATGGACAAATGCGACTGATGCTTTTCTATTCGCACCCCCGTGTCGCATGCCGCATGCCGGACCGATCGCTACAGGGACCGATCGAGTTGTCGCATTCGCATTCGCATTCGCATTCGCATACCGCATGTAAGGGTTGTAGCCCATTGAGTTCAAGGCGTTTCGATTTTTTGCCGCATTCGCATTCTGATACCGCATGCCGCATACCGCGTGTAAGGAATCTTAGCTTTAGTGTATAGTCTAATATAGATAAAAGATTCACCCCAGGGTGTCTAGATAAAAGATTCACCCTGTACTTGCAGTAGGGGTGAAAAACAACCCATTAGAAAATAGTGGTGAAAGGCTCGGTAAATGAAATCAACACATAGATTCTTAATTTAAGAAGCAAAATATGTTCTTTATATACATCTTCATATCTACTCGCTACCTTTGAGTTGAAAAATATAATAAACATTTAGCTTAGTGGACTTCAAAAGTGAATCGACAGCATTCTGTGGTTGCCATATTGTGTTTTTGCATTCTCTTCCATTTTACCAACTCCATGCCGATAAAAGTAGCCATTTGATTCTGGAACCAGGAATTCCACTTCCTATTCCATACTATTATTACTAAAGCAATTTTCGCCTGTGTTTAGACTATATTGTCATTCACCCCTACGTTGTCAGGGTGAATCTTTTATTCATGGTTATGCTACACACATATGTATGTGTATTTATACACAATACATACATATATTATATATATATATATATATATATAATATATATAAGACCAAGACAAAAAAGGAGAAAGAAACAAAAGACTATTAAGCGGCCGTGATACCTCAGAGGGTAGGTATGTAGACTGGCAGCCATCAGCGGCCCCGGGGCAGGCCTCGGCGGTGGTGCCATCTACCGTCAAGACAAATCAGCTCTATCACCGCCGAGATCACCAGAGGCAGTTAGTACTAGGTAGGATGCCTCCACCAGGGCAGCGCGTCGGCCTCCCCCCCCCCCCCCCCCCCCCCCCCCCCCCCCCCCCCCCCTCCCCCGCCGAATCAACCACAATAGACTATATTAGCGTTTCAGCAGTGCGGTGCATTGTGGGATGCGTCAGAGCAAACAAACCCCTGAGAAGCACATGACACATGCTAATACACTGGGTGCAGCTATGAAATGTGCTAGTTTCAGCTCATCTCAGCTCTTGTTTGAAACATAGAATACCAACTAAAAAATATATATATAATAAATTAACATATTAATCTTTTATCCAGCATTGCATTTACATCAATATAATATGCACATCTCATGTGCATTTAGATTTAGACAGATCAGTGTTAGAGCCATAGCCAGAGTCAGTTTGACTTATTTTATTAATGTTTTTATTTATATCCTTTGGTTAATGACATATGTAGAACTAGAAAATTAGTAGCATTAATCGGATATTGGTTATATATTTCTCTGAAACAAGTGCATGTTGACACATTTGGCATTTTAATATTTAGAACAAGAATTAATAATGGTGATGTCGATATCACTGATTGTTTTGTGTGGAATGTTTAACTATGGCTAGTTTTGTCTTAGCTGTATTCATCAGATTATATTGCATGTGTGCATACATGTTTATGCCAAATTGTTTTGTATTTCTATTCATTTTGAATAAAATCGAAGTTTTTCCCCATGCGTATCGACAAATGCAATGGCCATTCGCATTTGCTTTGCTGCCAACCCGTTTTCAGTGCATGCACAGTCGGAACCGTGATCTCGTCTATTAAGCAGAGGGCTGAGAGTGAGACCATCCACACCGTCCACCATATAAAAAGTCGTGAATCTACCCAGCATGCTGGGACACAGCTTCAGTCAGGGACACACATATTTATGTTTAATATTATAGATAAGGATACAATTGCATAGTCCGATGGTTTTGAGTTTCTCCCATTTTCTGAGATAAATATATTAGATTGATTGTTAATATCTACCTTATTTTAGTTTGAAGTACAGGTAACAGTTATTTATAATGGCCAACTTTTGATATATTTGAAGTTGGCAAGCATTCCAAAACTCTGAAGGCATAGGTTTCTGCAGGAACAAGTTCTATTAAATTGCCCCAATATTCCCTTCTATTTGGTGACAAATGTTTAATAAGTGCATCAATATCTAAGTTAGATTGGTTGTTTGTTAGAGTTTTAAGTCCTGGCAACATCTAAGGTCATATCAGGACGGGTACCGACTTGTGACAGTGTACACTCATGGTGACTTTATAGTGCTGCCCCACTGGGAAAACCATACTGCCAGCACCATATAGCGATATAGCGAATGGTAGACAGGAAGTGTGAACACTTATTTGCCTTTTTTTTTTTTTTTTTGGTACATTAATTGTCCCAAGCAGGGGAAATCCCAGTCACAGATGACTGGTCTTCCCCACTCCACTGCTGGTCGATAGAAAGCCCGAGCCTACACTTTTAGCGACTCAAGGGATTTTTAACCTCACACACCACATAGACATGGTATGAGAGCAATCAGCCTTTGATGACGCTGTAAGTTATACACAGCAGTGGAAATCCAAATTGGCAGAGCTGGGGGCACGGGGAATCGAACCGCTGACCCTCAGATTAGGAGTCTGACCTAGAAAAAAGTCAGACACTCTGACCACTCCGCCACAGAGAACGCCATGACTTGACTTGATACCCCACTCAGTCACATTATCCTGATACTGAGCCAACCAGTCCTTGCCCTATCCTAATAATGCCGAGTGTCTGGCTAGGAAGCGACCAGTATCAATTTTTAAGTCATTGGTTTGACTCGACCATGGTTAGATATGCATGATAATAACATCTAGATATATCTTTTGGTTTAGAACACTTGATGTTTTATATCTTATTATACAGCTTGATGTCAAAAATAGATTATTTTCACGAATCTCACGATCTACTAAAGCGGGAGACAGACGCTCAATTCATTCAGCAATCCTGTCTGGTTTCTCTAAGTTAGATATATAGAATCAAATCTAGATAACTGTTTTGGTTTTGAAAATTTGATATTTTCATCAGACTATGCATCTTTAACCATTCACTGTATGCAAATTAAAATGAATTGGCATTATGTTAATGGTATCTTTTCACCCCACCCCCCGCTGCATAATGGCTTCTACCAGTTAATGAATGGAACCACATTCTGTGCACGTGGACATCTACAGATGGCCCCACCCTCTACCTGAATGGTAGTGCTTTACCTACCAGTGTGAATAGCTACCATGTGGATTCAGCACCAACGGATCCGGATCCAAACTTCTATATAGGTAAGTGAATACTTGTTTTAGCATATATCAGTAGTAATATGCTAGTCCTTATTTAATGTACTATTTCCTATGGGGTGGGAGTTTTGTGAATGGCAGCCAATCAGTGTAGAGTATTTCGGTCACGTGACTGTCCAGGTTGGGTCGAGGGTGGGAGGGTGTTCTCTCCCAGCCAATGGGAAGGCCGCATTTCTATAATTTATGCAAATTTATGTATCTTGGTCACATGTATGCCCAAATAAGGCTAATTGAAATTAGGTCAAGTGTGGGGGTGACCTAGTTAGTAGGTGTACGAGTGCTATTCAGCACTTAATGCTTGTCTCTATGGAATGGTACCTAAGCATTTAGCACACTATGAGGCCATTTTTGCAGCTTTTTAGCGCAAAATGTGTGTGTGTGTGCACCCCCACCAAATGGGCACGGCTTAATTTTGATTGACAGGTGCTTTCAGCCAATGAGCGCTGAGTATTCGGATGATTGACAGCAGGCCACTTGCTTTTGGGGGGGGGGGTATTTTTGTAAACAAAGCCACGTGCTTTTGGGGGAGTTTGGGGGTTTGTAAACAAAGGCAGCCATTTTGTAAGCAAATGGCCACATGGTTTTGGGGGGGCTTGGGGGGTTTGTAAACAAAGGTGGCCATTTTGTGAACAAAAGGCCATGTGCTTTTGGGGGGTTTCGGGATTTTTGTAAACAAAGGCAGCCATTTTGTATTTTGATTGACAGTTGGTTTCAGCCTATGAGCGTGTAATATTCGGATGATTGACAGAAGGCGACATGCTTTTTGGGGGGAGTTTGGGAGTTGTTGCCATGTACTTTCACCGATGTAAACAAAAGGCCACAAGCTATTGGGGGGTCGGGTTTGGTAAACATATTTTAGTCTAAAGAAGTTCCACAAGTTGTCACCACAAACATAGGCACATGCTTTCGGGGTATTTGCATTCTCTCTCATTTCACCAACTTTGTGTCGATATATGTAGCCATTTTGATACTGGACCCAATATTTTATACTTCAAGAACAGAAGGCCATGTGCTTTTGGGGGGTTTAGCAAATATATTTTAGTTCCAGATGTCTCCACTATGCTATGTTTTCTTTAGTTCTCAAGAGTTCCATCAGAGCGGTCTTCCACCATGTTATGCTAGGCTAGGCTATGTTATATTTTAGTTCTCAAATGTTCCACCAGATGTCAGGATAGGCGTGGTTATTTCAAAAGGATTTTTGGCACAGGCACATGTGCCTGCGCCTGCACCTGTGCATGCACACATCATGCAGTCTCGGGTTGAATATAAAAGCTACAGACACTAGCATAAATGCAATGTTATAATTCGTGGTCAACCATAGCCAAGAAGTGGTTGACTAGAATAGTAACTTTTAACATAATACGTGAATTTCTTTTCAACTCCACTCACTGGATTTGAATTTGAAAAAAAAATCTGGTGGGAGTTTTTTGTTGTTGTTGCGACAGACAGACCTAATCCAATTGTCACCGATATCTGATGACTATACTTACCTGATTATATGTGTATATATTTTTTAAAGAAAGAACACTTAAGATAATCTGTGATTACTTGGTATATTAGGTAACCATTGTTTATTAGGTATAACTTAGCATGATATTTTTTTTATATATGCATACTGTGGTAGTTATCACAATTCATGGCTTTATTTTGAAAGAGGGTAGTTAGTCATTAGTCATAGTGGGTAACCACAATGGTTAACCAGAGTATTGGGTAAACTGCAGTAATAAGTTAAGTGTGTGTGCGCATGCCTTCAATCCCTGTCTTGTAGCAGAGTAATTGCATGACTAACACTCTACGGGGTTGTGTTACTTGAAAGTGATTTTAGATTGAAACAAAAACATCTTATCACCTCCTACTGTGTGATAAGATTAAACCACTACTACAACTGACCAGCCTTGAAAACAAGCCCAATCACTCGAGCTTACACGCTATGGACAGTATAAACACAGCATAACAAAAAAAGCACTAACATTGCACAAAATTACATTACTAACAGCAAAAACCAAAATATATGTTGAAACAAAAGCGGTTATACAATACGAAAAAGACTTGAAAAACTGTGAACTACATGGAGTAAACCCAATACAATTTTACTCGGGTTATCTGCTGAAAAAAATATGACAAACAAATTCAGAAGGAAGTTGCTGTAATGAAGAAAAGAGAAAAAAAGAAGAAGTCGACTGTGCATTTTGCTGAAACTGATTTGGATTCTGATTCTGAAAATATCAAAATATTTCAGAACTGGTCTAAACAAACCAAAAACATGATGGTTCCAATCGAATTATACAAATCAGATTTCTATGATCATGAATTACGTAGCTTTTCTACAGAAATGAACACTGATATCTGACAACAATTGGCTAATATATCTGCATTGGTAACAAATATGGCAACTTCTTCTGTTTATGTAACCACTGCTGCAAGTACAATTGCCCAATCGTAAAAAATTACCTACTATGTGTGAATTAAATTGTATTGCAACAAAAGCCGAATCCTCTGATTCTGATGAATATTATTGAAACTTGTCATTCGAATAACTTTAAAAAATCAAATAAAAAATGCAATATCGTGCAATTTTGTCTTCCGTGTTCTTTCCTTTGGAAGGTCTAAATGAAGTCGGCATGTTTCCAGTTTCGGATTGCATTAGGTCAGCAACAAATTATTTTTTAAAAATAGGCCAACACCTGATAACTTCATGTCCTTCTGGTTTTGGGTTTTGGGTTGCATTACGTCAGTAACAAATAAAAAAAAATAGATCAACACCGGATAACATACTGTAAAATTTTCCGATATAATACATGAGGATCTATGTGAAATTACTAAAATAAATTACAAACTGTCTATATAATGATAAAAGGTAATATATAAAAACCAAAGGCATATGAGGGATGTATGAAGTTGGTAAACTATTATTCATTAGGTATAGAAATTGTATAGTGAAATAGTCTTTGGAGGAGTGTCACTTCCGAGATTTGCTAGACACACTCTTTGGAAGAGTCACCTCACATACCCCCTCCCCCCCATGGTGTTATTTATAGATCATTGACAACTACAGGGCACTGTAGCCGGTGTGGCAAGGCCTTGGCAACAGCACATTGTACTCTGATTGGTGGATTGAACCATGTGACCACTGCCATCTTGGATTCTAGAAAACCTATATAAATCAATAAATGAAGGAGTCTCACTCTCCTACTTTCACTCTTCACCTATTTTCCTTCATTACCTGTATTGCTTTCCTTTGGCTTGTCCACACCACCCACACCACCAGCCGGCGACTTTACAATACACTTCCGGTTTCTGAGATCTTCTGTTGTAGCAACCATTCCTATGCTGACATCTGATGGAACTTTTGAGAACTAAAATATAACATAACATGGTAGAGAGATCTCCTGGAACTTTTGAAGAAAAAACCATTCGGATTCTGCGACCAATTTCAAACTGTCAATCATCCAAATACTACACGCTCATTGGTTGAAACCAACTCTCAATCAAAATACAAAATGGCTGCCTTTGTTTAAAACCCTGCCAACCCCCCCCGCCCCCAAAAGCATGTGGCTTTGTTTACAAACCCCCCCCCCCAAAAAAAGCATGTGGCCTGCTGACAATCATCCAAATACTCAATGCTCATTGGCTTAAAGCACCTGCCAATCAAAATTAAGCCATGCCCCTTTTCTGGGGGTGCACACATACAGTTTGTGCTAAAAAGCTGCAAAAATAGTCTCATAGTGTGCTAAGCGCTTAGGTACCATTCCATAGAAAAAGCATTAAGTGCCGGATGGCTCTCATACACCTACTAACTAGGTCACCCCCACAATTGACCTAATTTCAACTAGCCTTATTTGGGCGTACATATAACCTAGATACATAAATTTGCATAAATTATAGAAATGCGGCCTTCCTATTGACTGAGAGAAAACACCCTCCCACCCTTGACCCACCCTGGATGGTCATGTGACTGAATTACTCGATGCTGATTGGCTGCCATTCACAAAACTCCCGCCCCCATAGGAAATAGTACATTAAATAAGGACTAGCATATTACTACTTATATCTCTTCCTTCTTTTCTTGTTGAAGATTTATACTGCCTATTATGGTTAAGTCTGAATAGACTCGTTTTCACTATTAGACAGTTTGTCAATAGAAAACCTGAGCCTACACTTTTATCGACCCAAGGTAGTTTTAACCTCCCACACCACCTAAACATGAGACCAACCAGCCTTTGGTGACGCCGTAAGTTATACACAGCGGTGGCAATCCAAATTGGCAGAGGTGGGGGGAGGGTACGGGGAATCGAACCACTGACCTTCAGATTAGGAGTCCGACCTAGAAAAAAAGTCAGACACTCTAACATGTGTTTCTCTTTACTGCTATTCTATTTCGCATTGATTGTTAAAGCTGCATAGTCCGATGAAAACATGAAATGTTCAAAACCAAAATAATTATCCCAATTTGATTCTATATATCTAAATTAGATACTGGTGCACTTATTAAGCATTTGTCGCCACACAGAAGGGAATACTAACACAATTGAATAGAATCTGTTACTGGAACAGCATAATGGGGTCAGAGTTTTGGCATGTTTGCCCAAATTAATTTTTCATGGTTGCGCTTCAAATATCTCAAAAGTTAGCCACTTAAAATAAAATGTACTTCAAGCTAGAGTAAGGTACATTATAACGATCAACCTGATGTATTTATCTAAGACAATGTCAGAAACTCAAAACCACCAAACTATGCAACTTTAAGACTGAATGGCTGAATAACCTGAACGTATGTTTCTTGTATGGTACGTCGTGAGATTTGAACCTGTGGGGTTCAAGTCTGGCCGAGTCAAACCAAGTTCCAACAATTAATATTTGATCCTGCAAGCCCAATTTGGTCACAATGCTTGTAATGTGTAAATGTCTCTCAATAATCATATTACTCCACATTTCACAGACACGCTTCTAGCACCCTTAGATAATAAAACATGTTTGATTAATATAACAATACCCACAAAACTAGCATACACAAAACAAAATAGAATTGTAAGTTAGAATTGAATAGTATAAACTTAAATAGATATTATTTATTTTGTTAATATGTTCCTTATAATTCACAAAGTGCTATTTGATTGATAGTGTTTGTGTTTTCTTGATGTTTTAATCATTGAAAGTGTGTGCATTTGCCTACTTATATTGTATTATTGTTGAATGAATATCTTTTATATTCAGTAAAGCCTACAACATTTTAGTCGTAATACTCTGTGAAATAAATATCTTTTCTATGCCTTTCAAAATATTTCACCAATAGGACATCGCTAACGAACACTGTAATGTGTGTAACAATCCCAAACATGATAATTTGGTCTATAATAGTACCTATCTCCAAAGGACAATTCTGCATCCAGCCCAATGTTGTCCTGACATAGCAGGTGTTCTCTCATATGAAGGATAGTCAAATGAGACAAAAACTTTTTGCATATTGAAAATTGGCCATATATGGCAGAGGTCCGCCGATCACAAGTGTCGCTGAAGACAGGTACTACAGTATGTTGAAATAGCACGATTTACCAACAAAATTATAAATTATTTGCACAACTAATCATTACATTTCAAGGAAGATCTGACAAGGCTGATAGAGATTATGGGAAACTCATTATAGACGAACTTTCCATTTGGCATCATGTGATTAGAAATCCAGAGGAGCTGTTTCAAAGTTACACAAACAAAGGTAAGTTGTGCATATATAATATGGAACATATATTTGGGTCATTCTCTGAAACCGGGCACTAAATTGTGATATGGAAACCAAAAGTGCAAACCTTCCAAATAATAACAAATAACTCTCCAAATAATAGCAGAATCCATCTTCCTATGAAGGTGTGCATGTTGTGCATATGTCAGAGTTAAACAAAAGAATTATTACACTTTTTTATTTAGATCGGATACAAATCAGAGAAATATATTAATATCATTCATGTAACATGAAAATCAAAGACCCACCCAGAACATAATTTTAACATATGCAACAAAGTCAAACAAGATATTACTGATTACCATTAAACAAACAAGGGTATGTCTTATAGGAAAATAATTGACAAAAGGTTGAAAAAAGAGTTTGGCTAAATGGATAGTGTAAATGTGTAAATTTTCACTTTTTCACTTTAGCACAAAATCATATACGTATTCTTTGTATTTCTTTTGTGGGATAGATTAAATATATGTACTATTTCTAACTTACTTAATTATTTGACTTGCTATCAACTACAAGTACTACCATAGGTACCGCTTGTATGCAAATCTAAGTATTCCAGGCTGCTCTAACAGCATACATAGATATATAAAATATTCAAATATCAAACTCCTGGCAATAATTCTAAGTACATATTCCACATAAATAATTTCCCCATAATCACTTATACAGACTTATATATGTGATGTATAATTAGCAATGCAAGACACGAATCGGTGGATTTTATTAGTCAATATTTTTCCTTCAGATGGTATTTTTGTTTCGGTATGTCAGTTCTTAATTAAGTTGTCTCAGGTGTCTGTTCCCAGCGCTCAGCCAAAAGTAGTGGAGAGCGCGGTGGGACAGGCTTTGATAGCATTGCGGGGCACATATTGGTGGACTGCTGCTGAGGTCCAGGTGCCGAATCTCTGGATGTCGTCCAGTGTTGAGCCGAGTCCACCACGGCGCAGGTTGTGGAGGGTAACCGTCCATGGGGCCGGATGGCCGTGCATCACCAGGGGCGCAGGGGCATGCCTGCGGTGGTGTTGGGCGCATGGTTGAGGCGGCATGTGCATCGCATAGTCTATCCAGGCTGCAACGGGGCAGTAGGGCGAGCTGGGCATTGTGGGAACAGCGATGTTGGTGTGTTCGCCGGCTTTCCATCGGGCCTTAGTTGATGCTATGTGGACATTCATGCCCTCGGGCATCAGTGCTGCGACGAGGTTGACCACTTCGAGCTATGGTCATGCCTCTGTTCATGATTCGCTCAGGATATCACTCAGTGTAGCAGGGTGTGGGTGAGTGGGCCCCTGCCCCAGTGAGGGAGGAGTCACCCTCTATTGGCCAGCTGATCTTGGGGGCTGGTTGTAGCAGGATGTAGCCATTGAACGATTCGGAAAACTTGTCAAACCATGCTATGTCCTGGAAGAGGTCCTCTGGGACGAGGTGCTTGCCATTCATCGGGGCATTCCTGAGAGAAGCAAGAATCCTGGAGATGAACCTCCTGGCTGGCCTGATGCATTTGGCCACATGCTGGAGCCTGCCAACCAGCCTCTGGAGGTCGCAGCATGATGCTCTCTTGCCGACAGACCACATGCGACACTCAGCCAGCACGTCGGTGAGCTTGTCCAGTGGGATCCTGAGCCACATGTGTGTTGTGGAGATCTCAAACCCGAGCCACTCGATCTGGGTCATGGGCATTACATATTTTTGTGGGGAGAGCTCGAGGCCCAGGGTGTGGGTGAGCTGTAGTAGGTCGTTGTATGCCTCTTGTGTTTGTTAGTGGGTGGCAGCGGCACCGACGAAGTCATCCAAGTAGCACATTATGAAGTGGCCCTTCTTTCTCATGAGGTGTACCATGGCATTCATGGTCCTGGCGCAGGCCATCGAGGAAGTCCTGCATCCGAATGGGAGTGCCGTGTCGATGTACTAGCGGCCTTTGTGCATTATGCCCAGGAGATGGGTGGAGAATGGGCACATGCGCAGCTGTTGGTAGGCCCGGGCAAGGTCCGCATTCCACAGGTACGAGCCACGCCCGAGGCGTATTACCTCAGGGCACCTTGGTATTGGGCTCGCCTTATGCCCGCATTCACGCTGGCCGTCCCCGGAAATGTTAGGTCGACAGCCTGTGCGCCAAATTGCGTTTAGGGCGGGTCATCATCGGGCTGATCTGGGTCCATGGCCGGAAGGGGGGGGGGGCGTTGAAAAGGGCCGATGAGTGCACCGAGCTCCACCTCCTTTTGTACAAAGTCAGCAATGTGTGTCATGTGTCTTCACTCTTCGGTGTGGTTGGCGGTGGCCAGCACCGGCGACAGGGGGCCGGTGTGGTTTACCGGCCAACCAAACTCGAGAATGTCCACGATTTGCCGATCGTGATAGTCGCGGAGCAGGTGACGCCAGGCCGGGATGTTGAGTCCGGAGGGCACCAGGATGCACCTGCCCATGTAGTTGGGGAGGGCGCACTGGCGGACACTATCATATGGCTTCATGTATTATAAATTGTTCTTCCACAACCGGGGTATTGTGTAAGGCCAGATGGCATGGAGTGTGGTCCTATACACTGTTGGTGTTAGTGAGGGGTTGTAAGGTGGTGCAGCATTCATCCCGTGGTCCTCCAGGATCGTGTCAATGTCATCTGCTGGCTGCTGGTGGCGTAGTAGGCTATCAGTTTGAACCAGGTAGTCGTCACATGTCTGGCTGTCCACATTGGTGGCAGCGAGGGGTGTGGTAGTGGCTGTAGGCATCGGCATGGTGGGCGTGGGAGTATGTGCCTCCGCTGGCATGATGTGGGCGTGGCGCCCGGTTGGTGGTGTGACTGCAATGGGCCTGGTCGGCCTGCAGGGCCTGTGTCCATCCGAGGATGTGATGAGGTAAGGTGTGTAGGTGTGTCCAGGTGTGGGTGTGGCACCGTCGGCGGCTGGGAGCATGGCATGTGGGGGTCGGCCGGGCGGAGATCCAAGATGGTGCCCGATTGTTGACATCGGTGTGGCTGGCGGCGGCCGGGTTGGTGGCGCCACCTTGCGGTTCGCGCGAGAAGCAAGGTGGCGGCCGGCCTGGGTGACCCACAGGCACAGTGTCGCCACCTAGTGCGCGTGTTGGTGGCTTCGTGGCCGGTGTGGTGGTTTCAGCGGGTTCCCGTGCTCAGAGGTGTCCCTCGCTTCTGCGCTGCTTCTGCGCATGCGCGGATTTCGCATCAACTTGGGTCACCTGAGCCACTGATTGGCGCATGCGCACATCCTACAAACTCGGGTCGAATAATCGAATACGCTTCTCCGCGCTCGGGTGGACAATCTTTTTTTTTTATTTTTTATTAACCGATAAAAATACAGCAACATAGGATTTAAAGTATTTTATGATGGCCCAGTTTACCTATATTTCCATTTAATTAATCTAAGTTATTCTTTTTATGCACATGGCACGTGTATTTGTCGACTCCACTCGCCGTGTTCTATTTGAATTTCTGACGACTCGGATGACCCGAGTCGCCCGGTTCGTGTTAATCGATTACGGCCATGTTTACTAGATTCTGACGCATGCGCAGAAGCGAGGGACACCTCTGAGCACGGGAACCCGCTGAAACCACCACACCGGTGCCACAAACAACAACAACAGGTTCAATATGTAGGTCAGGAGAGCTGGGTGAGTTGGAGGGTCCGTATGGGGTGGTGGTTGATGGCGGGCCGACGGTGAGCGAGTGGCCGGCGCAGGCACTGCCAGTGTGAAGGCGGGGCGCCCGGCCCACTGCCCCCGGTGTGCCATGTTGTAGTAGGGTGTAATATGGGCCAACACGTTTGCCGTGCAGCGCACCATCAACTGTCAGTAGAGTGGAGTCCAAGCCGTCGTCAGTTAATCAGACTGGTCGGCCACGCTTTTTGTGTGGCTTTCAAAGAACCTCCTTTTGTTCTTGCAGTCCTTCTCGGTGTGTGGGTTGGTCTTTGTGTATTTAGTGGCGCGCCATGTGCATAAGTGGCATTTATGGTCTGGCTGTATCCCGTATCCACATTCATCGCCCATTTTGAGCATGGCTTCCCATCCATATCTTTATTGTATACTGGGCGTACATATTGTGCCTCATGGGCACCATCTTGGAAACCAGCTTGTGGAGACGCCATGCGCCAGTATTTTGCTGTGGATCACTCGAATTCGTCGAGCCGATCCGTCATGTTTTTGGAGATCCGGTCGAGCCTGTCATCCATCCAATTCTGGAACACGGTAAGTGCAGCGAGCACTTCCGCCGCCGTTGGGGCTGTCGGCGGATTGCACGCTCTCGCGCCGCTCCTCGGTACGGCTTGAACGAGACATTGTTTTCTTCTAAGTCTTTTCGCACAGAACTATGGATTTTGATTGCCCACAGGTCTTTTTCGCTGGTGTAGGATCCGGTGTGGGCGGTGCTTCTGGTGCATCATCTCTGTGCCGTTTATTGCGGGTTGGCGGCAGGGAGAGAAAGGAAAGAAGATGGGCTTTGCAGTAACCATGCAGCAGGTTCGGGATCACGGGTGAAAGTGGGCGACTCAGCGCTCAGATCGGCAGTGCAGAACTTCCCCGAACTTCCAGGTGACAGTAGCGGCCAATGAAGTTGGTGTGGGGGAAGAGTGTAGGTGGCGCCAGTGTCAGCTGTCATAGAGTCCAAGGTTGAGGCGAGCTCTTCGGTCCCTTGCGCCAAATTACCCATGTTGCCGCCGCAAAATGAACAATGCATTATGCATGTATAAAAATACGGAAGGGAATTGTTCTAATTGTAGATAAAACTTGATATTACTGATATTATTGATATTACCGATTGTTATACTCCGTAAGACTACACATTTCCTCACATCCAATGGGTGTCGATCAGTGTCAGTCGCACCGGAGAATTTGACATATATACACATTTCATCATTTTATTATTCATTTGAGTAGCTTATCACTAACTATGATCTTTGCACTTAATAATCTCTGTTCAGTTTGCAAAAGTGCGTGTCTGGATATTGTTTTATGTCAACCGGGAATCTTCCTTCAACATTTTCAATTTTAAAGCATCATTCACTAAACCTGATACTTCAACCAACATTATTAATAGCTGTTGTATTGAATCCACATTTTCACCATGTAGTTTTCGACTGTAACTGTCATGATGGCTTCATGGAGGGAGGCAGTGGTTGTGTAGATAAGTAGATAAGATCAATTATTTGGGGTGTTTGATTCAACTTTCCGCAAAATCTTTCACGTGAAATGTGTTAATTAGGAACCGTGTTCTAATTTCATTATTAAATGCTGTGCTATTAGAAACAGTTATGTAGAAGTTTTTATGTTCCTTTGAGTGAATCTTAACTGTACAAAACATGGCCATACATTAATTTATCCAGCACACACTCAATCATCGTTACTTTAATATTCCCATTTAGGCTGCGGTTTGTAAATAGGCATCTCTTCTGAATAAATCCCCATTGGTTCCCAAGAGAAAGACTAAATATGCAACCTGGCTATGTACAACAATCTCAAGTACCTAGTAGGTTTTCTAAATTAGAACCACTTCACCATTCTAATTTCCAAACTTTCCAAACAATAATGAAATCCTGTGTTAAATATTCATCGCATAGCTTGCGTTATATAAGCAAATAGGACTATATCACTATTTGTACACACTTCACATATGTGTCCTGCAGATTTGGATGAGTGTGCTGATGGCTCTCACACCTGTGTGAGTGCCTCGCTATGTAACAACACTGAAGGATCATTTACGTGCTCCTGTTTACCGGGCTTCACTCTTCAACCCAACAACTCATGCACAGGCAAGTACTATGTGCAATATCCATTCACTCTCCAACCCAACACCTCAGTTACTCTCCAACCCAAGAATTCATGCACAGGCAATTACTATGTACAATCATCAGTATCTAGTAAGTTTTCTAAATTAGAACCACTTCCATTCACTCTCCAACCCAACACCTCATGCAAAGGCAAGTACTAAGTACAATCCTCATTCACTCTCAAACCCAACAACAGATACACAGTCAAATACTATTTACAATCCTCATTCACTCTCCAACCCAACAACAGATACACAGTCAAATACTATTTACAATCCTCATTCACTCTCCAACCCAACACCTGATTCGGACAGATGAAGCCTGAGACGTCGGTGGGAAGAAACATGGGGGTTTATTAGTCCAGATAATTTTAAGTAGTTACAAGTATTTTGTCAGTATATAATGTCAATTGAGTTCTTCAATGTCCACGGATGGTGTGAGTGGGAGAACCTGGGAAACCCAGGTAGGCCCGCAAGCTGACCCCCACAAAGTCGCTTATGCTAATGTTTTTTTA